>CM077161.1:19031690-19490367 GCA_039583875.1 Platanthera guangdongensis | reverse complement strand
AAAGTGATCAACATAAAAGCTGAAGATACGAATAACTTTCATGACTAACACGTTTTGATTTGAAGCCATTTAGGGCCTCAATTTGGGCCCCGAAAAAAACAAGGCGTCCTTACCTATATTCGGCGTGTCTATTTTTTTGGGCCCAAATTGAGGGCCTAAACGGCTTCAAATCAAACGGCGATCAACATGAAAATTATTCGTATCGATGAGATTTACAACTTTTATGTTGATCACGTTTTGAATTAAGATACATATGAACAATTTTCTCCTGATTTTCTCTCTAAATGGAGAGAATCGATTCTCTCCCTAAAATTCCCCCTCCCTCTCTCTCTCTGATATATATATATATATATATATATATATATATATATATATATATATATATATATATATATATATATGCATGATGTGTCCAAAAAGACCGGGCCCGGTGGCCCGGCATGAAAAAAGCCTGACTAGGCCGAACCCGGGAAAAGCCCAACCCGGGCCTAGTCCGGGCTCGGGGCCCTCACAGGGCCCAGATACGGAGCCATTGCCCGACCTGGGCCAGGCAGGGCAAATCCCGAATTTTGGGTCGAACCTGACCTGGGCCCAGGCGAAGCCCGACCCAGGCCCCGACTAGCTCTTATAAGAGTCGTTGGCCAACGGCTCTTATAAGAGTCATTGGCCAACGACCAATTAGAGACGTTGGCGAACGGCTTGCCGACAGCTTTGCCAGCTGCTGCTGACAACAACTATACTGATGTCAGCAGCAGTAGCCGCCAGCCTAGGGCCTAAGCTGCACAGCCTATGCCCTAGACTATTTTAATATATTTTTTATATTTTTAAATAATAATAATAATTTTAAAAAAAAAATTTATAAACCCCCATCCTATCAGCCGGCCCCGTCCCTCACTCACTCACCGTCTCTCACTTACTCTCTCTCACTCTCTCTCTTACTCTCTCACCCTCTCACTCTCTCTCTTATATTTTTTTAAAAAATTTCACGCATGGCATAGTCCTCCTCAACGCCAGTGTCGTCGACTCAAAGCACGGTCAAAGTGGTGGAGCATCATCATACGACGCCAGTTTGGGAGCTTTTTGAGAAGGTTAAAGTCGGCGCCGCCGAATTCAAGGCGCGGTGTAAAATTATGCTCAAAGTTGCTAACCCTTGCCGACAACTCGACATTAGCAAGACACCTTAAATCTTGCGTTGTGAAACAAGCTTTCGAGTCCAGTCAGGGCCAAATTTCAGCATCAGAGCAAATTTAGATGTACGATCAACTTCGACAACGAGAGCTGCAGGTGAAAGACGTAATCAGACGTGAGTTGACGTTCAGTCACTACGACAATGAGGAGGCGACAGAATACATACATGGAGAGCTTCAGCCAAATATCAACGGGTAAGTCAATCATCTATTAGGCGCGATGCACTTAAGTTATATTTTGAGGCAAAACAATCTCTATTAAAATTTTTTGAAAATTTTGAATGATGTGTGAGTTTAACAAATAACATTCAGAGTAATGACATAAAAGTAGGATTATCGTATATTTGTATCACATATCATTGAATCGATCACGTTTCATGGGAGCTAAATAAATTCGTAATATGATTTGAAGGTTTTGAATTTCCGCACACAGGTAAATCTATATGTCAAGTAATTATTAAATGTGTTCGAGAATTTAAAATTAAAGATAAAATAATGAGTTTTTTTATAATGCTAGTAATAATAACGTCGCAATAGAGTGGTTAAAATGCGATTTAAAACCAATGCTAAATGGTGCATTTCTTCACACTCGATGTGTTTGCCACATTTTAAATTTAATTGTACAAGATAGTTTAGCTGCTATGAAACTCTATATTAATAAAATTCGGAATATGCTAACAACTATTTATTGTACAAAGCAACGAAGTCAAGATTTTAGAAAATTTATACATGCACAAGATCAAAAATATTTGAAACCTAAATTTGATATATCTGTGAAATGTAACTCAACATATAAAATGTTAAAAAAAGCATTTCAACAAAAAATATTTCTTATGGAATATTATGTTTTGCTAAATCCTCATGATTTGACTGATGTCGATTAAGATGTACTATCAAATTTTATAGATTAATTAAAATATTTTATCGGACGACTGTATTATCTGGTGTGTATTATCCGACTAGTTCACTAGTAATTGAAAATTTTGTAAATATCTCCCAAAAATTTTGTTGCGTATTTGCCACCTCCTCCCATAATATTCCAATAGATTCTCCTCCTGGCCGGCCCCCTATTCTTTTGGAATCCACTCCAATTATGTAATCTCCATTATTTCAATATTAATGAAGGATTTCTTTGAAAGGATCTTTGATCACCTTTCATTGTTGCTGCCAGTCCATTTTGGAGACCACTCCAAATTTGGCATCCTCATTATTCCGGTGATGATGAAGGATTTTTTTGGAAGGGATTGATCTCCTTCCATGTGGCCGCCATACCTATTTTGGGTTTTCTTTCGCCACCTATATATAGTGGTGTCGCTGACCATCCAAGGAGCGCAGTGCATCAGCTTCTTCTTGGCAGAGTTCTTTCGACACAGCCTGGTGCTTGGCCGCCGGTCTTCCTCTTCAGAGTTCTTCTTCCCATCGGTCGTTGAATCGAAGCCCTTCTTGCAATCGCCGTCTTGATTTCTCGTCGCAACGTCTATGACCGAATTTTGGAGGGTTTGAGATTTTTTATCTTTTTCTCGGTTCAATTTTATTCCTCCATTTTAGTCGTATTATATGTTTGAGAAATTATTAGTATTATTGATTTCTGTCTGCACAGTGGACGTACCAATATTTATTTTTCGGGGAACCTCTTTAAAATCAGGTGTGTCTTTTGTTTGTGGTGCTTTTTCATTTCATTTTATTCTGTGCGCTAATTATTCTTCGTAGTTGCAATTGGCCATTAAAAAATTTATTTGGAACATGATTCTTCATCTACACCCGGACCGATCAATTTTCATAATAAGTGATATCAGAGGGAGGTTCGATCGGCGACTATTTGGATGTTTCGTTTAGAGTTGGGTCAACGGTAGGTGACGACATCAGTATGATCCCTATCTTCCCATTCTTGATCCGTGAATTTCTCTGGTAGCCTCGGCCTCACTGCAGATTTCTCTAGTTCGATTTCTATGACATCTTCTACACCTAGTGCGAAGTTTGAAGTTGCGAAATTTGATGAGAAACACAATTTTGGCCTATGATAGGTGATGGTCAAAACACTGCTCATCAAGGAAGGTTTACACCGTGTCATATTGGGAAAGTCCCATAAGGATGTCAAGGTTACCGATCACATGCGTGGGGATTCGAATCTCAAAGCTATATCCACCATATAACTTTGCCTACAAGATGATGCGTTGTTTGGAGTTCTTTCAGAGACGACTGCTTCTAATCTGTGGGCAAAGCTACAGTGTACCTATATGACGAAGTTTATTCCCAACCACATCTATCTCAGCATCAGTTGTACAAGTTCATCATGAAGGAGGGTTCCTCTCTACATGACCACCTGAATAGTTTCAATAAACTATTATCTGAGTATCTCAGCATGAATATTCATGTAAAGGAAGAGGACAAGATAGTTATTCTTCTGAATTCTCTTCCAAAGTCCTATGAGGGCATGATCACTACCCTCACCTATAGTAAAGATATTTTGGATATGAAGGAGGTTACTACAACCTTACTCTAAGATGATATTCGAAAGAAGTCGTCCGGCTCAGGTGTTGCCGAAAGTTCAATTTTATTCTCTCGGGGTCAGTCTGGTTCAGTCAGAGGAGACAAGTCAAAGAAAAGTTCAGATAGCCACTGCAACTACTGCAAAAAAGGGTCATGGAATCAAGGACTGCTAGAAGATTCAAAACAAGGAGAAAGAAAACTCTCTGGTGACGATAAGAAAAAGTCTATCGCATCCCTATGCCTTGAGGATGTCGATGAGGACGTCTTGTAGTACTTTTTCACCTATCTTTTTCCCATGTTTTTGTGTTTTTCTTCCTGCATCATTTTCCTTTTATTATGTTTTTATCCCTTCATTTGTTCACCACATTTTCCCCTCTATTTTTCCTAGTCATGCTACCTTTATGCTTGTGCTTTTTTCAACTCGTATTTTTTTAGAGTTATTTTCTTGGTCAAGAACTTCATTGTTAAATGTGTTTTTGCACCTATTACCTAAGCTCTTTCTTTGTTACTCCTCATTTATGAGCTTAGAGTGTGTCTAGTAAAAACATCTTTGACCAGTTCTCATAGCGGTTCATCTTTTCATGCTGAGGTTAGTTTTTTGCATTCTTTCTTGGTGTGTCTGCATTTATCAATTTTCTCCCGCGCGCACATCAATGACCAAAAGTCTTGACAGGTTCAGTTTTGCTATGGGAGACCACCGCTGGAGGTGGAGCAGTTGGTATTTTAGCTCTAGGTGGAGCATTTTTCGAGTCAGCCGCATCAGTCCAATTGGTGTGCTTCTCAGAATCAGAAGCGTTTTCTTATAATCTGTTCTCGACCGAAGTTCATTTCGTCAGTTTATTTGGCTTTTTGGATATTGGTGACTGCTGGAACATCTTTGAGTTATCTCATACAGGTGGAACTTGTCATGGGATAGACGTGAAGGTGGAGATTATTGCGTATTTGCCGCCTCCTCCCATAATTTTCTGTCGGATTCTCCTCCTGGCCGACCCTGTTGGGTACATTGGAAAATGTGTACCAGATTTGAAGAAGCCTCACCTAACTCAATGATATGCATCAAGTTGAATTTGATGTTGTGTTGAGTTATCAAGTGCAGGTTAAGAAAATGGAAAGGAAAATTTTCTAAGTACAAGTCTCGACACTTGGGAATGGTTGTGTCAACACCAAGGGCCAGATTGTGTCGACACCCAGAATTTGTGTCGACACATAGAAAATCTGTCGACAATGTTGTGTCGACACTAATGGGCAGATTGTGTCGACACCCAGAATTTGTGTCGACACACAGAAAATCTGTCGTCAATGCTTTGTCGACAATAAGGGCCAGACTTGTGTCGACATTATCAGAAGTTGTGTCGACATACAGAGAAGCAGTCGACACATTCCAGAATTCTGTCGACAATGACTATGTCGACACACAGAACTTGTGTCGACACACACCAGAATTCTGTCGACAACAACTTTGTCAAGACAAGGAGTGTTTGTGTCGACACACAGGACTTGTGTCGACACATTCCACAGAAGCTGTGTCGACAACAAGAAGACTTGTGTCGACACATGGACTTTGTGTGTCGACACATATGAAGAATTCAGTCGACATTCTCTGCTGCTGAGTTAAAGTTCAATGAAGGCTGAAGTAATACAAGTGAAGACTTGACAGCTGTCATTACTGACATTGTTGTCACATCTGTCAGAGGTGTCAGAAGACTGTTTGAAACCGTAACAACCGGTTATCATGGATGAAGCCTATAAATAGATATGCTCTCTCAACAATTGAAGTGGTTAACTACAACTACAAAAACAACAGATACAGAACAGAGAGAAGTTAATCAAGCCAATCAATTATAATCTCTGAAAGATTGAGAATTCAGAAGAAGAGAAAGAAACATTCAATAGATTGTAGAGAGAGAAAAACAAGAAGGAGAGAAGTTATTATCAAGTGAAGGCAGATTCTGAACAGTCTGCCTGAAGAATTCAGATCAAGTCTGAAGAAAAATTCAGATTAATTTCTGAAGGAAGCTGATTGAAGATCAACTCCAACATCAAGAAGATCAACCCTACTGTGTTCAGATTCAAGAAGCTTTGAAGAAAGCTAAGTCAGGTTGATCCATAAGAAATCAGTTCAATCAGGAACTGATCAAGAAGCCTTCAACCAATTCTCTCTCCATCTGGTTGAAGATATCAACAACTTTTCATCATTAATTTTTGTAGGATCTGTACTAGATTTGAGTGTTGAAGATTTACATCTCTGAGTTTGTTGGGTCCGGCGTTCCTTCACTTGACCAGTGGCGCTCTTCTACTTATTTAAGAAATTAAGTAGCACCCTTTCCAACAGTCCGGGCTTTTGGAACAGTTGGTTATGCGCTTGATCCTTCAATTGGTATCAAAGCAGGTCATGGGTTCAAGACCGGGGGAGCGCTATTAAATCCTGATTTTTTCCTTCTACCTGTGTGGGTCCGGCGGGTCAGGCAACCGTGGACATGTGGTAACCCCACCTCTGAGCCGTGAAACCGTGGACATGTGGTAACCCCACCTCTGAGCCATGTGGGCCATGTGGTAACCCCACCTCTGAGCCATGTGGGCCATGTGGTAACTCCACCGCTGAGCCGACGGGTTGTGCTGGACGCCGGGGGGGGGGGGGATCGTTGGGTCCAGCGTTCCTTCACTTGACCCGTGGCGCTCTTCTACTTATTTAAGAAATTAAGTAGCACCCTTTCCAACAGTCCAGGCTTTTGGAACAGTTGGTTATGCGCTTGATCCTTCAGAGTTGTAAGCCTAAATTATAAAGGCTGAGGTAGGGCTGTGTGCCTGAGGTAGGGGAATCTGTTCCCTGAGTTGTAGGCCTGTGAAAGAGGCTGAGGTAGGGCTTTTGCCTAAGTTGTAGGAGTGGGGCGTCACTCTGAGTTGTAGGCCTGTGGAAGAGGCTGAGGTAGGGCTTATGCCTGAGTTATAGAAGTGTTGATTCACTCTAAGTTGTAGGAACTAGTCTTGGTTCTGAGTTGTAAGATCTGCAGATCTGAGAAGAAGGAAGGAAGTTTGGCTGAATCTAGTACACTGCTAGATAGGCGAATGGGGAAAGTGGATATACATATCATTTGGGGAACCACTATAAAACTGGTGTGCAATCTGTGAATGTTGTGTATATGAATGCTGTGTTGTATTTTCTGTTGAATACATTGCTAAACTAGATAAAATTATCTGCCTAAGTTAGAAAAAGAATTGAACCTATTCACCCCCCTAGGTGTTTAGAACATCTTGAAACCAATTCTTTCAAGTGGTATCAGAGGGAGGTTACTCAAAGAATAGACCTAACAGTCTGAGTAGATCTCCAAGGCAAAAATCTATAAGGCAAAATGGGTTCCATAGAGAATCATAAGGAGTTTGGTTCCATGAAGTTACGCATATGTAGGAAAGAGATTTTTGGCATATGGAAAGAAAGAGTTAGATTGTTTGTGGAAGCTTCAGATCCAAGAATCTACATGACAGTCAAAGAAGGGTCATTCATTCCAATGAAAGTCTCAGTTCTTGATGCAAATCTCAGGACACTAAAGGAATATTCTGAAATGATAGAGTATGAGATCATCTTGGCTACTATGGATAAGAGAGCACAGAATATAATAGTCAGTGTCATAGATGATTCAACATTCCAAAACTTGATCCACTACAAGACCTCCAAAGAAATATGGGACACCCTTATTATCTACATGGAGGGTTCAAAAGAAGTGAGAGAAGACAAAAAAGTCTATGCTAAATCAGGAGTATGAAAGTTTTAGACAATCTAAAACAGACAATATAACTGAATGTTACAAGAAATTCTTCATAATACTTAATGAACTGATGTCATATGAAAGAGTATTCAGCACATATGAGTTAAATGATAAGTTTCTGAGATCTTTGACTAAAGACTGGGACACTAAGGCTCTGTTTGGTTGGGCTGTTGCTGATGGAAAGCTGCTGATGAGCTGTTGCTGATTGAAAAAGTGCTGATTCTGGAAAACAGAGTTTTGTTAAAAAACTGTTTGGGTGAAACAGAGTTTACAAAACGGAGTTTCTGAAAAGTTGTTTGGATTCAAAACGGAGTTTTTACCCAAAAAATAAATTTCAAGTATGAAAGTGACACACACACACACACCTATAACATACACACACACATAACAACATACACATACACAAACACACACACATAAAACACAACACATACACACACATATAACAATCTGGAAGCACACACACAAACACACACACACACATACAAATATTTCACACACACACACAAATACACACACACACACACACACACATAACACACAAATATATTTATTCCAAACAAACACACACACACACACACACACATATAGCAAACACACAAAACAAACACACACACATACAAATATTTCACACACACACACACACACACATAACAACAGACACAAACACACACACACAAATATATACACACACATACACATATAACATACACACACACTTAACAACACACACACACACACATATAACATACACACACATAACAACATACACATACAGAAACACACACACATAAAACACAACACATACACACACATACAACAATCTGGAAGCACACACACAAACACACACACACACATACAAATATTTCACACACACACACACGCATACAACACAACACACACACATACAACACAACACACACACATACAACACAACACACACACACATACACACACACACATACACAAACACACACATACACAAACACACACATACACATAGCAAAATCTGAAAATCTGCAACACACAAACACATACACATAGCAAAATCTGAAAAACCCAAATCTGCACAACACAACAAGCACACACATGGAGGAAGACACCCAAATCTGGAAAAAATGAAAAACCCAAAATTGAAAAGGAGGAGAAGGGGTATACCTGCTCGGGTCGGTGGAGAAATTTCTGGAGTCGTGCGGGAAAGAGCCGGTCGTCGTCGTCGGGGAAGAAGCCGCCTCGTCGTCGGGGAAGAAGGCGACAGATGTAAGCTGGCTCGTCATCGGGGAAGAAGGCGTAGGCCGGGGAAGAAGGCGTCGGACGACCTGCTCGTCGTCGGGGAATAAGCCGCCTCGTCGTGAAGATCTCGCGCTCTCCTCCTCGTCGCGCTCCGCTCGAGCTCTAGGTTTGCGGAAGAAAGCAAAGGTTGCGGCTGAACGCGGTAAATTCCACCGGTTTGCTATCAATAGGAAGTCGCGGTTTTTTAGAAACGGCGGTTCTTGAAATAGCAACCCCAAACACAGCTTATGCGTAAAATGCCGGTGCGTTTGAAACGCACCGTAGGCAAAAATCCCAACCAAACGCCACCTAATATATGTGTCATTAGGGAAGTGGCCAGACTAGTAGAAATTTCACCTCCAACATTATTTGACAAACTGCTTTCATATGAAATGCAGCTGATGGTCAGAAAAGAGGAGGAGAAAAGTAATAAAGTTGATTACAGAGATAAGTCAGTGGCTTTCAAAACTAAAGCCATAAGAAAGGATAGGAGGATGTCTCCATCACCTCCTAGGAAAGCTGCAGAAATTATTTCATAAAGTTCTGACAGTCACACATCAGATAGTCCAAATTCTGATGAAGACTTAGCAGTTTTCTCAAAACAATTTCAAAGGTTTTTGAAGAAGAAACAATGGAGATCCAAGTGATCATCCTCACAATCCAAGGATGATTACTATCAGAAAAAGAAATCCTCTAGGAAGGACAGGAATAGCTCTAAGCCTAGTAAATTATCTTCAACTAAGATTATTTGCTATTGCTACAACATGACATGATATGTGGTAGTTGATTGTCCTGACAAAAGGAAAGAATCTAATGATAAGAAAAAACTGAAAAATAAGGGGAAGAAGGAGAAATCCCTTGTTGCAAAGAAGCAAAAAAGTTGGTCAGATTCTTCATCATCAGATTCTGAGGCTGAAGCATATATAAAACTGTTGGCAACTGAAGAGGATGTAGAAGAGGCTGAATTCTTGAAGTGGCTGGATTCAGTAAATGAAATTGAAGAACCTTGTTGTAATGGGCTGATGGCCTTGACAGAAGAAGATCAGTGCCAGGATCAGCCTGGACCTAGTAAGGTAAACTATTCTTCAATAGATTCTGATTACTATACTGGTTCAGAATCAGAAGCATCTACATTAAGAGATGTAGATGAATCTATATCTGAAGGAGATGTTCATCAACTTATTGATGAATATGGTGACCTGCTGCAAGCACTTAAGAAAATCAGAATCCTTAATAAAGCACATGCCAAGGAAATTGCTGATCTTAAGCTGCCTGCATTAGATTCAGAAAAATTATTGGATCTAAAGATGAATGAAGTAGCCAAACTGAAAACATAACTATTATTCAGATGAGTACTATTACATTCAAGAATGATCAAATCAAAAGTTTGGAAGTCAAACTTCAGAAGGAAAAAGATCTGGTGGCTAAGTTCTCTAAGCCAAAATCAGTTTTACCTTTAATTGATGACTTTATTCCTAAAAAGGGTAAGACTGGATTGGGCTTTGAGGGAAATGCAAGGGCTGCCAATTCCAAAAGAAAAGGCAAAGCCCCAGTACAGCCTCTAGCCTTCAAACCTCCCATTTCCTTCAGAAAAGTATGACAGAAAACTAATAGATATGATCATGATATCATACATGGTTCTGGTAAGCCTGAAATTCTGAATGACAAGGGTATAGCTCCAACACTCAAGCAAAGAACTACTGTACCAACACTGGTAAGAACAGTTGACAGCAATGCTGTTAAAACTGTACCTAAAAGAGGTATAATAGATATGAGTGTTGGTGTTATGGTAAGATAGGGCATTATGCCATGGATTGCTGGCATAACACCAGTGTCAGGAAGAATGCCAGCTTACCTGTGAAGAAGGCTGCTGGTAAGAATATCAAGTTTCATTCTAACATGAACCTAAAACCCAATAAAAGTTGGGGTTCTAAGGTAAATTAATTTTATTTACTGCAGGTGGGTCTAAGTTGTCATACCCCTATATGGTACTTGGACAGTGGATGTTCCGGGCACATGACTAGAATAAGAAGAATGTTAAAGGACTATACTCTCATAGAGAATAGACCTAAAGTGATCTTTGGTGGATCAGAAAAAGGGGTCATAAAAGTGTTTGATAATATTTCTTCTAGTTCTATAACAATCACTCAAGTGGCTTATGTAAAAGGGTTGAAACATAACTTGATAAGCATAAGTCAGTTGCGTGATCTTGGGTATGACATTTCATTTATTAAAAATGAGTGTCAGATCAAAAGGACAAGTGATCAGAAGGTGATCTTGTCTGGTTATAGAAAAGGGAATGTTTATTGTTTAAATTTTGATTATGAAAACATGAACTCTCCTGTATATTTAGTTGCAGATGAGAAAACATCTCAGTGTGTCCAGTGGCACAAGAGGCTAGCTCATCTGAACTATAAGACTATAGGCCAGCTCTATAGTTTAGAGTTAGTGAGGAATGGTCCTAAATTTAAGTGTATAAAAGAGGGTATATGCTCAGCTTGTCAAAAAGACGAGCAGACCAAATCCTCTTTTCATAGTCTTGATACCAAAGACTCTGTGAGGTGTGTGTACCTTTTGCATATGGATCTATTTGGTCCTATGACAGTTCGTAGTCTAAGTAGGAAAGTCTATACTTATGTGGTAGTAGATGACTATTCTAGACATACATGGGTTTTCTTTTTGAGGCTGAAATCTGAAACTCCTACTGTCTTTCATAACTTTGTTAAACAAATTCAGAATGAATTTAACAATTCAGTGGTCAAAATCAGAAGTGACCATGGAACTGAATTTCAGTCTGAGTGTATGACAAGGTTTTGTGAAGAACTAGTGATTCATCAGGAATTCTCCTCACATAGAACACCTCAGCAAAATGGAATTGCTGAAAGAAAAAATAGAACTCTCATTGAGGCTGGTAGAACTCTACTTAGTGATACTTCACTCCCAGAATATTTCTGGGCTGAGGCAGTAAATACTGCTTGTCATGTTCTCAATAGAGCATCTATAACTAAGAACCACAAAAAGACTCCCTATGAGATTATGAAGGGCAGAAAACCAAACATATCATACTTTAGGATCTTTGGTAGCAGGTGTTATGTGTTTAACACTGGCAAGTATCACCTAACTAAGTTTGCTGTCAAATCCCAAGATGAGATATTTGTTGGGTACGACAATGATAGTAAGGCATATAGGGTCTACAACTTGACTACACAAGTTGTAGAAGAATCAGTTCATGTAGTGTTTGATGAATATGAGCTTATTAACTGTGAGTTGTCTAGTAATCCTTATAGCTCAACAGGTTTAAAAGAAAGGTTGGACATGCTGACCATTAATGAAGACCAAACTGCAAGGCAGGATGTGGAAAATGATGGTTGTTGTCCATGGGGAGTCCAAGGTTCACAAGCTGACATTGAAGATAATGAAGTTCAGTCTGGTGAAGAAATTGAAGAAGTTCAAATTGCTGATAGAATGCCTCCAGTAATAAGGAATCTAAAGGATCATCTTGCACACCAAATTATTGGTGATCCCAGACATGGTGTGCAAACCAGAAGCAAACACATGAACACAGTGCTTTGCTCAAGTTTCCTGTCACAGTTGGAACCAAAAAGATTTGAAGAAGCCATACAAGACTCCAACTGGATTGATGCTATGCAGGAGGAGCTGAATCAATTCACAAGGTGTAAAGTATGGAGGCTGGTTCCAAAACCAAAGAATCATAACATTATTGAGATAAAGTGGATCCATAGGAACAAACTGGATGAAAATGACATAATAGTGAAGAACAAAGTAAGACTGGTTGTCAAAGGTTATAAACAGGAAGATGGCATTGACTTTGATCAGATCTTTGCCCCAGTGGTAAGGTTGGAAGCAATAAGGCTATTCCTTGCCTTTGTTGCTTTTAAGGCTTCAAAGTATACCAAATGGATGTCAAGTCAGCTTTCCTAAATGGTAATTTGAAAGAAGAAGTATATGTTCATCAGCCCTCAGGTTTTGTTGATCCACTTTATCCTAATTATGTTTATAGACTTAAGAAAGCCTTATATGGTTTAAAACAAGCCCCTAGGGCTTGGTATGAAACATTGTCTACTTTCCTTATTGAAAATAAATTCTCAAGGGGAAAAATAGATAAAACTATATTCCTTAGAGAGTCAAAGAGCAAGATGATCCTAGTACAGATTTATGTTGATAACATAATCTTTGGATCTATATAAAACAACCTTTGTAGGAAGTTTGCAAAGCTTATGCAAGGGAAGTTTGAGATGAGCAGTATGAGTGAGCTCAAATTCTTCTTGGGACTCCAAGTAAGACAGACTGATGAGGGCTTGTCCATCTCACAGTCTAAGTTCACCAAGGAGTTAATTAAGAAATATGATATGGAGTCATCCACCACCATGAGAACTCCAATGGGGACAAGTATGCCTTTAGGCAAAGATAATGCAGGAAAACCTTTAAATGAGTCTTTGTGTAGAGGGATAATTGGCTCCCTCCTATACTTAACTGCTAGTAGACCAGACATTATGTATGCTACATGTGTCTGTACTAGGTACTAAGTAAGCCCTAAAGAATCTCATTATACTGTTGTTAAAATAATATTGAGATATCTTAAGGGCACACCTAATCTTGGTCTTTGGTACCCTAAGAATAGAGGCTTTCTACTGACTGGTTTTTCAGATGCAGATTTTGCAGGTTGCAAAGAAGATAGAAAGAGCACCACTGGCATATGTCAGTTTCTAGGTGGTAGACTAGTATTGTGGAGCAGTAAGAAACAGACTAGTGTGGCAATTTCCACTGCAGAGTCTGAGTATATTACTGCAGGCAGTTGCTGTGCTCAGCTTCTATGGATTCAACATCAACTTGAAGACTATGGTCTCAAGGTAAGTAGAACTCCACTATTTTGTGATTATACAAGTGCTACTTCTATTACTAAAAGCCATGTATCACATAGCAGAACAAAGCATATAAAAATTAGATTTCACTTTATTAGGGAACATGTTGAAAAAGAAGATATTTGTTTGGAATTTGTCACCACAAATAATCAAATTGCTGACATGTTTACTAAACCACTAGATGAAACTAAGTTCAATTATTTCAAAATTGAATTAGGCATGTTAAACCTAGAGTAACTTAGTAATTATGGCTAAGTAAGTCAATGTTGATATATAGTAGTGTATGTCGACACAAAAGAAAATCTATGTCGACATATAGTAGTTTGTGTCGACACTTAAGGTAATTTGTGTCGACACAACAAAATAATGCTGAGATAGTGGTGTCGACACTCAGAGGTTGGTGTCGACATATAGAAGTTCTATAATTTAGATAGTTGTGTCGACACATACAGAAGTCTGTGTCGATACACATATATTAGAGTCGACTATTAAGAAATCTGTGTCGACACATCACAAACAGTGTCGACACATAATATTGTCTGACACTGTCGAGACATTAGAAGTCTGTGTCGACACAATCTCTACAGTGTCGACACATTAAATGTCTTTTATCCCGTCTTTTGGCCTTCTGTGTTGACAAACCTATAAATAGGTCACAGAATAATTTTGTCGACTAAGCTCTCAACATTTTCGAGACCCAAACCTTGAGTCGACAAACCTTCATCGCTCTTCACATCAAATTTCTCGTCATCAATGGCGCCAAAGTTGGAGACCAACATCAACGAAGGCTATGAGTTAGTTCGCAATGCTTTTGAGAGTGCAAAGATTGAGATTCGAGATGTGAACACTAATCCAAGAAAATGGTTTAGAATATCTAGTCTCCGAACCTACCAAGATCTGGAAGACAGAAATTCTTGAATTGTATACAAAAGCAACATTGGATTCAACTGGATTGAAGATTAGGTCATCAATTCAAGGCATCAAGGTGAAACTTACCCAAAAGCGACTGAGGAAAACACTTCAATTGCCCAGGACTCAGGAAGATGATGAAGTTACATTTTCAATGACAAAAGAAGCACGTCAATGGTGTGGCCTGAATCCCACCACTATGATTGAATCATCAATACAAAGGAAAGGAATGAACTCACAAGACAAATTTCTCTCAAAGATTGTGTGAAAAGTAATTCTCTGCAAATCAGGTGGACATGATAGGATCCCATCCTATATGTTCAGCTTGATGACCAAGATTATTTTCAGAATCAAAACTAACTGGTCTAAAGTGATCTTTGACAAGATCAAGGAAAGCCTGAAGAAACCTAATATAGGTAGGATACTGAGTTTGTATTTGGCAATAACTATTCCTGAAGTGCTGAACCACACCACTGGATCTAGAATAAATCACATGAGAAGAATGGATATGAAAATACTATTCATGTGGGAAAGAGTTCTGACAAAAGATGGTTCAACACCACAGAAAAAACCACAACAGAAAAAGAAAAAGACAACACCCAGGAAGCCTGAATCTTCTAGTGATTCAGAAGAACAAGTAATCTTCAGTTCAGATGAAGACCAACAAGAATCTATAAGGAAATCATCTGCTCCTAAGAATGTAGATGATAGTCAGATGTAGGGGGAGTATATTCCAGAAAACACCATCCCATAGGATCAAGTTCAGGATGTGCATCCTCTAGGGGGAGCCAATGAATTTTCCCCAGTTCAACAAGAAGTCTTGCCTCTAGAAAGTGCTCCTGAGAAAGTGCAAGCTGCCTTAAAGAGTGAAACAGCCACTCAAACAATTCTTGAGGTAATAAATGATATTAATCAAACTATACTAGATACTGAGCCAGATACACTAACTGTGCTTCTAACTAATATTGAATAGACACACCTTGACAACATTACTGCACAGGATGTATTTATGGATAATACATGTGCATTAGATGATACTTCATTAAATGTTCAAGATACAGATATTCCTCCAGTTCAATTGCAACAAGAATTTACTTTTGAGGAATTATTCCCTGATTTACAAGAATTAAGAACTGAGGAAGTAGTGCCAAGAACTGAGGGGAGGAGCCAGGGACTCAGGGGGAGTTGCCAAGAGCTGATAAGGAGCTACCCTCAAGTCCAATGGACACAGTAAATCTATAAAGTTTTTCAGAATCTGATGATGGAGAAACACAAAGAACAAAAAAGAGAAAATTGATGGTTTACAAGAATAAAAGCTCAAATTATAAGAAAGCTTTACAAATAGCCTCACAACCCTCAACACCAATAGTTGATTTCAGTTCATTGTTGGTTGCTATGCAAATTAAAATGGATGAGCAAAGAGCAGCCATGGAAAAATATATGGATGAAAGCCATAAGGATCTTCAGTTCTCTTTGGCTCAAGATTTAAAATCAATCAGATTTGAGGTAAACCAGCATAATAAAGAGAAGACAGATTGTTTCCATAAAGGAGGTAATGTTGTAGTTTTTCTGGCCAAACAATAAAAAGAGGCAAGGACACAGATTGATGATATAGTGGTCAAGCAAGGATATGTCCTGGAAAATCAGATAAGGATGAATGATAATCTTACTGAATCACATAATGTGATTGTTAATGAGTTAAAGAATAATGCAACTGCATTAACTGAGGAAAAGGCTAAAGAAAAGTCAGAATTTGATAAGAAATTTCAAAAAGATTTAGCCACTTTCCAATCAGCCATTCAAGCCTCTCAGAAGATCATATCTACTCAGCTACAGAAGTTTAAAGCCTATTATACAGAGGGAACCAATTATCTGGTTAATCAAATAAGGATCCAAAAGGATGATCTCAGAGATCATATTGAAAGAGAAGTCATAAAGGGGGAGAGGTTGATAGTCAATGCTAGTTCAGAGCACGCTAAATGGATAACAAATATTGTTAGAGCAACTCTGGGATATCCACCCCTATGTGATGATGATAATACAGCTAAGTCAGGTATTCAAGCTGCAGGATTTGAAGGGGGTCAGTAGGAGGTAGCTCAAATCATATACCCCCTTCAAATTTTGAAGAAATTCAACAACTTGTTCAACAAATGTATAGCCATCCAGAGGCTACTAAGAATGTTATAATTGAGAAAGTTGAAATGTTAGAGGCAGCATTGAATAAAGAGCAAGAAACTCAACTCTCAAAGAAAAGGTTTAGAGAGCAGGCTGAACTGAAGCCTGATTTTGAAAGATGGAGTCCTACTTACAGAAATATAATACTTACTGTCTGGCAAGTTGTCAAAGACAAAATGCATGATAGAGGCAAGTGACATTCTGAAGTTGAGTGGAACAAATATCTGCAAAGACAAGATGTTATTCAGCAGTTCAGAAGGGATCATAATGCTGGGAAAATACCTACTACAGTAGTAGAGCCCAGTAAATACTTTCCCAAGCCTTTTCACTATTTTGAAAGGCAAAGAGTTAAGGCTGAAGGACTCAAGAAGAAAGATCTCAAAGGCAAGAAGCCAGCTGAAGATACTGAAGCTCCAGTACAAGCAAGGATCCAGTTTGGAAAAGGCATAGTGATCAAGGAGCCTGATCAGCATTATGATAGATTGACTAGATTATAAAATATTATAATTTTCAGTTTAAAAACTCCACGTAATCTATTGTCAACAAACTATTGTGAAGTTTTAAACAAAACAATGATTTATGCTTGTTATTGTTATATCATATTCTGTGATGATATTATTTACTTGTTTTGTTTATATGTTTTCCTGACATTGAATGTTTTTATACATCATATTGTTAATTTTATTATAAGTGATGTATATCATTGACTAAGGGTTATGACTTCTCCAAATATGGGGAGATTGTTGGGTACATTGGAAAATGTGTACGAGATTTGGAGAAGCCTCACCTAACTCAATGATATGCATCAAGTTGTATTTGATGTTGTGTTGAGTTATCATGTGCAGGTTAAGAAAATGGAAAGGAAAGTTTTCTAAGTACAAGTGTCGACATTTAGGAATGGTTGTGTCGACACCAAGGGTCAGATTGTATCGACACCCAGAATTTGTGTCGACACACAAAAAATCTGTCGACAATGCTGTGTCGACACCAAGGGCCAGATTGTGTCGACACCCAGAATTTGTGTCGACACACAGAAAATCTGTCGTCAATGCTGTGTCGACACTAAGGGCCAGACTTGTGTCGGCATTATCAGAAGCTGTGTCGACACACAGAGAAGCAGTCGACACATTCCAGAATTCTGTCGACAACGACTGTGTCGACACACAGAACTTGTGTCGACACACACCAGAATTCTGTCGACATCAACTTTGTCAAGACAAGGAGTGTTTGTGTCGACACACAGAACTTGTGTCGATACATTCCACAGAAGTTGTGTCGACCACAACAAGACTTGTGTCGACACATGGACTATGTGTGTCGACACATATGAAGAATTCAGTCGACATTCTCTGCTGCTGAGTTGAAGTTCAATGAAGGCTGAAGTAATACAAGTGAAGACTTGACAGCTGTCATTACTGACATTGTTGTCATATCTGTCAAAGGTGTCAGAAGACTGTTTGAAACCGGAACAGTCGGTTACCATAGATAAAGCCTATAAATAGATATGCTCTCTCAACAATTGAAGTAGTTAACTACAACTACAAGAACAACAGATACAAAACAGAGAGAAGTTATTCAAGTCAATCAATTATAATCTCTGAAGGGTTGAGAATCCAAAAGAAGAGAAAGAAACATTCAACAGATTGTAAAGAGAGAAAAACAAGAAGGAAAGAAGTTCTTATCTAGTGAAGACAGATTCTAAACAGTCTGCCTGAAGAATTCAGATCAAGTCTGAAGAAGAATTCAGATTAATTTCTGAAGGAAGCTGATTGAAGATCAACTCCAACATCAAGAAGATTAACCCTACTGTGTTCAGATTCAAGAAACTTTGAAGAAAGCTAAGTCAGGTTGATCATTAAGAAATCAGTTCTATCAAGAACTGATCAAGAAGCCTTCAACCAATTCTCTCTCCATTTGGTTGAAGATATCAACAACTTTTCATCATTAATTTTTGTAGAATCTGTACTAGATCTGAGTGTAGAAGATTTACATCTCTGAGTTGTAAGCCTAAACTATAAAGGCTGAGGTAGGACTGTGTACCTGAGGTAGGGGAATCTGTTCCCTGAGTTGTAGGCCTGTGAAAGAGGCTGAGGTAGGGCTTTTGCCTGAGTTGTAGGAGTGGGGTGTCACTCTGAGTTGTAGGCCTGTGGAAGAGGCTGAGGTAGGGCTTGTGCCTGAGTTGTAGGAGTGTTGATTCACTCTGAGTTATAGGAACCAGTCTTGGTTCTGAGCTGTAAGATCTGCGGATCTGAGAAGAAGGAAGGAAGTTTGGCCGAATCTAGTACACTACTAGATAGACGAAGGGGGAAAGTGGATGTACCCATCATTTGGGGAAACCACTATAAAACTGGTGTGCAATCTATGAATGCTGTGTATGTGAATGTTGTGTTGTATTTTCTGCTGAATGCATTGCTAAACTAGATAGAATTATCTGCCTAAGTTAGAAAAAGAATTGAACCTATTCACCCCCTCCCCCCCCCCATCTAAGTGTTTAGAACATCTTGAAAACAATTCTTTCAGACCCCCTCTTATTTTGGAATCCACTCCAATTATGTAATCTCTATTATTTCGATATTAATGGAGGATTTCTTTGAAGCGATCTTTGATCACCATCCATTGTTACCCCCAACCCATTTTGGAGATCGCTCCAAATTTGGCATTCCCATTATTCCGGTGTTGATGGAGGATTTGTTTTTGAAGGAATCGATCTCCTTCCAGGTGGCCGTCATACCTACTTTAGGTTTTCTTCCACCACCTATATATAGTGGTGTGACCTGCCATCCAAGGAGTGCAGTGCAGCAGCTTCTTCTTGGCAGAGTTCTTTCGGCACAACCTGGTGCTTGGCCGCCGGTCTTCCTCTTCGTAGTTCTTCTTCCCGCCGGTCGTTGAATCAGAGCTCTTCTTCCAGGTCGTCGTCTTGATTTCTCGTCGCAATGTCTACGATCGGATCTTGGAGGGTTCGAGATTTTTCATCTTTTTTCGGTTCAATTTTATTCCTCCATTTTAGCCGTATTGGGTGTTTGAGAAATCATTAATATTATTGATCTCTGTCTACATAATGGACGTACTCATATTTATTTTTCGGGTAACCACTTTAAAATCTGGTTTCTTTTGTTTGTGATGCTTATTCATTTTCTTTATTTTATTTATTTTATTTTGTGCGCTAATTATTCTTCGTAACCGCAATTCGCCGTTAGAAAATTTATTAGAAACATGATTCTTCATCTGCACTAGGACCAATCAATTTTCGTAATAAAATTTAACTATTATAATCAACATGACGAGTGCCTTCCTTTAATTAAAATAATGGATGACTTTTAAAAAATATTATAAAGAAATGTCAGCCTTATTTTTGTGCCCCACTTTAAATATGTTATTCGGTGTAGATGACGTAGAAAATTTGATAGACGAAAAAAATATTAATTTAGACTTAAATTTAAGTTTTGAAGATAATGACGGCGTTAGTATTTCAAAATTTAATTCACTTTTTGCCGAATGCTATAATTATTATGATAACTTATATGCCTCGCGGCCCCGAGAAGAATTATCGCAACCTAGAACAACAGATTTCTTTAAAAATAAAATTTTAGAATTAGCTTACAGGAAAAAGCGTGCACATCTAGTAGTTTAAATGAATTAGGATTGTATGCCAAAACACAATTCCGCGATTTTATGAGTACAAAGGAGATCAAAAACTTCGATATCTTAAATTGATGAAAAATAAAGCTAATATCTATTTTATTTTGACATATATGACCCGTGATTTACTAACAATTCAAGCTTGTAAGGTACCTTCAGAGTTATCTTTTTCTCTTAGTGGTTGAGTTTTGAACAACCGGAAGAGCCGGCTAAATGAAGAATCGCTGGAACTTTGCATCTGCTTCAAGAACTATTTGAATGCCATGAGGAGGAAGCTGCACATTTCAGCATTAGAGACGAGCTCATATGAGATAAAAGACGAGATAGACGCAATGAATATAAAAGTTGATTAAGTGCGTCACACCCGATAAAATATGTAATTTGTTAAGTTAATAATTTTGCAATTTTCTTTATTTAAAATTAATGATAATAATAAATTTCATTTTTTTTCAATTAATGTAAACGTGTAATCATTTTTTTGTTCAATATTAATAAATTTTTTTATAAAATTTTATTGTAAATTTTTATTTTATAATTTTATTAAGTAATATGTTTTTAAATAAGTTTTTTAAAATAAAATAAAAAACTGGGCCCTACCCGGCCTGACTTGGCACGAGGCTACGGCCTAGCCCGGCCCGAGCTCGATATTAAGAAAGTTCGCACTCCGCCCTGTTGACTAAAGCTCGGGACCGCTACCGGGCCGGCCCAATCGGGCTAAATGTACAGGGCGACTTCTGCCCACATTTTGTGGAAGCTCTGCCTTTTTATCCATTTTGTTTTCGCTTATTATCGAACTTAGGCAGGTTGCCTAATCCACTTGTAATGCAAGTTCATAATTTGGCAACAACCATAATTATTAAATGAAATAATAATAGAAAATTCCGATAAATGGATTAAATCACATGATGTTTTGCTTGTACGTTGGGAAACGTTGATGCTGTATTAAAATATATACTTTATTTAGTTGTCTTAAAATATTATGCTGAGCTGTTAAAACACCGCAATACTATATTTAGTTGACTTAAAATATTATAAGGAGCTGTTAAAACACCTCAATTTTGATTAGTCACATCGACATTTTCTTATTTTAATCATAAAATTATTCCTCAAAAAATACGATTTACACGATACTAACTCGCACCGCAATTTTCACCCCTCCTGTACTGGAAACGGAGTGTTTTGCCACCGACCGCGGACGAAGAGCGATGGACGTTGCGGAAGAACGGACAAAAATGGCTCGGATAGAGCTGTCACGATTTCTGTTCTAGTAAAATCATGAAGTGAACCGCTGAGATAACAGTTTTTTAAATTAAAAGCAAAATCTTATTTGATTTGACCTGTTCCGATTTCAGAATAATTTTTAGAATCGCCGTGTTCCGGTTGCGGGTCAATAAGAACTAAAATCAAACCGACAACTAATAGTTTGGTCCGGTTCCATACGGTTCGGTCCGGTTCAATCGGTTCCAAGTAGAAACAAAATCAAATTTGGCAAAATAAATGCGGGAGGTCAAAAATAAAAAACCGGAGGAGAAATGTAAATTTGTTCAATTTTTTTCCAAAAGAAACTTCAAAGTCCGGGGCCCAGACATAATAATTTTGCATTACTGCAAGTGAGATTGCTTTTTGTATAATATAGTAAGTAGCGGTAAAAGTTAAAAACTGAAATTGCAAAAGCACAAAATTGCACAAAACAACACCGATTTTAAACACATCGATTTTAAATCACGCCGATTTTAAACCGTATAATCCGACTCCAAACCGTGCCACACTGTCTTTTTTGTGAGGGCCGGACATTGCAATCGCCTTCAAATAGTACAAGTTACTTTAATTATATCAGAAAGTGTATGAATAAAATAAAAATACATTATATAATAGTATAAAAACCGAAACTGCACCACAAAAACCGACTTCAAATCGCATCAATGTCAAGCCACACCGCACGGTTTTGGTGTGGTGCGGTTTTGTTCGGTCCAAAATCGACGTCTTTTAGTGCGATTACGGTTTAGATTCAAATCGCGTCAGTTTCACTAATAATAATAAGTATAAATATTATAGATAGATTATATAAAAAAAATAAAAATAATATAATAATAAACAGGTTGAGATTCGATTCTGCTTCGGTCCGGTTCGGATCAGTTCTAAAAATCTTAAACCGCTTGAGACTTGTATGTTACGGTTCCGGTTCCAGTTCCGGTCCGGATACTAAAATGAATGAACCACACTCGAACCAATGTTGTTCACGGTTCTAAAATTCAAACCGGAACTTGAATAATTTGCGAAAGATTTGGTTTGGTTCTTTGTGGTTCTGATTCGATTTACGGTTTTCGGTTTTAAGTGGCAGCTCTAGTCTCGAATGCTTCCCGAGTAAATTGTTTGTCATTTTGATCCACCATCAATACTTTGTTCGCAGCTCATCACATTTTCTCCTATATATCAATCTTTATTTTCTTGTCTGTTTTTTTGTTTTCAAATTCAGTTGATTTTCTTGAATTAGGGGTTTTTCAATCCCATCCGCAAATAACACATTGTTGTAGAAGTAATTGTTTCAGAATCTGCGTAATGGTCCGATATTCTTTGAACACTGTTGGAAAGGAAAGGGATTTTTTGAACACCTGGTCGATAGATGAGGCGTTTCAACAAACACGATTTTTTGAACACCTGATCGATAGAAGAGGCGTTTAAACAAACACCTTGTGCACGAATTTGCTCCATATTCAAGCCGGTGGTCGTGCCCTCCAATATCAACAGCAACCTGTTGGTGATGGTTTCTTAATATTGTCACGCCTGAGTGATTTGTCAATGAATTGTTTCATTAAGAGGAACAAGAAGAATTCAACCTCCTCTTCTATCAAAGAGGTGTTTTTAACAAAATTCCAGTGCAATAAATAAGTATTGATGAGGTTGTAATGAAATTTATAGAATATTGGGGGTGCAAATAATCTCCTACCTATGATCCTCACTAACTTGGGAGAATCATGGATTTGACCGCCACACACACGATCACCACACGCGATCTACGTGCACCGTCCAATCCACCACCACGACCGGCTGATGGCGCCGCCATCACCAGCACTGGACGGCCCGTGACCTGCCGACCACACCGGAGCCGCGCCACAACTGCCCCTCCCTGTGACCGCCTCCCGCGGCCGCGGAGCGCCGCCCGAAAGGGGTGGCCGTGTCCGGCCGCCCCTCCCCGCTGCCGTGTCCGGCCGCCCCTCCCCGCTGCTGTGTCTGGCCGCCCCTCCCCGCGGCCGCGTCCCGCGGTCGCGGAGCGCCTCCCACAAGGGACGGTCATGCCTGACCACCCCTCCCCGCGAACGCCTCCTGCGGCCGCCTCCCACGGCCGCAAGGGGCGGTCATGCCTGGCCACCCCTCCCTGTGATCTCTCCTGCCGCGACCGGGCATCCCGCCAGCCGCGGCTCCTCCTCTCCCCTCACCATAGACCGACCGCCGGTGAGATGGCGGCCCTTTTGAAGCAGGCCTTCTCTGCCGTCCGATCATTCCGCCTCGATCACCGTCGTCCATTTCGTGGATAACTGCCCACCAACCGTATTGTTTAGTGGGGGTTATTATTATTTAAAACTCAGCATGTATTTAGTAAATATTTTAAGCATAATATATGCCCGAAACTATATTAAGCATAGTGTACAATTAGTAATTTTGGGTGATTACGTTGTGCGGATAGCCGCGTAACAACTGTAACCACCTCCTGTAGCCTATAAAATGGCCCACAGGAACCCCTTCATTTCTAACATTTCTCCTCCCACCATTCTCCTTCCTCATATCATAGCTCTGTCAGAATTCTCCTATGAGCCTTCTCCACCAACCGGGCCACCCGAAAATCCATCTAAGTGCACGACATTCCAAAAAAGAAGACGTTCTGTGTGCCATCCCGCCAAGCCCCCTACGTGCACACTGCTTCTCAAGACCTCACCAACACCTCTCAGCGCACTTTGCCAGAGAGGTTGCCTGCCAAGCAGGGTTGAAGAATGCCCGTCTCCATCAAAGCATAGAAGAAAACAACTTGGTGTGTGGAGACCTGTCATCCACCAAGTGCTCCACAATTTCACATCTCAATGTTGTAACGAAGAGCGTCCCTTCGCCCTCGGATCTCCAGACAATCTATAAACAACTGCCAATGGTGAAGTTTGACCGACACCATACTAGTCACATGATTTTTTACCCACTTGAGGGGTTTTCCACGTTAAAATTGACTAATGTACTTTTGATTATTCTGTGACTATGTGCACACTCAAATGCTCCACGGGCTAAGGCAGTCTAGTTTAGTCCGATCTACCCAGAGGGTTGAGTTGGTAACAATAGTTTGACGTCGTCTGTGAGAACACGTTCCTCCAAAGATTGAAAAGTTTTCTGAAGACTCAGAAGACAATACCCTTTGCAAGATGGTACTCTTGACTAGTGAACATGACAGGAAAAGCCACCCGCATTAATGAAAGATCAATCCCTCGGGGGCACGTCAATTTAGCTCTCCCCCGCTTGCTCGTCAGCGCGCCTCTCGCAGAAGAGACCATAAATGCACCGGATACGACATTGGAAGAATGCATATGACACATTGAAGAATATTAGACAGAGATCCTCACGCCCCCGAGAAGCGGAGAAGCACCACAAGCTCATAATCCTGCCCTCCGACAAGGCAGTCTGCCTCCGCCAACTCTGGATCGCGCTCCAGCCGAGCTTGTTCATCTGCCTCCGCCAACTCTGGATCGCGCTCCAGCCGAGCTTGTCCAGATGGGCTTCACACAGCATGCCTATTCCGTTCACCATTTCCGGATCTATATGAGTGGAGATTCCATGAATCAACCCAAAAGACTCCCATCATTAACCACCCTTTGGTGGGGGAATCATATGCATATGCCAAAAAGGAAGCCTTCACACGGCTAGGAAGAAAGGTCGTTACCCTTAAAGAGTGCTTCGGTGCCATGAGCTCCTAAATGGTTAGAAAGAACCGCAACAGCTTTTCCTCCGCAAAGATGGCCTCAGATCTCAGCTTGACACTCCCAAGCTCCACTAGAGATCAGCCCCACATCCTCCTCCTCCTTCTTCCTCTCCCTTTCTCTTTCTAAGTTTTTAGAAAAATAAAGGCAAAAAACATAATAAGAATTCTTTCTCAGTTTTCGGCCTTAAGGAAATAGGGAGGACTCTCAGCTATTAGATCCCAGCTGAAGAAAATGGATGCCACGAAAAAGCCGCAAAATCACTTTTCTGGTCCGACACGCCCGGTGACACGCCCGTATCACAGGCCGTGTACTTTAGGCGGTGCTCAAATCGCTTTACCCCGACACAAGTCACGGCCAGGGTACACGCCCGTGTCGGCCCAGACACGCCCGTGTCACGGGGCATGTGATTGCACTCGATGATCGTCGAGCTCATTTCGTCTACTAGAGGGGGTCAAACCCTCCGACACTCCCGTGTCGGAAGGTACACGCCCGTGTCACAGGCGTGTTCCCTCTGTTGACCACTTTCGTCGACCAAAGACTCGAGTGTCGACACAAAGAAGGACACGCCCTTTGACACGCCCGTGTCGGTTGGTACACGCTCGTGTAGTATGGCGTGTTGCCTCTGTCGACCACTTTCGTCGACCAAAGACTCGAGTGTCGACACAAAGGAGGACACTCCCTAGGTCACGCCCGTGTTACGGGCCCTGTCCCTCCTGCACACTTCGTCGAAGGCATTTTCATCGAACTCGCGACGTCTCCGCACCCGAGCAGGATACACCCTGGGACACGCCCGTGTCCCAGGCCGTGTCACCAAATTTTCCCATTTTGAAATTTGGGCTGTTACAACCCTCCCCTCCTACAAGAAATTTCGTCCTCGAAATTCATACACAGGAAGGAAACCAGCAAGCAAAATGTTATAACATAAAAATTTTATGTTACAACAAACTTTGTACTATACAACCATTTTACAGAAACAGCTCGGGAAATTCAGCTCGCATGGTTTGCTCTCGCTCCCATGTTAGCTCCTCACGGCCGCAATTATTCCACCAGACTTTGACCATCCCGTCCGTCTTGTTCCACAACAGTTTCTCGGCTCGATCCTCGATTTGAATGGGCCTAACCTTCGTCGTTACTCCATACTTTACCGACACACGATCATCCTTGATCACCTGAGCTGGACCTTTAACGGCCTTCCGAAGCACCGAGATGTGAAACACATCATGTAATCCACTCAAGTTTGCCGACAGAGCTAGCCGATATGCAGCCTCCCCGACTCGCTCGACCACTTCAAATGGACCAAGGTATCTTGGACTCAACTTCTTGAGACGTCGAATCCTGGATACGCCTTTGAAGGGCTTGATCTTCAAGTATACCCAGTCGCATACCGCAAACTCCACGTTCCGGTGCTTGGCGTTGTATTATTTTGCTTGTCGATTATGGGCTATGAGTAGCCTCTCTCGAATCGTACGTACGGTCGAGTTTGCTTCATCGACTTTATTACGATTATAAACTCGAGCTTCGCCCTCTTCTACCCAAGCTAAAGGAGTATGGCACTTCCGTCCATACAGAGCTTCATACGGTGTCATACCGATGCTCGCTTGGTAGCTGTTATTATAGGCAAACTCCACCATGTAGATATGATCTTCCCATCTATTTCCAAAGTCCAGGATGCACATCTTGAGCATATCTTCCATCGTCCTGTTGGTCCTTTCAGTTTGTCATCTGTTTGGGGATGAAAGGTCGTACTGAATGTCAACTTCGTGCCCAACAGTTGATGAACTAGCCTCCAGTCGTTCGATGTGAATCGCCCATCTCGATCAGTTATGATGCTCCGAGGAACACCGTGTAGCCGCACAATCTGCTCAATATATAATGTTGCCAAACTTTCCACCGAATCATCCCTCCTGTTCGGGAGGAAGTGTGCCACTTTCATTAGCTGATTAATAATCACCCAAATCGAATTATTTCTGCTCTGAGATCTCGGCAACCCGGGCACGAAATACATGGAAATATCGTCGAACTTCCATTCTGGAATCGACAACGACTTCAAGTAACCGCCCGGTTTCTGGCATTCCGCCATCACCATAGCACAGGTTTGGCATTTGACCACGTAATGAGCAACATCTCTCTTTAGCCCTGGCCACCAGAACAACTTTTTCATATCCCTGAACATCTTTGTGCTCCCTGGGTGGATTGAGTACTTCGTATAATGCGCTTCATACATCAGTTATTCCCTCAATTTACCCAAATTCAGGACGCACAAACAGCCCTCCTTCCGCAGAAGACCATCATCCCAGGAGAACTTGCCCTCTGGCCCATCTATAACATAGCATAAGAGATCTTCATCTAGGCCCGTTGCTCGTCGAATCTGGTCTGCAAGGTCACACTGCACCTCCGTCCAGTTCAAAAAAGCATCGACGGTGGAATTCTTGTCAACACAAGAAATCTCTAATGCTTCCAGCTCCTGGATGAGACGTTCATCATGCCTCTGTAACCAACTCGCCCTTGCTGGAGCTCTCCGACGCAAGGCATCCGCGACTACATTTCCCTTTCCGGGAGTATAGTGAATCTCAAAGGTGTAGTCCCCAAGGAACTCCAACCACCTTCTTTGTCGCATATTCAGGTCCTTCTGCTCCAATAGGTACTTTAGGCTCTTGTGATCTGTATATATCTCCACCTTCACGCCATAAAGATAGTGTCGCCATAGCTTTAGTGCAAAGATCACTGCCGCCAACTCTAAGTTATGGACAGGATAGTTTCATTCGTGCACCTTTAGTTGGCGTGAGCCATTAGCAATCACCTGCCCATTTTGCAGAAGAACGCAGCCTAAGCCGGTCCCCGAGACATCACTATAGATTACAAATCCATCGGTACCACATGGCGATGACAACACAGGCGTCGTGGTCAACCGAACCTTCAGCTCTTCAAAAGCTCGCGCGCACTCTAGTGACCAAACGAAATTCTGATCTTTTCTCGTCAGTGTGGTTAACGGCAAAGCAATCCGCGAGAAATTTGCAACAAATCTTCGATAGTAGCCCGCTAGTCCAAGGAAGCTCCTGACCTCGGCCACTGAAGACAACACTGGCCACTCCTGTATGGCCCTTATCTTTACTGGATCCACTGTTATGCCCGCTCCACTCACCACACGGCCCACAAAAGCCACCGACGATAGCCAAAACTCGCACTCCGAGAACTTGGCGTAGAGCTGATTCTGCCTCAAGGTATTTAACACCAACCGCAAGTGGTTTTCATGCTCGGCTTCTGATCGAGAGTAGACCAGAATATCATCAATGAACACTATCACGAACAGGTCCAGGTACTCTCGGAACGTTCGGTGCATCAAATCCATAAACACTGATGGCACATTGCACAGTACAAACGACATCACCGTGAACTCATAATGCCCATAACACGTTCCAAATGCGGTTTTGGGAATGTCACCTTCCCAGATTCTCAACTGGTAATAACCAGACTTCAAGTCCAACTTCGAGTAGACGGTCGATCCCACCAGCTGATCGAACAACTCATCAATCCATGGAATCAGATATTTGTTCTTCTCTGTCAGCTTATTCAGTTCACAATAGTCAATACATAACCGCAAACCGCCGTCTTTATTTTTCACAAAAAAGCATAGGCGCGCACCAAGGTGACATGCTTGGGCATATATAACCTTGCTCCAGCAATTCTTATAGTTGGACTTTCAACTCGGGCATTTCCTTTGGTGCGACGCGATATGGCGAGCGGTCCACAGGTTTCGCACCTGACACCAAATCAATCGTGAAGTCAATCGCTCGCTGGGGTGGTATCCCAGGGAGATCCTTGGGAAACACATCTGCAAACTCCGATACAATCAGAACATTGCACACACTGTCCTTAGGCTCCACAGCCTGAATTAGCGTGAAGTATAACTCCGCGCCCTTCCGAACAGCCTTGACAACTTGGAGTGCAGACATCAACGTCCCGCCAACTCCTCGCATACCCGCGAACTTAGTCTCCTGCTCGGTATTCTGGCCCAACGTGATCTCTTTGGACTGGCAATCAATCAAGGCATGCTGCTCCGCGAGCCAATCCATACGAAATATCACGTCGAATTCCGATATTGGCAATGCAGATGCAGTTAAGTAGAAATCTCGACTTCCTATCTGAACCGCCACATCGCAAGCTCGATCCGCGAGCATCAAACAACCATTCATCAACACTACTCTGACGCTATCTATCTTCACACGACTAGGTATCCCAAGCCGCACTATGAACTCTTTAGACAAAAAAGAATGCGATGCACCCGTATCAAACAGTGCTCGCACCAGCGTGTTCCGAATCATCACAAAGCCTGTGAAGATCATGTCACACACACAAACCGTATAAAACTATATAATAAACAAAGCATGCAAGCAATACAATACTCAATAACTAAACTCGTACCTATGACGACGTCAATCTGCTTGATGGCCTCCTGCAGGCCAAGATTGTAGACCCGGGGCTGCGCTTGAGATGAAGAGGATTCCACCACTGCCTTGCCCTTCTCAGCATATGACGCTCCCGCCTTCTTTTCACTCTTTGGCAGTACCTGGCATTCACGGGCTATATGCCCCACCCGTCCACAATTAAAGCATGTACGAGTATCCGGCCTTGAGGTGGCCCCCGACTTTGCTCCCGAAGCAACCAAAGAAGGATCTTGTCCAGCTATCTTGGGCCTCTTGCCCAATCTCTTCTTATAAAATGACTTCGCCGGTCGGGGCAACTTAAACTCCGGTTGTTTCACAGCCAAGGCCCGCTTCCCTTACACCCTCTTCATGTCTTTTTCTAGCATGCACGTAGTGTCTACCAACGCCTGGAAGGCTTGGTTCACAGAACTAGAAAGCAGGAACCTCAACTCGTCCCGCAGTCCTTCATAGAACCTATTTGTCTTCCTCTGCTCATCAGCAAAAATAGAACCCGCATACCTCCCCAAGCGTGTAAACTCATGCAGGTACGTTTCAACACTGCCTTCTCCTTGCATTAGCCTTTGGAATTCGTTCTCCATGGCAATGCGATGTGCCGCCGGAAGGTGCTTTGCTAGGAAGAGTCTAGAGAATTCCTCCATCGACACTTGTGCCAACGGTCTACCCGCCAAATGGTGTAACTCCATCTCGTCCCACCACAAACTAGCTTCTCCTTCCAGTAAGAAGGTAGCTAAGGTGACCTTCAGATGTTACTCTGATCCAATCGCCGTCATTATCCGCTTGACGCGCGATAGCCAATCCTCAGCCTGCATAGGAGATCCCACTCCCGAAAACGTAGGCGGATTGAAGCTTATGAACCTCTTCAACTGCCGTTCAGCTGCCCGAGGGTCCATAACCGCAATAGGTTCTGGCCTCGCTGCCACCTGTTCTGGCCTCAACGCCTGTTGTGCCTGCCCAATCGGCTGGGTTTGGATCATGGCAAACAAAGCCTCAGTAACTAATTGTACAGTTTTCGCAGAAGGCGGAGGTATAGGCACCTTGGCTGGTTACTTTCATCAGAATGCTGGGGCTCCGACTGCCCAGCTCCACTTCGCGTCACCTATAGGTGAACAAGACACACACATTAGCGACCGTACACAAGCAATCACAACAAGATAGGAACGCGCAGGTTCCTCAAGCACATGTATGTGCATTCCTATAGTGGACATTCAGGAGTTCAATCGTGTTAACTTGGTTCGCACAGACACGTGCTCGCCACCCCACAAAGGAAGTCGACCACGACTTCGAAAGGGAAAGACCAAGACAGCTGATACCAAAAATGTAACAACCCCATCCATTTACACAGTATATACTAGAAGGTCCGGCCGGGGCCCCACAATATATACCACAAAACAGGCGGTGAAGTTACAGTATGATACCAGAGTAACGCAGCACACCCTAACACTTTGAATTCTAGCGGAAGCTTAAACACTAAACTTGAACTCCACACCTGAATGTCCAACATATCAAAAGTTCCTTATTTAGATAACATAGGAATGTTTTACAAATACAAAAAGTTGGCCTTATGGCCTTACAGGGCTTTCACAGCAGTGGCCTCAACATTGACACGCAGGCCGACCACGTATAAATAAAACACAACATTTAAGTTTAGCCTTCGAGGGCTAGCATCAGCAACAACAAATGTAGCAGAGACTTCAGCCCTTATGCATCCCACTCGGCTCTCCAACACGTGCATAGGGATAGCCCACCCAACGGTGGAAAATAGAGGAAACGGTCAGCATTCAGCTGACCAAATTATAACGACACTACCCCTTTCCCGTGGCAGTGGTATTCTTCCCTGCAGGCATAACATTTCACAAGCATATATATATATATATCTCATATCATGTTCTTTCATGCACATATTCCATCACAACCGTCAGCCACTCGGCCCGACGATCCATGCACTCAGGGCACATTCTTGGTGTACTGGCGAACCAGTTTCCCACCACCGTATCAGGGTCACAACCCAACGGTAAAATATTGAGCAATTCACTCCATGGCGTGCAGCCGGAGTTCTAGTCGTAATATGCCAGGATTGGCCTATAGCCCCCCATTGTGTCATGGCGCGCATGCCTACGACTCTCGCTATGCGCTCCAACAGACCGTACTTTCTGGTCTCGCGTCGGACGGACATAATGCAGGTCAGATCATCCACCCCCTGTTGCTCAAATCGCCTTGCTATAACCGTGTAACGTCCCGAATCGCTCTAGGCCCCTAGTGTGTGTGTTTTTGAGTCAGGAGGGTTGACTCGAGTCCTGAGAAGTGCAGGGAATTGGACTGCACTTGTGGAGAAGTGGAGAAATCAGTGTAAAAAGACACGGGTAGTGACACGGGTAGTGATACGGGTAGTGACACGGGTAGAGACACGTGTAGCGACACGGGTAGCGACACGGGTAGCGACACGGGTAGCGACACGGGTAGCGACACGGGCGTGTCCCTACTCGTGTGCGTCGAGTTGAGCTCGACGAGCCGTGTCGAGACCGACGAGCCGTGTCGACACCCAGTGACACTGGTAGTGACACGGCCGTGTCCCTACCCGTGTGCGTCGAGTTGAGCTCGATGAGCCGTGTCGAGACTGACAGGCTGTGTCGACACCAAGTGACACGGGTAGTGACACGGCCATGTCCCTACCCGTGTGGGTCGAGTTGAGCTCGCCGAGCCGTGTCGAGACTGACGAGCCGTGTCGACACCCAATGACACGGGTAGTGACACGGCCGTGTCCCTACCCGTATGCGTCGAGTTGAGCTCGACGAGCCGTGTCGAGACTGACGGGCTGTGTCGACACCAAGTGACACGGGTAGTGACACGGCCGTGTCCCTACCCGTGTGCGTCGAGTTGAGCTCGACGAGGCGTGTCGAGATCGTCGAGATGTGTCGACACCAAGTGACACGGGTAGTGACACGGGCGTGTCCCTACCCGTGTGCGTCGAGTTGAGCTCGACGAGCCGTGTCGAGACCGACGAGCCGTGTCGACACCCAGTGACACGGCCGTGTCCCTACCCGTGTGCGTCGAGTTGAGCTCGACGAGCCGTGTCGAGACTGACGGGCTGTGTCGACACCAAGTGACACGGGTAGTGACACGGCCGTGTCCCTACCCGTGTGCGTCGAGTTGAGCTCGACGAGGCGTGTCGAGATCGTCGAGATGTGTCGACACCAAGTGACACGGGTAGTGACACGGACGTGTCCCTACCCGTATGCGTCGAGTTGAGCTCGACGAGAAGTGTCGAGATGCAACCCGAGAAGTACACGGCCAATGACACGGGTAGTGACACGGGTAGTGACACGGGTAGTGACACGGGTAGCGATACGGGTAGCGACACGGGCGTGTCCCTACTCGTGTGCGTCGAGTTGAGCTCGACGAGCCGTGTCGAGACCGACGAGCCGTGTCAAGACTGACGGGCTGTGTCGACACCAAGTGACACGGGTAGTGACACGGCCGTGTCCCTACCCGTGTGCGTCGAGTTGAGCTCGCCGAGCCGTGTCGAGACTGACGAGCCGTGTCGACATCCAGTGACACGGGTAGTGACACGGCCGTGTCCCTACCCGTGTCCGTCGAGTTGAGCTCGACGAGCCGTGTCGAGACTGACGGGCTGTGTCGACACCAAGTGACACGGGTAGTGACACGACCGTGTCCCTACCCGTGTGCGTCGAGTTGAGCTCGACGAGGCGTGTTGAGATCGTCGAGATGTGTCGACACCAAGTGACACGGGTAGTGATACGGGCGTGTCCCTACCTGTGTGCGTCGAGTTGAGCTCGACGAGCCGTGTAGATTCCGACGAGCCGTGTCGACACCCAGTGACACGGGTAGTGACACGGCCGTGTCCCTACCCGTGTGCGTCGAGTTGAGCTCGACAAGCTGTGTCGAGACTGACGGGCTGTGTCGACACCAAGTGACACGGGTAGTGACACGGCCGTGTCCCTACCCGTGTGCGTCGAGTTGAGCTCGTCGAGATGTGTCGACACCAAGTGACACGGGTAGTGACACGGGCGTGTCCCTACCCGTGTGCGTCGAGTTGAGCTCGACGAGAAGTGTCGAGATGCAACCCGAGAAGTACACGGCCAATGACACGGCCATGCACACGGCCGTGTCATGGGGACACAGGTCGGGACACGGGCGTGTCCCTACCCGTGTCAAACATTAAACCGACATGGAAACCGCCACGGCCGTTTCACGGAAGCAGGACACGGGTACGGACACGGCCGTGTCCCTACCCGTGTCACATTTTGTATATAAGGGGGAGAGAAAACCCTAGCCGTTTTCATTCTCATTTCTTCCCCTATTTCCTGTGAGAACTCCTAGTGAGAGGGAAACTGCTGGAGCAAGTTCTACCGAAGGAGATCCGCCATCGCCGTGAAAGAGAAAATGCCGCCAAGGAGAACTACGAGATCTATGGCCGAAAATGGTGGTACCGCTGGAGCCAATGTGAGTTTCCTACCCTCTCTCTTGGTGCTAGATCTATAGTTATTTTCCTAGGAGAGACATCGACTCAAGAGAGTCTTGATGGTGAGGAGGAGTTTTCTAGGAAAGGTCATGCTAAGACTTGTGTCTTAGGTTTTAGATCTCTTCAACCACGCCCTTCTTCAATGTGATGATAAGGGATGGTTTCGTGAAGGGTTTTGGCCTCTTGAGGGTGAATAAGGGAGGAGGTTTTCTGGAATGATTTGGGAAGAATCGCCTTGAGGAGGAAGATGAACCGATGCCGTTCATTCCGCCTTAAGATGCGTGCATAATCTGTATTTTGCGCGCAGCGGACTTCATGACCATTTTTATATACGCTATGGCCAAATCTGGGCTTTCGGCTTAACAAGAAAGTTGAAGCCCTTGAAAATACCTTTCCAACGAATGGTTGCACGACTTCTGGCGAAGTCTGTAGCCACAAGAAAGTCTAAACGAACATGGTGTTCAATAAATCTTGTATGCAGAAACTGTGTTCTGTACGCAGCGGACTTCAAGTCCGATTTCAAATAGGATAATGTCAAATATGGGTTGAGGTCTGAATACGAGAGTTGTAGACCTCGGAAATACCTTTCCATCGTGGGGTTACACGACTTCACCGGATTCCTGTAGCCTCGGGAATCTCCGGTCGAAGTTGCTGTCCAGATTCAACCTGTGCCTAAATTCTGGGCTTAATGGAAAATGAATTTTGATTCGGTGGAATTAATAATGCAAGACACTTGGCTTGGATGAATGATTAATCGTTTGTTGCAGAGTTCATATTATCAAATTGAGAAACAATATTATTTAAACGAACTGAATTGGTAGGAATTGAAAGATTGATAATTGTGCACTTCATGTTTATATTATTACATTATCAAATGAAAAGTGTGATAGATCTTTATATGCGCATCATGTTTATATTACATTGTCATCATTTGGAAAGTCATATAGATGAATAGATTATGATCATGGACATATTTGATTAATGAAATGAGTCTTGTAGTACAATACTTAGAGAGTCGTCTCCCTACGGGTAGTATTGTGAAGGGATGTAAGTGCGGTGTTGACCGTCACTTGTTTTGATTGTGTTGAGATAAGGTATAGATGGATGGTTGTGCTGTGTCCTCGTGTTTACTTCCAAGACCCCTTCCATGATATGTTGATGTGGTATTTGCATGTGGTGTGAGTCGACGCGCGGTGTCGTAATCCTGGGTTAAGGATAGTGTGGCAGGTCTACGGGCTCGCCAGTCGTCACACCGACGAGAGTTGGCAGTTAGACTTGGTCGGTTTGGGCTGTGTCCTCGGTGTTCACATCCCGAGGCCCCTCCGGCCATGTGAACGGTTGGGCTGTGTCCTCGTGCTTTCTTCCGAGGCCCCTTCCGGGTCACACAAGGCCAGTTCGGGCTGTGTTCTTGGTGCACATCTACCCAAGACCCCGCTGGGCCATAGTACGCATGGGCTCCGCTGTTGTGTTCTTAGCGTTGAGGCGTACGGAGGCCTAGGTGAAGTAGCGTGATACCCTCCTAGTAGTAGAAGTGCCCGTTCTACTGTCACCGCCTGGCCACGACGGCTGATGCCTGAGAGGTTAGCTACCTGCTCGAAAAGTGGGAACTATAGTCTGTGTCTACATAACAATTGCATGGGTGTGCATGAGTGAGTCATTGCATATCATTCATAGCATTTCATAACATTGCACAACAAGATCCTCATCGTATAAGTTTGTATGGGCACTCCTATACGATGAGTTACTTTATGTAACCCGATCCTTAACTTATAAGTTTGTATGGGCATTCTTATAAGTTAAGTTACTTTCCTGCTGTAGATTTTCTTACACTTGTTGTTACATGATGATAGCTTGTAGAACTGCTAGATTATACATTATATTCATGTACCTTGCCACCTGCTTATACTCCTTTACTTGCATACTTGTTATATACTATACTCTTGTTCCTTTTCTCCGCCCGGTGCCGAGGAGCCGCCGGGGGAGCGGATGTGAAACCACTTAGTCGTTTCGACTAACGGTTGCTACGTCTTCCTTTTTAGGAGGTCACGCCGCAGGTAGAGCAGCCACAGACTACGCAGCAGGACAGCCAGGCCAGGACGACAGGGCCTGATGTGACGGTGCCGTCGATACCGTCGGTTACTGATGTTAGTATTTTGATTACTCTGATGTAGCCCGTTTGGGCAATGATTAGCTGTACTATGATATTTTGTAGAAGCATGTTTAGCTTCTCATTATTGATGTTTTGGACATTATATATTACTTAGTGTGGATTTTGACTTCTCTTGCTTATAATTTTGGTTGGGTTGGCATTTATATTGATATGGTGGTAGCCGACGGAATAGACGTCTTGTGGTACAGTTTAGCCCGTGTGCTAATGCTACCGCAAGGCGGCTGTTCCGGGCATAAGACTCCCCCTTTCGCGTCGTGTTTTGGATTCCGGGGAGGAGGGGTCTTACAAACCGAGTATGACGTACTTGCTGCTATATAAAAGGCGTGTGTCGGTTCACCGTTCCTGTTCTGGCTTTCAAGCCTGGGTGCTTTTCTGGGCGCACCAGTAATTACTCTTACATCCATTTCATCTCACACATCAGCGGGTCTCTCCTGGGCACACCAGTACTTTCTGATACTCTCTTCACACGTATGACCCCGCAATTATCACAAATGTCAAGGGTATTTCCATGGCTTACCACGCCAATACTTCCTGCTACTTCCCTTTTCAGGTCCACCCATGAACATCAAGCAATACATAGGGTATTTCCTGAACCGCCAATCCAGTACTTCCTGCTACTGCCTTTCGCAGGCATAACCCCATAGCACAAGCATTATACGGTATTTTCCTGAACTACCACTCCAGTACTTCCTGTTACTTCCTTTCACAGGCCCAACCCATCGAATCCTAAACGACACGTTTATCATGGAGTCTTCTCCGACATGTATGCAACATCACCAATCCAGATCAACCTGTCTAGATGGGCTTCACACAACATGCCTATTCCGTACTCCATTTCCGTATCTATATGAGTGGGGATTCCATGAATCAACCCAAAAGACTCCCATCATCAACCACCCTTTGGTGGGGGGAATCATATGCATATGCCAAAAAGGAAGCATTCACATGGCTAGGAAGAAAGGTCGTTACCCTCGAAGACTGCTTCAGTTCCATGAGCTCCTAACTGGCTAGAAAGAACCGCAACAACTTTTCCTTCGCAAAGATGGTCTCGGATCTCAGCTTGACACTCCCAAGCTCTACCAGAGATCAACCCCACTTCCTCCTCCTCCTCCTTCCTCTCCCTTTCTCTTTTTAAGTTTTTAGAAAGATGAAGGCAATAAACATAATGAGAATTCTTTCTCAGTTTTCGGCCTTAAGGAAACAGGGAGGAATCTCAGCTGTTATATCCCAACTGAAGAAAATGGACGGCCACGGAAAAGCCGCAAAATCACTTTTTCGGGTCCGACACGCCCTGTGACACGCCCGTGTCACAAGCCGTGTACTTTAAGCGGTGCTCAAACCGCTTTACCCCGACACAATTCACGGCCAGGGTACATGCTCGTGTCGGCACAGACACTCCCGTGTCACGGGGCGTGTGATTGCACTCGATGATCGTCGAGCTCATTTCGTCGACTAGAGGGGGACACGCCCTCCGACACGCCCGTGTCGAAAGGTACACGCCCATGTCACAGGTGTGTTCCCTCTGTCGACCACTTTCGTGACCAAAGACTCGAGTGTCGACAAAAAGAAGGACACGCCCTTCGAAATGCCCGTGTCGGTTGGTACACGCCCGTATAGTATGGCTTGTTGCCTCTATCGACCACTTTAGTCGACCAAAGACTCGAGTGTCGACACAAAGGAGGACACGCCCTAAGTCACGCCCGTGTTACGGGGCGTGTCCCTCTCGAACACTTTGTCGAAGGCATTTTCGTCGAACTCGCGACGTCTCCGCACCCGAGCAGGACACACCCTGGGACACACCCATGTCCCAGGCCGTATCACCCAATTTTCCCATTTTGAAATTTGGGCTGTTACAACCCTCACCTACTACAAGAAATTTCGTCCTCAAAATTCGTACACAGGAAGGAAACTAGAAAGCAAAATGTTATAACATCAAAACTTTATGTTACAACAAACTTTGCACTATACAACCATTTTACAGAAACAGCTTGGGAAATTCAGCTCACATGGTTTGCTCTCGCTCCCATGTTAGCTTCTCACGACCGCAATTATCCCACCAGACTTTGACCATCCCGACCGTCTTGTTCCGCAACCGTTTCTCGGCTCGATCCTCAATTTGAATGGGCCTAACCTTCGTCGTTAGCCCATACTCTACCGACACACGATCATCCTTGATCACCTGAGCTGGATCTTTAACGGCCTTCTGAAGCACCGAGATGTGAAACACATCATATAATCCACTCAAGTCTGCCGACAGAGCTAGCCGATATGCAGCCTCCCCGACTCGCTCGACCACTTCAAATGGACCAAGGTATCTTGGACTCAAATTCTTCAGACGTCGAATCCTGCATACGCCTTTGAAGGGCTTGATCTTCAAGTATACCTAGTCGCCTACCGCGAACTCCACGTTTCGGTGCTTGGCGTTGTAGTATTTCACTTGTAGATCCTGGGCTATGAGTATCCTCTCTCGAATCGTACGTATGGTCGAGTTTGCTTCATTGACTTCATTAAGATTATAAACTCGAGCTTCGACCGCTTCTACCCAAGCTAAAGGAGTACGACACTTCCGTCCATACAGAGCTTCATACGGTGCCATACCGATGCTCGTTTGGTAGCTGTTATTATAGACAAACTCTACAATGTAGAGATGATATTCCCATCTCTTTACAAAGTCCAGGGCGCACATCCTGAGCATATCTTCCATCGTCCCGTTGGTCATCTTCATGCCCAATAGTTGATTAACTACCCTCCAGTCGTTCGATGTGAATCACCCATCTCGATCACTTACGATGCTTCAAGGAACACTATGTAGCCGCACAATCTGCTTAACATATAATGTTGCCAAACTTTCCACCGAATCATCCCTCCTGTTCGGGAGGAAGTGTGCCACTTTCATTAGCCGATTAACAATCACCCAAATCGAATTATTTCTGCTCTGAGATCTCGGCAACCTGTATACGAAATCCATGGGAATATCATCGAACTTCCATTCTGGAATCGGCAACGACTTCAAGTAACCGCCCGGCTTTTGACATTCCGCCTTCACCATAGCACAGGTTTGACATTTGGCCACATAATGAGCAACATATCTCTTTAGCCCTGGCCACCAGAACAACCTTTTCATATCCCTGAACATCTTTGTGCTCCCTGTGTGGATTGAGTACTTCATATAATGCGCTACATACATCAGTTCTTCCCTCAATTTACCCAAATTCAGGACGCACAAACAGCCCTCCTTCCGTAGAAGACCGTCATCCCAGGAGAACTTGCCCTCTGGCCTATCTTTAGCATAGTGTAGGAGATCTTCATCTAGCCCCGTTGCTCGTCGAATCTGGTCTGCAAGGTCACACTGCACCTCCGTCTAGTTCAAAAAAGCATCGGCGGTGGAATTATTGTCAACACAAGAAATCTCTAACGCTTTCAGCTCCTGGATGAGACGTTCATCATTCCTCTGCAACCAACTCGCCCTTGCCGGAGCTCTCCGACTCAAGGCATCCACGACTACATTCCCCTTTCCAGGAGTATAGTGAATCTCAAAGGTGTAGTCCCCAAGGAACTCCAACCACCTTCTTTGTCGCATATTAAGGTCCTTCTGCTCCAATAGGTACTTTAGGCTCTTGTGATCTGTATAGATCTCCACCTTCACGCCATAAAGATAGTGTCGCCACAGCTTTAGTGCAAAGATCACTGCCGCCAACTCTAAGTCGTGGATGAGAAAGTTTCGCTCGTGCACCTTCAGCTGGAGTGAGCCATAAGCAATCACCTACCCATTTTGCAGAAGAACGCAGCCTAAGCCGCTCTCCGAGGCATCACTATAGATTACAAATCCATCAGTACCACATGACGATGAAACACAGGCGTCGTGGTCAACCGAACCTTCAGCTCTTCAAAAGCTCACGCGCACTCTGGCGACCAAACGAACTTCTGATCTTTTCTCGTCAGTGTGGTTAGCGGCAAAGCGAGCCGCGAGAAATTTGCAACAAATCTTCGATAGTAGCCCGCAAGTCCAAGGAAGCTCCTGACCTCGGCCACTGAAGACAACACTGGCCACTCCTGTATGGCCCTTATCTTTGCTGGATCCACTGCTATGCCCGCTCCACTCACCACATGGACTAGAAAAGCCTCCGACGATAGCCAAAACTCGCACTTCGAGAACTTGGCGTAGAGCTGATTCTGCCTCAAGGTATTCAACACCAACCATAAGTGGTTTTCATGCTCGGCTTCCGATCGAGAGTAGACTAGAATATCATCAATGAACACTATCACGAACAGGTCCAGGTACTCTCGGAACGTTCGGTGCATCAAATCCATAAACACTGATGGCGCATTGCACAGTCCAAACGACATCACCGTGAACTCATAATGCCCATAACGTGTTCCAAATGCGGTTTTGGGAATGTTACATTCCCGGATTCTCAACTGGTAATAACCAGACTTCAAGTCCAACTTCGAGTAGACGGTCGATTCCACCAGCTGATCGAACAACTCATCAATCCGTGGAATCAGATATTTGTTCTTCTCTGTCAGCTTATTCAGTTCACGGTAGTCAATACATAACCGCAAACCGCCGTCTTTCTTTTTCACAAAAAGCACAGGCGCGCACCAAGGTGACACGCTTGAGCGTATATAACTTTGCTCCAGCAATTCTTGTAGTTGGACTTTCAACTCGGCCATTTCCTTTGGCACGACGCGATATGGCGAGCGGGCCACATGTTTCGCACCTGGCACCAACTCAATCGTGAAGTCAACCTCTTGCTGGGGTGGTAGCCCCGAGAGATCCTTGGGAAACACATCTGCAAACTCCGATACAATCGGAACATCGCACACACTGGCCTTAGGCTCCACAGCCTGAATTAGCGTGAAGTATAACTCCGCACCGTTTCGAACAGCTTTGACAACTTGGAGTGCAGACATCAATGTCCCGCCAACTCCTGGCATACCCGCGAACTTAGTCTCCTGCTCGGTTTTCTGGCCCAACATGATCTCCTTGGACTAGTAATCAATCAAGGCATGCTGCTCCGCGAGCCAATCCAAACAAAATATCACGTCGAATTCCGATATTGGCAATACAGATGCAGTTAAGCAGAAATCTCGACTTCCTATCTGAACCACCACATTGCAAACTCGATCCGCGAGCATCAAACAACCATTCAGCAACACTACTCTGACGCTATCTGTCTTCACATGACTAGGTATCCCAAACTGCGCTATGAACTCTTTAGACAAAAAAGAATGCGACACACCCGTATCAAACAGTGCTCATAGCAGCGTGTTCCGAATCATCACAAAGCCTGTGATGATCATGTCACACACACAAACCGCATACAACTATGTAATAAACAAATAATACAAGCAATACAATACTCAATAACTAAACTCGTACATGTGATGACGTCACTCTGCTTTATGGCCTCCTGCATGCCAAGATTTTAGACCCGGGGCTGCGCCTAAGATGCAGAGGATTCCACCACTGCCTTGCCCTTCTCAGCATATGATGCTCCCTCCTTCTTTTCACTCTTTGGCGGTACTCAACACTCACGGGCTATACGCCCCACCCGTCCACAATTAAAACATGTACGAGTATCTGGCCTTGAGGTGGCCCCCGACGTTGCTCCCGAAGCAACCGAAGAAGGAGCTTGTCCATCCATCTTGGGCCTCTTGCCCCATCTCTTCTTATAAAATGACATCGCCGGTCGGGGCACCTTAAACTCCGGCTATGTCACAGCCAAGGCCCGCTCCCCTTGCACCCTCTTCATGTCTTTTTCCAGCGCGCAAGTAGTGTCGACCAACGCCTGGAAGCCTCGGATCATAGAACTAGAAAGCAGAAACCTCAACTCATCCCGCAGTCCTTCATAGAACATATTTGTCTTCCTCTGCTCATCAGTAAAAATAGAACCCGCATACCGCCCCAAGCGTGTAAACTCATGCAGGTACGCTTCAACACTGTCTTATCCTTGCGTTAGCCTTTGGAATTCGTTCTCCATGGCAATGCGTTGTACCGCCGGAAGGTGCTTTGCTAGGAAGTGTCTAGAGAATTCCTCCATCGACACTTGTGTCAATGGTCTCCCCGCCAAATGGTGTAACTCCATCTCGTCCCACCACAAACGAGCTTCGCCTTCCAATAATAAGGTAGCTAAGGTGACCTTCTGATGTTCCTCCAATCCAATCGCCGTCATTATCTGCTTGACGCGCGATAGCCAATCCTCAGCCTGCGTAGGAGATCCCACTCCCGAAAACGTAGGCGGATTGAAGCTCATGAACCGCTTCAACTGCTGTTCAGCTGCTCGAGGGTCCATAGCCACAACAGGTTCTGGCCTCTCCGCCACCTGTTCTGGCCTCAATGCCGGTTGTGCCTGCCCAATCGGCTAGGTTTGGATCATGGCAAACAAAGCCTCAGCAACTAATCATACAGTTTCCGCAAAAGGCGGAGGTGTAGGCACCTCGGCTGGTGCCGTACTTTCAACAGAATGTTAGGGCTCCGACTGCCCAGCTCCACTTCGCGTCACCTATATGTGAACAAGACACACACATTAGCGACCGTACACAAGCAATCACAACAAGATAGGAACGCGCAGGTTCCTCAAGCACATGTATGTGCATTCCTACAGTGGATATTCAGGAGTTCAATCGTGTTAACTTGGTTCGCACAGACACGTGCTCGCCACCCCACAAATGAAGTCGACCATGACTTCGAAAGGGAAAGACCAAGACAGCTGATACAAAAATGTAACAACCCCATCCATTTATATAGTATATACTAGAAGGTCCGGTCGGGGCCCCACAACATATACCACAAAACAGGCGGTGAAGTTACGTATGATACCAGAGTAACGCAGCGCACCCTAACACATTGTATTCTAGCGGAAGCTTAAACACTAAACTTGAACTCCACACCTGAATGTCCAACATATCAAAAGCTCCTTATTAAGATAACATAGGAATGCTTTACAAATACAAACAGTTGGCCTTATGGCCTTACATGGCTTTTACAACAGTGGCCTCAACATTAGCACGCATGCCGACCACGTATAAATAAAACACAGCAGTTAAGTTTATCCTTCGAGGGCTAGAAGCAGCAACAACAACAAATGCAGCAGGGACTTCAGCCCCTATGCGTCCCGCTCGGCTCTCCAACACCTGCACAGGGACAGCCCACCCAATGGTGGAAAACAGAGGCAACAGTCAGCATTCAGTTGACCAAATTATAACGACTCTACCCCTTTCTCGGGGCAGTGGTATTCTTCCCTGCAAGCATAGCATTTCACAAGCATATATATATATATATATATATATATATCATATCATATGCTTTCACGCACACATTCCATCACAACCGTCAGCCACTCGGCCCGATGATCCGTGCACTCAGGGCACATTCTTGGTGTACCGGTGAACTAGTTGCCCACCACCGTATCAGGGTCACAACCCAACGGTAAAATATTGAGCATTTCACTCCATGGCGTGCAGCCGGAGTTCTAGTCGTAATACACTGGGATTGGCCCGTAGCCCCCCATTGTGTCATGGCGCGCAGGCCTATGACTCTCACTATGCGCTCCAATAGACCACACTTTCTGGTCTCGTGTTGGACAAACATAATGCAGGTCGGATCATCCACCCCCCGTTGCTCAAATCACCTTGCCATCACCGAGTACGGCGTACTCGCGGCTATATAAAAGGCGCAGGTCGGTTTCACCGTTCCTGTTCTGGCATTCAAGCCCGAGTGCTTTCCTGGGCGCACCAGTACTTACTCTTACACCCATTTCATCTCATACATCAGCGGGTCTTTCCTGGGCACACCAGTACTTCCTGGTACTCTCATCACAGGTATGACCCCGCAATTATCACAAATGTCAAGGGTATTTCCATGGCTTACCGCGCCAGTACTTCTGCTACTTCCCTTCACAGGTCCACCCATGAACATCAAACATTACAAAGGGTATTTCCTGGACTGCCAATCCAGTTCTTCCTGCTACTGCCTTTCGCAGGCATAACCCCATAGCACAAGCATTATACGGGAATTTTCCTGGACTACCACTCCAATACTTCCTGTAACTTCCTTTCACAGGCCCAACCCGTCGACTCCTAAACTACACGTTTATCACAGAGTCTTCTCCGGTGCATATGCAACATCACCAATCCAGATCAACCTGTCCAGATGGGCTTCACACAGCATGCATATTTCATACTCCATTTCCGGATCTATATGAGTGGGGATTCCATGAATCAACCCGAAATACTCCCACCATAAACCACCCTTTGGTTGGGGAATCATATGCATATCCCAAAAAGTAAGCCTTCACATGGCTAGGAAGAAAGGTCGTTACCTTTGAAGACTGCTTCGGTGCCATGAGCTCCTAACTGGCTAGAAAGAACAGTAATAGCGTTTCCTCCGCAAAGATGGCCTCGGACCTTAGCTTGACACTCCCAAGCTCCACCAGAGATCAACCCCACTTCCTCCTCCTCCTTCTTCCTCTCCCTTTCTCTTTCTAAGTTTTTAGAAAGATGAAGGCAATAAACATAATGAGAATTCTTTCTTAGTTTTCGGCCTTAAGGAAACAGGGAGGACTCTCATCTGTTAGATCCCAGCTGAAGAAAATGGATGGCCACGAAAAAGCTGCAAAATCACTTTTCGGGTCTGACACGCCCTGTGACACGTCAGCGTCACAGGCCGTGTACTTTAAGCCGTGCTCAAACTGCTTTACCCCGACACAAGTCACGACCAGGGTACATGCCCGTGTCGGCTGAGACACGCCCGTATCATGGGGCGTGTGATTGCACTCGAGGATCGTTGAGCTCATTTCGTCGACTAGAGGGGGACACGCCCTCCGACACGCCCATGTCGGAAGGTACACGCCCGTGTCACATGCGTGTTCCCTCTGTCGACCACTTTCATCGACCAAAGACTCGAGTGTCGACACAAAGAAGGACATGCCCTTCGACACACCCGTGTTGGTTGGTACATGCTCGTGTAGTATGGTGTGTTGCCTCTGTCAACCACTTTCGTCCGTGTCACATGCGTGTTCCATCTGTCGACCACTTTCATCGACCAAAGACTCGAGTGTCGACACAAAGAAGGACATGCCCTTCGACACGCCCGTGTTGGTTGGTACATGCCCGTGTAGTATGGTGTGTTGCCCACCACCGTATCAGGGTCACAACCCAACGGTAAAATATTGAGCATTTCACTCCATGGCGTGCAGCCGGAGTTCTAGTCGTAATACACTGGGATTGGCCCGTAGCCCCCCATTGTGTCATGGCGCGCAGGCCTATGACTCTCACTATGCGCTCCAATAGACCACACTTTCTGGTCTCGTGTTGGACAAACATAATGCAGGTCGGATCATCCACCCCCCGTTGCTCAAATCACCTTGCCATCACCGAGTACGGCGTACTCGCGGCTATATAAAAGGCGCAGGTCGGTTTCACCGTTCCTGTTCTGGCATTCAAGCCCGAGTGCTTTCCTGGGCGCACCAGTACTTACTCTTACACCCATTTCATCTCATACATTAGCGGGTCTTTCCTAGGCACACCAGTACTTCCTGGTACTCTCATCACAGGTATGACCCCGCAATTATCACAAATGTCAAGGGTATTTCCATGGCTTACCGCGCCAGTACTTTCTGCTACTTCCCTTCACAGGTCCACCCATGAACATTAAACATTACAAAGGGTATTTCCTGGACTGCCAATCCAGTTCTTCCTGCTACTGCCTTTCGCAGGCATAACCCCATAGCACAAGCATTATACGGGAATTTTCCTGGACTACCACTCCAATACTTCCTGTAACTTCCTTTCACAGGCCCAACCCGTCGACTCCTAAACTACACGTTTATCACAGAGTCTTCTCCGGTGCATATTCAACATCACCAATCCAGATCAACCTGTCCAGATGGGCTTCACACAGCATGCATATTCCATACTCCATTTCCGGATCTATATGAGTGGGGATTCCATGAATCAACCCGAAATACTCCCACCATAAACCACCCTTTGGTTGGGGAATCATATGCATATCCCAAAAAGTAAGCCTTCACATGGCTAGGAAGAAAGGTCGTTACCTTTGAAGACTGCTTCGGTGCCATGAGCTCCTAACTGGCTAGAAAGAACCGCAATAGCGTTTCCTCCGCAAAGATGGCCTCGGATCTTAGCTTGACACTCCCAAGCTCCACCAAAGATCAACCCCACTTCCTCCTCCTCCTTCTTCCTCTCCCTTTCTCTTTCTAAGTTTTTAGAAAGATGAAGGTAATAAACATAATGAGAATTCTTTCTTAGTTTTCGGCCTTAAGGAAACAGGGAGGACTCTCAGCTGTTAGATCCCAGCTGAAGAAAATGGATGGCCACGAAAAAGCTGCAAAATCACTTTTCGGGTCTGACACGCCCTGTGACACGTCAGCGTCACAGGCCGTGTACTTTAAGCGGTGCTCAAACTGCTTTACCCCGACAAAAGTCACGACCAGGGTACACGCCCGTGTCGGCTGAGACACGCCCGTATCATGGGGCGTGTGATTGCACTCGAGGATCGTTGAGCTCATTTCGTCGACTAGAGGGGGACACACCCTCCGACACGCCCATGTCGGAAGGTACACGCCCGTGTCACATGCGTGTTCCCTCTGTCGACCACTTTCATCGACCAAAGACTCGAGTGTCGACACAAAGAAGGACATGCCCTTCGACACGCCCGTGTTGGTTGGTACATGCCCGTGTAGTATGGTGTGTTGCCTCTGTCAACCACTTTTGTCGACCAAAGACTCGAGTGTCGACACAAAGGAGGACACGCCCTAGGTCACGCCCGTGTTATGAGGCGTGTCCCTCCAAAACACTTCGTCGAAGGCATTTTCGTCGAACTCGTGACATCTCCACACCCGAACAGGACATGCCCTGGGACACGCCCGTGTCCCAGGCCGTGTCACCAAATTTTCCCATTTTGAAATTTTGGCTGTTACATGCAGGATAGTCCTTATTACAATGATAGGACAGGTGGACAGAAATAAGTTAGCTGGATATGCCAGAAATTACCTAAGTCCACATGCATTGAGTGGAGCAATCTCACTCAAGGCCAGATGGATTAAGGAAGGAAGCTGGATGAAGAAATGCAGCTAAGTCCATAGACGTTAAATGAAGGCAGTTCACTCAATGCCATGGCACAAAAAGCGCTGAATAAAGCTGGGTCTGTCAAAGCCTAAGTAGTGGATGCCAGAAAAATAGCTAAGTCCACAGACATTGTGTTGGAACACCCTATTACTAATTTGGGTCAGGATCACTATGTCTCTAGGAAACCAATGTTTGACCTCCTGTATAGCTCAAAAGGTCAATTAGAATTGAGTCTAAGGGTTAGAAGTCTAGGTTTGGAAGCTGCCCTCAAGTCCAGGATTTTCTGTTTGGAGACTAAGTCATATCGTCGAGCTCAGCACGACGATTCGTCGAACTCCGATCGATAATCGTCTAGCTCAACTTCGACAGATCGTCGAACTCCATTCGACGATCGCTGAGCTCAACTTCATCATATCGTCGAACTCCATTCGACGATCGGTGAGCTCAGTTCGACGATCTTGACTCAGCTTTGGATCTCTATCTCTGAGCTCAGTTCGACGATCTGTGAGCTCAGATCGACGATATTTTGTTACTGTATAAATCCATATCGCTGAGCTCAGTTCAACGATAGCAAAGCTCAGTTCGACGTTTTCAGATAACTTCCAGGATGTTTCTAGATTCAAATTCAAATCAGTTAAGGAGTTATTCTGCAATTAATTTTGAAGATTTCCTAGCCGTTTTCATTTATTTTTGGACCAAGTTTCAAGGGATTTTCAAGGAATAATTCTATGGACTTTCCTCCAGAAGAGATTTTGCAATTAAGGATGCAATTAATGCAGACCAACGGCTATTCTTCTCAGAGAATGTTTTTCTATTCTGGATCAGAGAATAAAAGTAGGATTTTTTTTGAATCACACCAGAAGATAGATACACAGACACACAGATTACAGAGATACACAGACACACAGATTACAGAGATACACAGACAGACATCAGTAATCTTCAACAAAATATTATGTCTCAAAGAATTCTCAAGAACACACATCCAAGGAGATCAATCTTCAGATCTCTCTAGTTCTCAAGTGTTCAAGGCCAACATCTTTCAAGACTCCAGACATCCAACATTTCAGTTATTGCTGAAATCATCTATTGCTGGAGTTCAACTTGTGAAGGCCTATCACCCTACAGCAAAGCTTCTTTTCCTGAAGATCTCAAGGACTCAGGGGGAGCTTTGACACTATCAATCCACATAGTCTTCTCAGCTGATCTGAGAAAGAGAAGACTTTCATCACTCTCTCACCCCTCTCTGTAAAGGGTTTCTCAAACTCCCTTCAAAAGTTTGAGCTTGGTTTTTGAGTACCTTGTCAAAAGCTCATTGGTGGCAAGACACCTGATCAAAAAATCTGATTTGGTTTTTGAGCACCTTATCAAAAGCTCATTGGTGCCCAGGACACCTGATCAACTCATCCTGCAGTGGATTCCTACCTACGGTGGTAGAAGAGTGGATGTACCCAAGTTTAGGGGAACCACTATATTTCCTTATGTCATCTGGTTTTGCTTGTCTTTATTTTTGTTTCTGGCCTTGATTATTCTGTGATTAGCTTTTGTTTAGTTTAGTTCTGTGATTAGATTTATTACTGCTTCCCTGCTCACTCATATTACAACATTTGTTGTAAAAGGTTTTAAAGCATCATATACTCTATTCACCCCCCCTTTAGAGTATATCAGATCTAGCTGCACTTTCAATTGGTATCAGAGCCAGGTTGGTTAAACATACCACACCTTGGTGGTTGCACAGGCTAACACCTGAACCCAAAGATTCCTAGTTAGATCTGCTTTTCTTCTGTATTTTATTATTAAATTTTGTTTTCACAAATCATGGCCCAAAACAAAGATTATGCTAGCACCAGACCTCCAGTGTGCAATCTATACAAGTTTGCACTTTGGAAAGCAAGGATCAGACTGTACATGAATTCTATTGACGAAGATATTTTTAACTCTGTTTTGACAGTGTGTCCAAGACCTCCAGAGAACTCCAGTACAAATGCTGTTCCACCTCCATCAGGAACAGATGCTGACATCAAGAAATGGAAGGTAGCTGATGCCAAGGCTATGAACATCTTAGCCCAGACAATGTCTGATGACATATTTCAAAAGGTGGCTGAATGCAATTCAGCAAAGGAAATTTGGGACAAACTCTCTGAAATAGTCTCAGGCTCAGCTGATGAGAGAAAGGATATGAGATCCCACCTCATATCTCAATATGAGAATTTTAAGAAGGGAGAAACTGAGTCAGTGGGAGACATGTACAATAGGCTCAGTCTAATTGTCAGTGAACTCAGGACATTGGACAAAGAGATCTCACTAACTGAACTTAATGACAAGATTCTAATGTGCTTCCCTAGCACTTGGGATTCAAGAATCTGGCCAATTAAGGATGCCAGAAGTCTGAATGAGATCACCACTGAAGCTCTATTGGGTAAGCTCAAATCTTATGAGCTACTCATCAAAAATTGAGAAGAAGAACAGAAGGCTGCCTCACCGGCCACAAGAAAAGAGAAGACCATAGCCTTCAAGGCAACTGAAGATCAGGCTGAAGACAAAGTCACAGGCAATGATGAGCTGCTTAGTCTGTTGGACAAAAGATTTTATAAGATGGCCAGAAAGGACTTCAGAAGGAGATCATACAAGGAACATGATAAGCCAAGGTATGACAAGTCCATTAATAATAATAATAAAGACATTATTTGCTTTGGGTGCAGGAAACCAGGGCACATAGTTCCTGACTGTCCAGAAAACAAAAACAAGTACAGAAGGGACATAAAAGAAAGAAGAAAGGAGAAGGACTCCAAAAGGAATGGCAATGGCAAACCCTCATCAAGCAAAAACAAACATACAAGAAAGGGGTTTGTTGCTGAATCCTGGAGTGAGACTGAAGAGGAGTCAGAAGCATCATCCAGCTCCAGTGATGATGAAGATGATGCAGAAGAGAAAGAGTTCTGCATGATGGCGATCAATGCCTCACAACACAATTCAGAAGAAGAGGAGTCAGAGTCAGACTCAGAGACTCAACCTGAAGAAGATCAGGTAATTGGTTCTTTTGATTTTAATTCACAGATCAGCTAAAATCTGAGAAAGAAATCATCTCTCTCAGAAATCATTTATCTGAACATAATAATTTAAAGTCAGAAAACCTCAAACTCTCTCAGGAGTTGGAGAGCTGTAGGGAGCAGATAGCTTTACTGAAAAGTGAGCTGTTTGAGGCCAAGAAGCTTGAAGAGTCCCTCAATGGGAGAAGCATCAAGCTGATGGACATCACAAGTACAGTGAACTCCAGATTTAACAGTACACTGGGCTTGGGTGCTTCATCCAGCCAACCCATAGTTCTAACAACTCCAATCAAATTCATTTCTGACAAAGGAAAGGGAGCTGTAGAGGTTGCTAGGAAAAATTCTGATCTGCCCCAGAAAACTAAGTCCCAACAGGAATCGTCGAACGGAGGTCGACGATCGCCAAACAGAGATCGACGATCGCCGAACGCAGATCGACGATCTCAGGCAAGATCGTCAAACTCAGGTCGACGATCTCAAGTACCTGAACTCAGCCATAGTCGACCGTCGAACGGAGCTCGACGATCTGACCCAAGATCGTCGAACGCAGCTCCAAGATCGTCGAACAGAGGTCAGAGCTCTGGAAATTTTTTCAAAGGCAAATCAAAATTCAATCCTAAGGGTCCTTCATCCCAAATCTTTAACCCTTATACTGAATGGATTTTACCTCCAAGGAGATATCATCCTGAAGGTTATAAGAGTCAACCTGGGATGTCTTTTATTTCAGAATTTAAAGGTTATCAACCTAGGCCCAAGGTAAACTGGGTCAAATACAAATGAATTGTCTTATGTGCAGGTGAAGATCTATCCAACACCTAACCAGCAATGGTACTTGGATAGTGGGTGCTCTAAGCACATGACATGGAACAAGGACAACCTCACATCCTTTAGAGCCAAGCTTGGACCCAAAGTTATCTTTGGTGATTCAAACTTTGGACAGACTAAAGGATATGGTGCAGTCTAGATTGGATCAGTGACATTCAAGAAGGTAGCTTATGTGGAAGGACTGAAGCACAACTTAATAAGCATCAGTCAGCTGTGTGATGAAGGCTACCAGGTGACCTTGTGCAAAGCATTATGCAAAATCAAGTCAGAGGACAACACAACTGTGTTGACAGGTAAAAGGAAAGGTAACATCTATCTAGTTGATTTTCTTTCAACTAATGTAGATATTTGCCTGTTTAATTCTGTCTGTAGACCAAATATTTTATGGCATAAGAGACTAGGACACCTAAACCTTAGAACTATTGCTAGGCTATCCAAGGACAACCTTGTTAGAGGACTACCTTCTGACCCCTATAAGAAGGAAGGACTCTGCAGGGCTTGTCAATTAGGCAAGCAAACTAAAAACAGCTTTAAGTCACTTAATAAGAGTGATTCACCTAGGATATTGTATCTGTTACACATGGATCTTTTTGGACACATCACAGTACAAAGCCTAGGAGGGAAATCTTACACTTTAGTAGTTGTCGATGACTTCTCTAGATTCACTTGGGTGTTCTTTCTAAGGAAGAAGTCCGATAACTTTAAGTGTCTGACAGAGTTTCTCAAATATATACAGATTGAGTTCAATACTCACATTGCCCTGATCAGAAGTGATCATGGGACAGAGTTTGATTCTCTTCTTATGCAAGAGTTCTGTCAGAGTGAAGGGATCAGACATACTTTCTCAGCTCATAGAACTCCTCAACAAAATGGGGTAGCTGAAAGGAAAAATAGAACCCTTATTGAATCTGCCACTACATTGTTGTCAGATGCTCATCTACCTCTATCCTTTTGGGCAGAGGCAGTGAACACCTCCAACTATGTGCTGAACAGAAGTCTGATACATAAACTAAAGGGAAAGACTCCTTATGAATTACTCAAAGGGAAGAAACCTAAAGTTGACTATTTTAAAGTCTTTGGTTGTATTTGCTACATTCATAATAATGACAAGAAATATTTAGCAAAATTTCAAGCCAAAACTGATGAAGGAGTGTTTCTGGGATACTCCATGATCAGCAAGGCCTATAGGGTCTATAATAAATCATCTTTGAAAATTGAGGAATCTGTTCATATATCATTTGATGAAACTAACATGTCCTTCAAGGAGAAGATTTCTTCTACCATAGAACCTTTGCAGGAACATTCTCTAGTTGAAGATATGAACAAGTTACAGGTTACTCAAAGGGATGAAAGTAGTGAAGATGAAGAAAATGCTCAACATATTGAAGAACAACTTTGAAGAGTCAGTTATTGTACCACAAGAGGAAACAACAACACAGGTTGGTGAACAATCAACACCCCCTGTTGATTTAGTAACATCAAGAGACCATCCAATTTCCCAAATAATTGGAGACATCTCAGCTGGTGTGCAAACTAGAAATCAGGTCAACCAAAACCTGTTGCACACCTTCTTCCTATCTCAAATTGAACCTCAGTCGATTCAAGATGCAGAGCAAGATCCACACTGGATCATTGCAATGCAAGAGGAGTTGCATCAATTTGAAAGGAACAAAGTATGAGAACTAGTGCCAAAGCCTAAGGATCACTCCATTGTTGGAACAAAGTGGGTATTCAGAAACAAACTGGATGATCAAGGAGTAATTGTAAGAAACAATGCAAGGCTAGTTGCTCAGGGATACTCTCAAGAAGAAGGAATAGATTACGACTAGACCTTTGCACCTGTTGCAAGATTGGAAGCCATCAGAATATTTTTAGCTTATGCAGCACACAAAGGCTTCAAGATATATCAGATGGATGTCAAAAGTGCATTTCTAAATGGAGACATCAAAGAGGAAGTATATGTCAAACAACCTCCAGGTTTTCTCTCTCCAACTTATCCTGATTATGTTTTTAGATTGAATAAAGCATTATATGGTCTCAAGCAAGCTCCTAGAGCATGGTATGAGACCCTAGCATGCTTTCTCTTGGAAAATGGTTTTATAAGGGGTAGAGTAGACCAAACTCTTTTCATTAGAACCAATAAGTCTCATACCCTACTAGTACAGATTTATGTAGACGATATTATTTTTGGTTCTACTGACTCCAAATTGTGCAGAAGGTTTTCTAGCCTGATGCATTCTAAATTTGAGATGATTAGCATGGTGAGCTATCCTTCTTCCTAGGATTGCAAGTCAAACAGCATGCTGAAGGCATCTTCATTTCTCAAACCAAGTATGCAAATGAATTGGTTAAGAAATTTGGCATGTCTGAAGCATCTTGTATGAAAACACCCATGCTTACTAATGCTGTATTGGATGCTGATGAACAAGGGAAACCTGTTGATCAGACAACATATAGAGCCATGATTGGCTCCTTACTGTACCTTACAGCTAGTAGACCAGATATAATGTTTGCTACATGTATATGTGCTAGATTCCAAGTAAGCCCTAGAGAGTCACACCTAACACTAGTAAAGAGGATTCTCAGGTATGTTAAAGTTGTCCAAATCTAGGTCTCTGGTATCCAAAAGATTCAGCATTTGATTTAACTGGATTCTCTGATGCTGATTATGCTGGATGCAGAATTGACAGGAAAAGCACCAGTGGAACTTGTCAGTTCCTTGGTGATAGACTTGTCTCCTGGTTTTGTAAGAAACAAACTTCTGTGTCAACTTCAACTGCTGAAGCTGAATATATGGCTGCAGGCAGTTGTTGTTCACAAATCTTGTGGATTCAAAACCAACTCCTAGACTATGGCTACAACTTAGAGAAGTCTAAAATCTTTTGTGACAACACCAGTGCCATTTCTATAGCTCAAAATCCAGTCCTCCATAGTAGGACAAAACACATAGAGATTAAGCATCATTTCTTAAGGGATAATGTTGAAAAGAATAAAATTGAACTACAATATATCCCAACTGATTTACAAAGGGGAGATATTTTTACCAAGACCTTGGATGAAAAGAAACACACCTTCTTCCTAAATCAATTAGGAATGTTAGATGGAGGAAGTCTTAAATAATATCCAAGATTTTGAAAGCTTAAAAATTGACCAAGACTAGGCAAACATCTTGATTTTTCTTAGTGTCTAGAGTTTTTCTGATCTCTGAACTGCGCTCGACGATTTTCCCCCAGATCGTCGAACGGAGATCGACGATATCTGAAATCTTCGACCTGAGTTCAGCGTTTCTCAGATAGTGTGAACTATCTCTTCCGGTCAACGATCGTCGAACGACGCTCGACGATTTTGTTCTCTGAACGATCGTCAAACAGAGCTCGACGCTCTCCAATATCGTCGAACGGAGATCGACGATGTTGAAGACTCTTCAGATTCTTTAGAGCCTCGATCGTCGAACTGAATTCAACGATCTTTCCAATTCTGCGTCGAACCCTAGTATAAAATTTATTTTTCGCCGTCGTTCTCCTTTGTGCTTTCGATTTCTCTGTAAGAACTTTCTTTCCCTCCAAACAGTTCTGCACTTGGTCGTTTTGTTTGTTGAATTTTTGCAGGTACCCATGGCTGTGTCTGTTGCTGTTCTTACCGCCATGAAGTTTGATGCTGGCTTCGACATCGACATGAAATCCTTCAGCACAACCGACCAGGCTTTTCAGGATATCTTGGGGCTCTTCAAAGAACAGAACCTGACTGCAATTATGACCACAAGGATCAAGCTTGCATCTGATGAGATTAAGGAATGGGTCTACACTGCCCACAATCAAGACAACTCCACCATTGTTGGGTCAATATCTGGCACACAGGTACCTCTAACCCCAACAATTTTATCAGAGGTTTTTGGGTTGTGAAATGGTGGAGATACTGCTGACTTGTCTGGAGAAGAGTATACTGAATTGCTTGCCAGAATAGGTCATTCTGATGCCAACCCTAGCAAGCTCTTGAAAAAGAATCTTTCGGTAGAATACAGATTCATGGCAGATGTAGTTGGGAAAGTGCTACTGGCAAAGCACTCTGCTCATGATACAATCTCAAGGTATTAGCTCTGCCTCATGGGAGTCCTAGTAGACAGGAAGAACTTGAATTGGGGAGAAGTCTTCTTTGACCTTATCAAGAAGAAGATAAACAAAAGTTTTGTCAACTTTGGAAGAATCTTAGGGGTGTTTCTGCAGCACAGGTGCCCTGCTTTGCTGGTCTCTTCTGGAATCCATCTCAATGTATCCAAGAGACTGTCTTGTGCCCTGTTTGGTAAATGGGACAGACAAATCATCAAGCCCAGCAGGCCCTCCTCCAGCACTCCTTCAGGCACAAGGACTCTCAGAGTCACTTCCCCACAGGTCTCTGCCCCTGCAGATGACCTGCCTGCTGATGTTGCCTCTTCTCCTCCTCCTCCAATTCCCTCTCTTCCCATAACATCTACCATTCCACCTCCATCCACCATCATCATCTCCAGCCCCTCTCCAACATCTACACCATCTCCAGTACCTATTCTTCCATCACCAGAAGACCACTCTCCATCCATTATTCTCCTACCCTCAACCAGATGCCACTTCATCACCCTCCATTCCATCCTTCACCCACATTGATGATTCCTTTATGGATGATTCACCATCCTCTCCTCCTGAGTTACCCTCTTCCTCAACTTCCTATCATGATCTTCTACAAGAGATCATTGACCAACCCACCTTCAGCCCATCCATCTCCATCCCACTGTCCTCTATATCCACCTTACCCACACCTCAGCCATCTCTTCCCCCATTCACCAGCTCTCCACTACCCTCACCAATAGCTGCTCCTCCATCTTCTACCTCTGCTCCAATCACCCTTGAGCAAGTGGACATTCCAACCCTTGCTGACAGGCTGTATGAACTGCTAGCCCCCAGGCTATCTCTTCTTTTGGAGACCTCCTTGGCTCCATTACACCTATCAGTGGCAGCCCTCTCTGCCAGGCTCTCATCTCTATTCCCTCAGGCAGCCCCTATAGCAGTGTGCCTTGATCTAGCCTTGTCTGAATCTAGGCAGGGGGAGATGCCCTATGAAGTGAGTCTTCCTGTTGCTGCTGTTGCTGCTATTTCTGTGAGCCTGTCTGCTGCTGCTGCTGTTGCTGCTGTTTCTTCAGCTCCTGTTCTTGCTGCTGCTGCTGCTGTGTCTCAAGAACAAATTCCTCCTGCTGCAGTCTTTGCAATAGACCTCAGGTCTTTGCTTTCAAATTTTGATTCTATATATTTCAGATGTCTGCCAGAGCCAGTTGCTGTCCAGCCACCAGAGGATCTGTCCAAGGCACTTGTGCCATTCTCTTGTTGTGACCCCAGTATCATCAACTCTTTTGTCAACTCAGTATATGTTGTTGCTTCTTCTGATGAAAGCATTGCTGTTGATGTTGTTGCCTTTACTGCTGCTGAAAGTTTTGATACTGCTGCTGAAATTTCTGTTATTGCTGTTGATCCAATTTCCAAGGAAATTCTTATGTCAGAGGCACCTGAGTTTGAGCCTTCTGCAGTTTCTGATGATATTTCTACTGTTGATGTTGCTGTGAGTGAAACTATTACTGCTGTTGTCACTTCTCCAGAATCTGTTGCTGCTGCTGTTGTTACTGAACCTGCAATATCTGCTGCTGTTGTTACTGCTTCTACTTTAATTGCAACACCTTCTGTATCTACTGCTGTCATTTCTGCTACTACTTCAACAACTGCTGCTACATCCTCTGCTGCCTCATCTGCCTCTATACAGCTCAAGAAAGATCTGATGAAGAAAATTGATGCCCTTTATGATGATCAAAGTTCTGAAAGTGATGAGTTCAGAACAGACTCTGATGATTCTTCTGCTACCATTGCCAGGAAAAGAAAGGCAAGGAGCAAGGCCATGAAGAGAGTACATCCTGCCAAGGTCAAAGATAACAATGATATTCCATACTACATTCTTCATGATTGCCCTATCACTAAGCACTGGATGCAGTACTCTAAGAATCAACTGAAAGCAATGAAAAAGAAGAGGAAATATGAAAAGGGTTCTTCACAATTCCAACACTTTCATCCTCCTCCACCACCTCCTCCTGATGTAGGTGCAGGTGGAAGTTCTGCTGCTCAACCCCCTGCTAGAAGTCAGGCCCCCTATCAGCCTCATGCTGGATCTTACCATAGGGGAAGCCAATCCAGGGGTTCTCAATCCAGGAGAGGAGGATACAGAGGCAATCAAAAAGATTTCTAAGTCTACTCCAAAGGATACTCAAGGCAACACCCATACTCCAGGGAATGACAAATTTCTTCTGATACCACATCTGGTCCTTTTCCCTATAAGTTAAAGGAAACTGTGTCATCCAGGCCTCCTCAGGACAATCCTTCAAACAGATATGAGCCACCAGTACCTTTTGAGGACCCTGAGAACAATCCAGCTGCTTGGACTGCAAGGATGAAGGAACTTACTGTACTGGATCAGATCAAAAAGGCTAGAGAGCAAGGAAGAGATTCTTCCAACATCTCCACAATGTCTGAACAGAGAAAGAAAGAGCTAGAAAGATATGCATCAAGCAAATTTTTTGATTCTGACAGGTACATGGAATTGCATCCTGAAGCTGTAGTTCCCAGGCTTAAACAGCAAACATCTTTAGGTGCAGCAGATGATACCAGATCAAAGAAGGAAGCCCTCAATCCCAACAGAGAAATCAAACTTGTTAAAGGCAAGGAAAATAAGTGACAATGTAAGGTGACAATCTCTGTGATTTCTGATTATTATCTGGGATGTTATCTGGGATGTTATATATCTCTGTGGTTCTGCAATGTCTAGCTTGTTGCTTTTCTATTTTGCTGCTTGTATGTTATTTAAATTTTCCAAACTCTGTAAATAGTAATCCTAACCCAAATAGGGGGAGATTGTTGGAACACCCTATTACTAATTTGGGTCAGGATCACTATGTCTCTAGGAAACCAATGTTTGACCTCCTGTATAGCTCAAAAGGTCAATTAGAATTGAGTCTAAGGGTTAGAAGTCTAGGTTTGGAAGCTGCCCTCAAGTCCAGGATTTTCTATTTGGAGACTAAGTCATATCGTCGAGCTCAGCACGACGATTCGTCGAACTCCGATCGACGATCGTCTAGCTCAACTTCGACAGATCGTCGAACTCCATTCGACGATCGCTGAGCTCAACTTCATCATATCGTCGAACTCCATTCGACGATCAGTGAGCTCAGTTCGACGATCTTGACTCAGCTTTGGATCTCTATCTCTGAGCTCAGTTCGACGATCTGTGAGCTCAGATCGACGATATTTTGCTGCTGTATAAATCCATATCGCTGAGCTCAGTTCAACGATAGCAGAGCTCAGTTCGACGTTTTCAGATAACTTCCAGGATGTTTCTAGATTCAAATTCAAATCAGTTAAGGAGTTATTCTGCAATTAATTCTGAAGATTTCCTAGCCATTTTCATTTATTTCTGGACCAAGTTTCAAGGGATTTTCAAGGAATAATTCTATGGACTTTCCTCCAGAAGAGATTTTGCAATTAAGGATGCAATTAATGCAGACCAACGACTATTCTTCTCAGAGAATGTTTTTTTATTCTGGATCAGAGAATAAAAGTAGGATTTTTTTGAATCACACCAGAAGACAGATACACAGACACACATATTACAGAGATATACAGACACACAGATTACAGAGATACACAGATAGACATCAGTAATCTTCAACAAAATATTCTGTCTCAAAGAATTCTCAAGAACACACATCCTAGGAGATCAATCTTCAGATCTCTCTAGTTCTCAAGTGTTCAAGGCCAACATCTTTCAAGACTCCAGACATCCAACATTTCAGTTATTGCAGAAATCATCTATTGCTGGAGTTCAACTTGTGAAGGCCTATCACCCTACAAAAAAGCTTCTTTTCCTGAAGATCTCAAGGACTCAGGGGGAGCTTTGACACCATCAATCCACATAGTCTTCTTAGCTGATCTGAGAAAGAGAAGACTTCCATCACTCTCTCACCCCTCTCTGTAAAGGGTTTCTCAAACTCCCTTCAAAAGTTTGAGCTTGGTATTTGAGCACCTTGTCAAAAGCTCATTGGTGGCAAGACACCTGATCAAAAAATCTGATTTGGTTTTTGAGCACCTTATCAAAAGCTCATTGGTGCCCAGGACACCTGATCAACTCATCCTACAGTGGATTCCTACCTAGGGTGGTAGAAGAGTGGATGTACCCAAGTTTAGGGGAACCACTATATTTCCTTGTGTCATCTGGTTTTGCTTGTCTTTCTTTTTGTTTCTGGCCTTGATTATTCTGTGATTAGCTTTTGTTTAGTTTAGTTCTGTGATTAGATTTATTACTGCTTCCCTGCTCACTCATATTACAACAATTGTTGTAAAAAGTTTTAAAGCACCATATACTCTATTCACCCCCCTTAGAGTATATTAGATCTAGCTGTACTTTCACATTGAGTGATGTCAACTCTCTTAACACCATGGGGAATAATTCATCGAGTATTGCTGCCTAAGTCAAAGCAACAAAGTTTCTGTCAAAGAAAAATTAGCTAAGTCCAGAAGATTTGAGTGAAGCCAGTTCACTCAACACCATACTGATTCTGTCAATGACATAAACGATATACTGAAAAATTCTTCGAAGTTCACAAGTGTTGAGTGAAGCCAGTTCACTCTACACCAAATGACATAAAGCATTGAGTGATGTCAATGCTCTCAATGCCATGCAGTGGAGAAGTTGCGGCCAAATAAAAAAGCTTTGAGTGATGAAGATACACTCAACGCTCTCAACGTCAAGGTTTCTGAAGAAGCAGAAAATAATCTATGGCAAAAAGCATTGAGTAATGAAGCTATACTCAACACTCTCAACGCCAAGGTTGCTGAGGAAGCAGAAAATAATCTAAGGCAAAAAGCATTGAGTGATGAAGCTACACTCAATGCTCTCAACGCTAAAGGGAGAAAACATTGAGTGTAGTCAACACACTCAATGCCTTCATGCAGAGCAGAATTTTTCTAAGTAACGAATCGTTAAGTAAAGCCAGTTCACTCAACGCTCTCAACGCCAAGGATGCATAAAGGGCTGAAGATCAAGCTAAGGCAAAAAGCATTGAGTGAAACTTATACACTCAACGCTCTCAACGCCTAGACAAGCTGAGATGTTGACTAAGTTAAAAAGCATTGAGTGGAGCTTACTCACTCAATGCCTAGCAGAGCTGAAAATTTTCTAAGTCCAGATTAGTTGAGTAATGCTTGTTCACTCAACGCAGTCAACGACTGGGTACTTGTCTGAAATTTTATAAGTCCAGAATGACTGACTTCAGCAAAGTCAGCCAAAAGTTAACAAAGTTCAAAATGACTAAGGAAGAGCTGTTATCCATTATTAATGGCACTGTTAGTCTCATTCTGTAAAACTAAGGATATAATCAGCCGATTAAGCAGCGACACATGTCAATCAACTCGATGGATGACGAGATTATAAGTAGAGGATGAGATCTGGATCAAATCAACATTCTGACAGATCAATTCATTTCACAAAAAGAGGAGCGGGAGTTTGTCTTCTTCCCCCGTCATTATTGCAGAGACAAGAACTTCAATTCGACAAATCTGAAGAGTTTATGAGTTAGCTGTTGTAATCAACATCTACTACAGCAAGATCAGAGGGTTACTCTGAGGAAGAAGAATCAGTCTAGGAAGGCTCTAGCTGAAGTTCCTTCTCGATTCAAGCACATCCAAATCAGAAGATCAATCTCTGGATTGGTGAAGAAGAAATCTTATCTGGGTTGTTCTCAGGATAAAAGAGAAGGCAGAGTAATTGAATTCTGCCTTACAGGTTAGCTGATTGAAGATAATCTTTCACTTTCTTTCCTCCTTCATCAGCAAGATCAGAATCAAGATTTTGAGTAACTTCTAGCACAAGCAGCAGATCATTGAAGATTGTCTTTCTTATTGCTGAGAAGAAGATAGAGCTGAGATTCACTCGGCTCAGGAAGCAGTTGATTCAAAGAATAATATCTCTTGAGTCAAATTTATTTTAATCTTTCAAATTCTGTGGATATATTCAAGATCTATGTTGTAAGGCCTAGATTATAGAGGCTGCGTGTGGATATGTGGGATCAGTTTTGTAAAGCCTAAGTTATAAAAGCTGAGAGTAGGATCCAGTGTAGGATCTGTGTGTTAGGGCTGATCTCCCAGCCCGTGTTAAAGGGCATTTGCGCCTGTGTGAGGTGATCCGGTGATTACTGTGTGGTGGGACTGAGTGCCTGTGTTGTAAGTCTCAGTGGAAACTGAGTGATCTGGTGGGATCGTGTTGTAGACTTTGAGGAGCCAAGTTATTGGAGAAGTGCCTTGTCTAGCATTCTGCTAGAAAGGCGGGAGGGACAGTGGATGTACCCATGTACTAGGGAACAACTATAAATATCTGGTGTACTGTGTGTTATTTTCTTGAAAGCAGAACTAAGCAAACACAGTAGGACCTAAAACAGTCAAAGGTTTTAAAGAACTTAAAAAGACTATAATAACCTATTCACCCCCTCCAGGTGATTATCTACCCTTTTATTCAAAGACTTTCAAGTGGTATCAAAGGAAGGTTACTCAAAAAAGGCTTAATAGTCTGAGTAGATCTCTAGGGTAGCTGTCAGAAGGTTCAGATGAGTTCAGGAGAGAATCTCAAAGAGCTAGGATCCATGAAACTTCCTCTCTACAGGAAGGATAATTTTGGTATATGGAAGGAAATGGTCAGATTGTTCATGGAGGCATCTGATCCTAGGATCTACATAACAGTTCAGGAAGGACCCTTCATCCTTATGAAGGTATCTATCCTTGATACAAACATTTAGACTCCAAAGAAGTATACTGAATTGAATAAGGATGAAGTCATTTTAGCTACAATGGATAAGAGAGCACAAAGCATTATAGTTAGTGCCATAGATGACTCCACCTTTCAAAACTTGGTACACTGCAAGACCTCAAAGGAAATGTGGGACACTTTGGTAATTTACATGGAAGGTACTGAGGAAGTCAAAGATGATAGAAAGTCAATGCTCAATAAAGAGTATGAAGCTTTCATATAAATCAGGGAGGAGACCATAGCTAGCTATTACAAAAGATTTTTTAGAACTATTAATGAGCTAAGGACCTATGGTCGGGTCTTTAGAACCTATGAACTAAATGATAAGTTCCTTAGGTATCTTACTAGATACTGAGGTACTAAGATATGTGCCACTAGAGAAGTGGCAAAGCTGGCAGATACTCCACCACCCACACTGTTAGGTAAGTTTCTGGCATATGAGATGCAGCTGACTGCAAGGAAGGAAGAAGAGAAAACCAGCAAAGTCCAGGCCAAAGAATCTACCGTGGCCTTCAAGGCTGATATCACCAAGAGGAGCAAAGAGAAGAATTCTTCTCCCCCAAGAAGGCCAGCTGAGTCAAAAAGTTTAGATCAAGAGACATCAGGCTGTAATATGTCTCATGAAGAATTTGTTGATTTCTCAAGTCACTTTCTGAAGATGATGAAGAAGAAACGGTGGAGGAGCAAACCTACCTCTTCCTTTTAACACCAGGAGGACTATTACAGAACCAAGAAGAAACCCTCCAAGGAGGGCAGGTATGAACCAAAACATGTAAATATATTTTTAATAAGGTTATCTATTTTTTCTACAGCAAGCCAGGGCATATTGTCTCTGAATGCCCAGTGAAGAAGGAGGCTGATGAGAAAAATCACCACCATAAGAAGGGCAGGAAGGAGTGGACCTTCATTGTTAACAAGGAGAAAAGTTGGACTGACTCATCCTCCTCAGAGTCAGATGATGAAGATGAAGTCTACATAAGGCTGATGGCTAGATTAGATGAGGAATCTTGCTAGGATCATCCTGGACCATCTAAGGTACACTCTCCATCCAGTTCTTCATCTAAGTCTAATTATAAGACTAGTCCTAGTTCAGAAGCATCTCAATTATATGATGAAGATGGGTATGAATCAGAGGAATATGTCAATTCAGTTATTGACAAGTATGATGTCTTGTTGAATGCTTTCAAGAAAAGCAGGATGCTAGCCAAGAGGCAGTCTAAGGAAATATCATCCCTTCAACTTGCTGCTTCCCAGCATGCAGAATTGCTGGATTTGAAACTGAAGTAAATCAGTGAACTAGAAATCATTTCCTTCATTCAGATAGGCACCATTGAATATTAGGAGAACCAAATAAGGGACCTGGAAGAATTGCTTGGGAGGGAGAGGAGGATAATAGCTAGCTACTCCAAGCTAAGTTTAGTGCTGCCCTTGACAGACTTCTTCTCCTCCCAAAAGGGAAGAAGGGGTTGGGTTTCAAGGGAAGAATAAGAGCTACCAATCCCAAGGTAAAGGGCAAAGCTCCAGTGCAGTCACTAGCCTCCAAGCCTCCTATTCAATTCAATATAGTACTGCTACCCTCAAACAGGTATGACCAAGAGATCATCCATGGTCACTGGATGAATGGTAGGTCAATTAGTTGGAACAAAGGTGTTCTCTACCATGGTGGAAGATATAGCAGGGGCAAGTGCTTTCAAGGCTCCCCATGAGGAAATTCGAATGGTCCATCCTAGACCATTTGTTTTTAATGCACCAGCCCCTTTATTCAAGGGTAAAGTTGCAGAATGTTCTCAGAATATTCCAACCCACTATAAGACCAAGGGAAAGTCTGTCAGTAGACCAGACTTGGGCATCTCAGAGGCCATCAAAAGTGTGCTTTATGAAAGAAGGCAGCTGCTGGTAAGGCTCAAGATATCCCAAGCACTTCTATTGCCAGACCAATCACTAGTCAGACTGGGGCTGAGAAACAAAAGAACATGTCTGTTGCTACACCTTCTAGACCAAAAGCTGCTGTCAACACAACCACTAGACCAACTCAAAAAAGAAGATACAACATCCATGAGTGCTGGTGTTGTGGAAAGGTAGGCCACTTTGCTATTGACTGCTGGCACAATCATAGTATGTAGAGAGTTAATGTTAGCTTGCCTGTCACAAGAGCTGCAGGTAGGCATTATCAGACTAACATAAACCTATCACCCAATAAATATTGGGGTCCTAAGGTAAAATAAATATGTCTTGTAAGTTAATCCAAGTATCCATACCCATATATGGTACTTGGACAGTGGTTGTTCCAGACATATGACTGGAACAAAGAGCAATCTAAAGGAGTTTATTCCAGTAAAGGATGGACCCAATGTGATATTTGGCAGATTAGATAAAGGGATCACCAAAGGTTGTGGTAAGATTACTAATGGGTTAGTCACTTTCACAAAAGTGGCTTATGTGGAAGGGTTGCAACACAACCTTATAAGGATAAGCAAATTATGTGATCTTGGCTATGTAATATCTTTCCACAAGGATAAGTGCCATATTAGGAGATCAAGTGACCAAGAGGTCATTTTGATTGACACTAGGAGGGAGAATGTTTATTGTCTAAATTTTCTTTGTCTAACTTCAGACTCTCCCATTTGCTTAGTTGCAAATGAGAAAGCCTCACACTATGTCAAATAGCACAAGAGGCTAGCTCATTTGAATTATAAGACTATAGGTAAGCTCTATAGTAAAGAGTTGGTTAGAAATGGTCCTAACATGAAGTGCATTAACTAAGGCATTTGCTCTGCATACCAAAAGGGCAACCAGAACAAAGCTTCATTCAAAAACATTGAGACTAAAGATTCTGTGAGGTGCTCATACCTCTTGCATATGGACTTGTTTGGTCCAATGCCAGTTCATAGTCTAGGTAGGAAAGTCTACACCTTTATGGTTGTTGATGACTTTTCCAGATCTGTTTGGGTTTTATTTTTGAATAAAAAGTCTGAAACCCCTGATGTCTTCAAGTCATTTGTCAAGCAAATACAGAATGAGTTGGACAGTCCAGTGGTCAAAATCAGAAGTGACCATGGGATTGGATTTCAATCTGAATGCATGACATGAATCTATGAAGAACATGAGATTCAACAAAAGTTTTTCTTTCCAAGAACACCCCAACAAAAGTCTGTAGTCGAAGTTACGTCGATATCATATCGATAGATGTGTCAACTTCTATCCTGAAATAGCATTGATCTAAGCATTTGTGGTTGCTCTTAATTCTTGTTGAAATTACAATGATAACCAGTCGACGTTGCATCGATAATCAATGTAAGACTACTTCTCTTGAATTTCTTCTTCAATTCTACAGAGCAGAATGTTTCTATGTCCAGAATCATTGAGTGAAGCCAGTTCACTCAACGCCAAGGTTGTAGAAATGGCTGAAGATCATGTTAAGGAAAAAAGCATTGAGTGAAGCTTGTACACTCAACGCTCTCAACGCCTGGACAAGCTGAGATGTTGACTAAGTTAAAAAGTGTTTAGTGGAGCTTACTCACTCAATGTCTAGCAGAGTTGAAAATTTTCTAAGTCCAGATTAGTTGAGTAATGCTTGTTCACTCAACGCAGTCAACACCTAGGTACTTGTCTGAAATTTTCTAAGTCCAGAATGACTGACTTCAGCAAAGTCAACAAAGTTCAAAATGACTAAGGAAGAGCTGTTATCCATTATTAATGGCACCGTTAGTCTCATTCTGTAAAACTAAGGATATAATCAGCCGATTAAGCAGCGACACATGTCAATCATCTCGCTGGATGACGAGATTATAAGTAGAGGATGAGATCTGGATCAAATCAACATTCAGAGAGATCAATTTATTTCGCAAAAAGAGGAGCGAGAGTTTGTCTTCCTCTCCCGTCATTATTGCAGAGACAGGAACTTCAATTCGACAAATCTGAAGAGTCTCTGAGTTAGCTGCTGTAATCAACATCTACTACAGCATGATCAGAGGGTTACTTTGAGGAAGAAGAATCAGTCTAGGTAGGCTCTAGTTGAAGTTACTTCTCAATTCAAGCAGAGACAAATCAGAAGATGTTGGGTCCATTGATCCCAATGTCCAAGATTTTTAAGAAGTCAAACAGGTCAATGGTATACACATAGTTGTATTTGATGTATGTTTAAGTTCATGCATACAGGTTGGTATTTATCACAATGATTGGACATATAGTTCAAGAGACAATGACAGGTGGACTCAAAGTGATAGGCTGGACATATAGTTCAAGAGATAATGACAAGTGGTCTCAAAGTGATATTCTGGATATTTAGGAAAATGCCTAAGTCCAGAAGCATTAAGTGAGGCAAACTCACTCAACGCCATACAACTAATAGCGTTGAGAGAAGGCTAGCAGTCAAAGCATACAATATTGAAAAGGCAAAAATGTGGCTAAGTACATAGGCGTTGAATGAGCTCAACTCACTTAATGTCATATGGCCAGAATCATTGATTCAAGGATATCATGTCAAAGCTTAAGCAGTGCAAGACAAAAATTTGACTAAGTCCAGAAGTGTTGAGTGAAGATTCATCACTCAACGCCAAACTTCAGCAAGAATGCAAGATTGCAGAAAATCAAGCTAAGTATAAAAGTGTTGAGTGAAGCTTATACACTCAACACTCTCAATGTCATCAGGCAGAAAGCTGAAGAATATGGCTAATATAAAAAGTGTTGAGTGAGGCATATACACTCAACGACCTCAACAATCTCAACAAGTAGAAAGGGCAGAAGAATGTTGTCAAGGCAAAAAGCGTTCAGTAAAGCATATACACTCAACGCTCTCAACTCCTAGCAGAGTGGAAATATTTCTAAGTCCAAATTCGTTGAGTATAGCCTATTAACTTAACGCCAATCAATGCCTAGCAGAGCTGAAGAAAATTCTAAGTACAGAATCATCGAGTATTGCTTATCCATTTTTTCATCGACCTGAGCTTTGAGTTCGTTGAACTGAGTTCAGAGTTCGTCGAACTCAGATTTCACTTATTCGTCAACCTGAGGATTTTTGGAATGATGCTTGATTTCATCGAGCTCAGCTCTGGGTTCGTCGAACTGAGTTTTGAGTTCGTCAAACTAAGGATTTCTGAAATGATGCTTTATTTCATCGAGCTGAGCTCTGGGTTCGTCGAACTGAGTTTTGAGTTCGTCGAACTGAGGATTTCTGAAATGTTGCTTGATTTTGCTAAGTACAGAATGGTGTCGACGTCAATAAAGTCAACGATTTTCTAATTCATTATTTAAATACTGCAAATCAACATTAATGTCGCTGTCAGTCTACATTGAATCTCAATTTGATTAAGCTGAGGTTTTAACCACCATTAAAACTGGGAAACGTGTCAATCATCCCATAAATCGATGGGATTATAAATAACAACTGAGATCAAGATCAAATAAGTTTTTATGATTAACATTCTGAAAACGAGAAGCGGGAGGTCGTCATCTTCATCCACCATTGTTACAGAACCAAGAACTTCAATTGATAAATCTGAAGGGTTTATGAGTTCATTGGTGCAATCAACATCTACTGCAGCAAGAATAGAGGATCTCTTTGAGGAAGATGAATCAACCTAGATAAGCCCTAACTGAAGTTGGTTCACGATCCAAGCTGATCCAAATCTGAAGATCTTTCTTTGGATCGTTGAAGAAGAAGAAGATATTTGTACAGAGTTTTCTATGGACAGAAGGAGAGCTAGAGCAATTCATTTCCTGCCATTAAAGGTTAGCTAATTGAAGACATTCATTCTTAATCTCCCCCCTTCATCAGCAAGAACAAGATCAAGGTCCCGAGGAACTTCCAACACAAGCCACAGATAGTTGAAGATTGTCATTCTTGTTGCTGGGAAGTAGATAGGGCTGAAATTTAATTAGCCTAAGAAGAAATTTACTCAGGGAATAATTTCTCTTAAGTCAAATCAACAACTCTTTCAAAATCAATGGATCTATGAAATATCTGTGTTGAGGACTAGATTGATTAGGCTGTGTGAGAGATCTTATTGTAAAGCCTAAATTATAAAGGCTTTAAGAAAAATCTGTGAGATCTGTGTTAGGGCTGTGGGCCTGTGATTGGATTCCTGTGTGGATCAGTGTGGGGCTGTTTCTCTCAGCATGTGTAAAGGACATTTATGCCTGTGTGTGGTTGTCAGGAGATTACTGTGTGGAGGTGTAACACCCCAAATCCCAGAATTTGGCAAAATTGGGTGACACGGCCTGGGACACGAGCGTGTCCCAAGGCGTGTCCTTCTCGAGTGAGCAGTCGACGAGTGGTCGACTATATTTGGTTGACGATTGTCGAGTGCAGAGTACACAACCTGTGACACGAGCGTGTCATAGGGTGTGTCCTCGCGGTTCAACAAAGGTCAGCTCGACGAAGTTGAGCTGGGGAGTGTCTAGTGTCATGTATGGGCACATGACCTGTGATACAGGCGTGTCACTGGCCTGAAGAACACGGCCACAAACACGGGCGTATCGGAAGGCGTGTCAGGTGACATGGCCCATGGCACAGGCGTGTCACATGGGCGTGTACTGGATTGGATATGTCAGTTGAGCACTGCTTGAGGTACACGGCCTGGGACACGGGCGTATCACAGGCCGTGTCTGGCAAAAAAATATGATTTTGTGGCAAAATCGTGGCTGTCCATTTCTTCAGCTGTGATCCAAGGGCTGAGGTGCCTCCCTGCTTCCTTATGGCCGTGGATGAGAAGGAAATTCTCATTAGTCATTTGGCCTTCATCTTTCTAACATTCTAGAGAGAGAAAGAGAGGAAGAAGGAGGAGGAGGAAGAGGTGTTGGCCATTGGTGGTGCTGCGGAATGCCGACAAGAGATCCGAGGCCAGCGTTGCGAAGGAAACGTTGTTGCGGTTCTTTCCAACCAGCTAGGAGCTTATGGCGCCGAAGTGATCTTCGAGGGTAACGAATTTTCTTCCTAGCCATGTGAAAGCTTCCTTTTTGGCATGTGCATATGATTCCCCCACCAGAGGGTGGCGTGTTATGGGAGTCTCTTGGGTTGATTCATGGAATCCCCAATCATTTGGCATATAGATCCGGAAACGGAGTATAGTATAGGCATGATTTGTGAAGCCCATTTGGACAGGTTGGTCTGGATTGGTGATCTTGCATATACGCACCGGAGAAGACTCCGTGATAAACGTGTAGTTTAAGGAGTCGATGGGTTAGACCTGCGAATGGCAGTAGCAGGAAGTACTGCAGTGGTAGTCCAGGAAAATACCCGTATAATGTTTGTGTTGTTGGGTTGTACCTGCGAAGGGCAGTAGAAGGAAGTACTGGCGTGGTAATATAGGAAATACCCTCTATTCTTGGAATGCTTGGTGGGTTGTGGCTATGAAAGGGAGTAGCAGGAAGTACTGGCTTGACAATCCAGGAAAATACCCTCAAGTGATGTACGGGTTAGCCTAGAGATGAAAAATGAGTTATGTTGCTAACGCGAGGCGTGGATCCTAGGTAACCGATGAATGTGAAGCCAGTCCTGTGAGAAAGGGCTGGTTATGTGTGAACTGATGAGTTCACCTAAATGAAACAGGCAAGGTGAAACTGACCCGCGCCTTTTATGTGTCGCGAGTATGTCGTACTCGATGATGGCAAGGCGACTTGAGAAATGGGGGGTGGATGATCTAAACTGTGCTATGTTCGTCCGATGTGAGACCTGAAAGTGCGGTCTGTTGGAGCGCATAACAAGAGTCTTAGGCCTGCGCGCCACGACACAATGAGGGGCTATGGGCCAATCCTGGTGAATTAAGACTAAAGTCTCCAGCTGCATGCCATGGAGTAAAATGCTCAATAGTTACCGTTGGGTTGCGACCCTGATATGGTGGTGTGGTGGGAGCCTGGTTTGCCGGTGCACCAAGAAGGTGCCCTGAGTGCACGAATCGTCGGGCTGCGTGGCTGACAGTTGTGATGGCATGTATGTGCATGAGAGCACAATGTATGATATACATATTTGCCTGTGAAATGCTATGCCTATAGGAAAGGAATACCGCCGCCCCGGGAAAGGGGTGGGGTCGTTATAATTTGGTCAGCTGAATGCTGACCGTTGCCTGTTTGCCACCGTTGGGTGGGCTGTCCTTGTGCATGTGCTGGAGAGCCAAGCGGGATGAATAAAGGCTGAGGTTCCTGCTGCTGTTACTTTTGCTAGCCCTCAAAGACTAAATGAAAATACTATGTTTGATTATATGTGGCCGGCCTGCGCGCCAATCTTTCAGGCCACTGTTGTATAAAGCCATGTAAGGCCTTAAGGCCAGTTGACTTTATATTTGCTACGATTCCTATTTTATAAATGTGGAGTTTTTATATGGTGGACAATCATGTGTTTGAGTTCAGTTTCGTGTTGTAGGCTTCCGCTAGAATGCAATGAGTTAGGATGCACAACTCTGGTATCACCATGTGACTTCCCCGCCTGTTTTATGGGGTGGAGAGCACGTGTCTGTGCGAACCATGTTAACACTACTGAACTCCGGAATGTCCACTTTAGGAATGCAAATACATGTGTTTGAGGAACCTGCGCATTCCTCTTTTATTGTTATTGCTTGTGTGCGGTCGCTAATGTGCGTGTCTTGTTCACCTATAGGTTAAGCGGAGTGGTGTGGGGCAATCGGAGCCCCAACGTTCTGATGAAAATATGACACCAGCTGAGGTGCTTACACCTCTGCATTCTGCGGAAACTGTGTAGTTAGTTGCCGAGGCATTGTTTGTCATGATCCAAGCACAGTCGATTGGGCAGGAGCAAGGGCAGGCGCAGCCGGCATTGAGGCCAGAACAGGTTGCGGCAAGGCCAGAACCTGTAGCGGTTGTGGATCCTCGAGCAGCTGAGAAGCAGTTAAAGCATTTCATGAGTTTCAACCCGCCTACGTTTACGGGCCTGGGATCCCCTACGCAGGCTGAGGACTGGTTATCGCTTGTCAAGCGGATAATGACGGCGATTGGCACGGAGGAACATTAGAAAGTCACCTTAGTGACCTTATTGTTGGAAGGAGAGGCTCGTTTATGGTGGGATGAGATGGAACTACACCACTTAGCGGGTTGACCGTTAACATAAGTGTCGTTGTAAGACTTCTCGAGACTCTTCCTAGCAAAGCACCTCTCGGCGACAAAGCGTATTGCCATGGAGAACGAATTTCAAAGGCTAACACAAGGTGAAGGCAGTGTTGACATGTACCTGCATGAGTTTACATGCTTGGGGCGGTATGTGGGTTCAATCTTTGCTGATGAGCAGAGGAAGACGAATAGGTTCTATGAAGGACTGCAGGACAAGTTACGATTCATGCTCTCGAGTTCCGTGAACCAAGGCTTCCAGGAGCTGGTCGACACTGCGTGCGTGCTGGAAAAGGATATGAAGAGGGTGCAGGGGAAGCGGGCTTCGGCTGTGACACAGCCGGAATTCAAAGTGCCCCGACCAGCGAAGTCATTTTTCAAGAAGAGAGGGGGCAAGAGGTCCAAGTCGGCTGGGCAAGCCACTTCTACCATTGCATCAGGAGCAATGTCGGGGGCCACATCAAAGCCAGAGACTCATACATGCTTTAATTGTGGACGGGTGGGACATATATCCCGTGATTGTCGGGTGCCGCCAAAGGGTGAAAAGAAGGCGGGAGCATCGTATGCGGAGAAAGGAAAGGCAGTCGTGGAGTCCTCTGCCTCACAGGCGCAGCCCCGAGTCTACAATCTTGGCCTACAGGAGGCCATTAAGTAGAGTGACGTCGTCACAGGTACGAGTTAGTTATTGTATTGCTTGCTTATTGCATGTTTTGTATTGCATACTTGTATGCGACATGTGTGTGTGACATGAGTGTCACAGGCTTTGTGATGATTCAGAACACGCTGGCGCGAGCACTATTTGATACTGGTGCTTCGCATTCTTTTCTGTCTAATGAGTTTATAGCATGGTTTGGGATACCTAGACGTGTGAAGACATATAGTGTTAGGGTGGTGTTGCCAAATGGTTGTTTGATGCTCACGGATCGAGCTTGCGATGTGGCGGTGAAAGATATGATACCTAAATACCTAGAGGGGGGGGGGGGGGGGTGAATAGGTGACCTAAACCTTTTTGAAACTTTGTTGGCAGCAAAACAGTTATCTCACAGATTTCTACAGCTAACAGCAATAACAAAATATAAACTGTCAATCCACAACACAGCACAGCACAGCAGACACACAAATTTATAGTGGTTCCCCAATCTTTGGGTACATCCACTTTCCCCCTTCGCCTATCTAGCAGTGTACTAGATTCGGCCAAACTTCTCCACTATCTCAGAACCCAACTAGGTTCCTACACCTCAGGCCCAAAGCCTTACACTCAGCCACCAAGGCCTACACTCAGCCACCCAGGCCTACACTCAGCCAATCAAGGCCTACACTCAGAGTTCTTCAACTCCTACACTCAGGCAACCAAGCCCTACCCTCAGCCTTTATAATATAGGCTTACAATTCACTCAGATCCAATGGATCCTACAAGTTAAAATTGAATTACAATAACTAACTCTACAACTCAGAAAATAAGAGAGGAGTTGAGAGTTTCTTGAAGAGTTCTTGGAAGAACTCAGCTAGATCCAAACTGACTTAGCTTCCTTCAAAGCTTCTTGAGTAGAACTGAATAAGTCTGAATCCTCTGCAGTTGTTCCTTGACCTCTGCTTCTTAAGATCCAGATGCCTCTGAATCCTTCTTCTCAGCCTAGTTCCAAAGACTGAATTCTTGATTGGAGCTCTCTCTCTCCAACTTCTTAGATCTGCTGTTGGACAGCAAGATCTTCTTGATTTGTATCACTTGGATAACTTGATCAGCAACCCCTTGAACAAATCTCTTAGATTGTTCTGCACTGGGTCAGAACTTAATCTTCTTAACAATACTTCTTTTCAACTTCTTATTAACACCTTATCAATCACCTTTCTGTAAACAGTCTGTGCCTATTTATAGGCCTTCTTCATGGTAACCGGCTGGTCCGGTTCATAACTGACTTCTGACATCTCTGACAAGTGCTGTAAACCGGCTGGAACGGCAGCTGTCATGTCATCCAGTCAATTCTTGAAATTCTCTAACTGTCAGATAGTGTCGAGACTTTCTGTTCTTAAGTGTCGACACTTATAGACCAAGTGTCGACACATGTTGTGTAAGTGTCGACACAAGTCTACAAGGTGTCGACACAACTCCTTGTATGTCTCGACACAGATTCTTCTTCAAGTGTCGACACTGAAATTAAGTGTCGACACAAGTACTTGATCTTCTGTAACTTGTTGAATTCTTCTAAGTGTCGACACATCTCCTTTGTGTCGACACATCTTCATGTGTTGAAACTGTCAAGTGTCGACACTGCTTCTTGGTGTCGACACAAGTCTTCAATATAGATTCTTCAGCTGAGTGTCGACACATTCCCTTAGTGTCGACACTTGTACTTAGAATATTTTTGTAGATATTTTTGTTCTTTGCTAAGTGTCGACACAGCTCCTTGTGTCGACACTTTCTTCCAGTGTTGAGTCTTTAACTAAGTGTCGACATATTGTGCTGGGTGTCGACACTTTCTTCAAGTGTTGACTCTTCTGGTGGTGTGTCGACACATTGTGCTGAGTGTCGACACATACTTCAAGTGCTGACTCTTCTTCATAGTGTCGACACATTGTGTTGAGTGTCGACACTTGTACTTAGACTCTGCAGACTTTTGCTGAGTGTCGACACAACTCCAAGTGTCGACACTTTCTGATGTAGACACAGCTCTTCTAGGTGTCGACACTTCTGCTAAGTGTCGACACTGCTTCTTTGCATACTTCTTCACTGAGTGTCGACACAGCTCCTTGTGTCGACACTTTGTGTCTGGTGTCGACTCTTCATCCCAGGTGTCGACACAATGACTCCAAGTGTCGACACTGCTTGTCTGGGTGTCGACACAAGCTTTCTCAAGTGTCGACACTTTCCCTCTGGGTGTCGACACATGGACTTAGAAAGTTTTTAGCTTCAGTCCAATGAATACCTAACCTGCACAAGTAACTCAAACATACATCAAATACATTATGATGTATATCATTGAGTTGGGTGAGGCTTCTTCAAATCAGGTACATTTGACCAATGTACCCAACAATCTCCCCCTATTTGGAGAAGTCATAACCCTTAGTCAATGATATACACCATTCATAATTAAAAATTACAAAATGATGAAAAGCAGATTATAATCAGCAGGGTTAACATGAACATGTAAAACTTCACACATATACACATTCAACATTCCAGAACAAATAAGAAACAAACACATTTCAGAACAGTCATACTATATTTATCATATATTGTTCTAACATTGTTCCTTATACATTTTCAATGTTGTACAAAAATGTTTTTCATTTAAAAGATTACAACAAGCTTCAAGTTTAATTCCTAATCTATTTCTGATCAGGTTCTTTGATAACAATTCCTTTTCCAGCTTTAACTTGAGCTTTGACAGCAGCAGTAGCAGTAGGCTCAGCATCAGCAGGCTTCTTGTCTTTTGAGTCCTTCTTCTTTTGTTCTTCAGCCTTGATTTTCTGTCTCTCAAAATAATGATAGGGCTTAGGAAAGTACTTGCTAGGCTCCACTGCAGTAGGAGGTAGCTTTCCTAACTTAGCCTTTCTTCTGTACTGGACAATGGCTTCCTGCCTGATCTCATGCTTCCTCCATTCAGCTTCTGAGAACCACTTGTTTCTATCAGTAGTGTTGTCTTTATCAGCTTTCCAGGCAGTTAGAATGATATTTCTAGAGGTAGGGCTCCACTGTTCAAAATCTGGCTTTTGTTCTGCTAGTTCCCTAAACCTCTTCTTTGACAGCCTTGTCTTTTCTTCTTTGTCCAAAGCCTCCTGCATAGCTGCTGTTATAGGTTGAACAACCTTTTCTAAATGGACATTGTCCTTGCCCCCAGATGGGCTATACATAGTGCTCACCTCTGCATGAATCATTTCAAAATCTGGAGGTGGATAAATGACTTGAGCTACTTCTTGTGGCTCACCTCCAAAATAGGCAGGGTTCAGTCCAGATTCAGCAACTTCATTGTCATCACACAGGGGAGGATATCCAAGTGTAGCCCTGATTGAATTTGATATCCATTTTGCATGCTCAGAACTTGCCTTGACTAACACTCTCTCCCCCTTTATGACTTCTTGGGCCACATGGTCTCTTACATCATCCTTTTGGAATCTAATCTGACTATCCAAATACCTGATTCCATCCTTAAAATAAGGTCTAAGCTTTGTAAGTTGTTCAGAAATTGCTTTCTGGGAATCTTGTATAGCAGTTTTGACAGCAGTAATCTCAGCTTGAAAGATTTTATCAAAATCAGCCTTTGCAGCAGCAGCAGATGTAGATGGTTCAGCAGACTTATTCTTTAATTCAGTGACTATAGCATTGTGGGATGCAGTCAAATTATCATTCATCCTTAATTGATTTTCCAGCACATAGCCTTGTTTCAATGCTATATCATCTACTTGAGTCTTGATCTTCTCCTGGTGAGTAGCCAAATAGACTACTGCATTCCCACCCTTGTGGAAGCAATCAGTCATCTCCTTTTTATTAAGGTTCATTTCAAACCTTATTGACTTGATTTCCTGTGCCAGATCAAATTGTAGGGTCTTGTGCCCTTCATCAACATAAGTCTCTATAGCCTTCCTTTGCTCATCCAGCTTGATCTGTAGTGCAATCAGTAAAGCACTATAGTCAGCAGTTGGAGCTTGCTGAACTATGGGCTGTGGGGCAATGGATTGGAGGGCTTTCTTGTAGCTCTGACTTCTTCTTTTGAAGACAAACAATTTCTTCTTCTTAGCCCGGGCACTCTCCTCATCTTCAGAGGCAGAAGTGCTGGCAATCTCAACCCTATCCTTAGGGCTTTGTGGTTTTTCAGCTTGCACATCTAGTGCCTTCTCAGTGTCTAGCCTTAATGGCTCTTCCAGAACTGCCATGTGCTCCCCCTCAACAGCAGCACCCTTCTCTTCAGCAGCAGCAACCTTATCCATGTCAAAGTCCTCTTGATCTAAATTCAGAAAGAGGTCTTCCATTGTGTATTCAGGAGGTGACTGTGCAGGAGAAGTACTTGGTTCTTCAACTACTTGAGTAGTATCTGGAACATTTTGCACAACAGCAGATGTGTCTTCAAGACCAACATCTGGTTCTTGATTTGCTTGCTGAGTTTGCTGATGGACATCAGACAAATCAGAATCTATTACAGAAAGATCTAAAGTATTGAGGTCAGTAAGTACCTCTTGGATAATGATTGTGGCTTGCTCACTGTCCAGAGTAGAGGGTTCTTCTACTGCTGGAAGCTCCCCCTGGCTTGGATCCTTATACTTGGGGCTAGCTGGAGGCAGCTCCCCCTGGATTTCAGCTGTCTCTTGAGGAGCAGGAGACTTCTCTGCAGCCACTTCCTCTTGACTATCAGGAGTGAAAACAACTTGTTCTTCACTACCTGAACTGCTGGAGGACTCCTGTGTCACAGGAGCTATCTTCCTCTTCTTCTTTGGAGGTGAATCTTTCTTAGAAACTTGCTTCTCTGGGGTAGGTATTTCCTTAGATAGCACTCTTTCCCACCTGGAAAATATCCTCATATCCATCCTTCTCATATGGTTGATCTTGCTACCAGCAGCATTGCTCATTACCTCTGGTATTGTACCAGCCAGGTAGAGACTAAGTATTCTGCCCAGATTGGGCTTCTTCAGACTTTCTTTAATTTTCTCATACACAACCATTGACCAATCTGTTTTTAGGTTGAAGATAATTCTGGTCATGATTTCAAACATGGAGGCAGACACCCTGTCATGCCCTCCAGTCTTGTTGAGTAGAACTTTGCCTACAATTTCAGACAGAAATTTTCCTTGGTTATTCATTCCTTTTCTATTAAATACAGATCCTATCTTCATCTTAGGATCTAGGCCACACCAACTTAGGGCTTCCTTGGTCTTGGATGTAGAAACTTCATCTTCTGCTTGAATTTTAGGTAGCTGAAGTACCTTTCTCAGAGTTTTGGGTGAAATCTTGACCTTGGTTCCATGTATTCTTGATTTGATTCTGTAACCTGAGTCATCTACTACAGCTCCAGTAAGGAATTCAAGAACTTCCTTCTTCCATATTTTGGTTGGTTCGGAAACCAAGTACTGCAATCCAGAATCGGTGACTAGGGTTACCACCGATTTGATTTCTTGATCGCCATCGTCGAACGCGCCACGAACCAGTTCATAGCCTTCATTGACGTTCTCCTCGAGCTTGGGAGCCATTAGGGTTTGTAGAATTAGTCTTTAGGAAAGAGAAATGTCGACACAGTAGTTTGGTCTCGAAACTCTGAAAGTGTGTCGACAAACAAAGACAGAATCCTATTTATACCTTTCTGGTTTGAAGACGAACAGGAGGGATGGATTACTAAAGATGTGTCGACACTGGCAATAAGTGTCGACACTGACTTATAATGTCTCGACACTCATGTGTCGACACAAGTTTAGTCAACAGATTTTATGTGTCGACACTTGGTTATGTGTCGACACCACACTACTCGACATGTAGTCGAGACGTTACTTAGAAAATTCTGAGTAAAACTTAAGTGTCGACACCTCATTGGATGTGTCGACACCAACTCGACATGTGTCGACACTAACATTCTGAAGTGTCGACACCAACTTCCTAGATGTGTCGACACCATTTTCCTGAAGTGTCGACACTTACTATTCTGTGTCGACATAGACTTGTCTATGTGTCGACACCTTTTTACTTAGCCAATTTTTAGTTCTGTAAACTTAGTCTAAGTTTATCATACCTAGTTCAATTTTGAACCTATTGAACTTAGCTTCTTCTAAGGGCTTAGTAAACATATCAGCTATCTGATTATCAGTTTTAACATATTCAAGTGCAATATCATTTCTTTCTACATGCTCCCTAAGAAAGTGATATTTAATCTCAATATGTTTAGTTCTACTATGTGATACAGGATTATTAGCTATTGAAATAGCACTTGTAGAATCACAGAAAAGTGGAGTTCTACTTACCTGAAATCCATAGTCTTCTAGCTGATGTTGAATCCACAGAAGTTGAGCACAACAACTTCCTGCAGCTACATATTCTGACTCAGCTGTGGAGATAGCCACACTGGTTTGCTTCTTACTACTCCATGAAATGAGTCTTCCACCTAGGAATTGACAGGATCCAGTAGTGCTCTTTCTATCTTCTTTGCATCCTGCAAAGTCTGCATCTGAATAGCCTGTTAGATCAAAATCTCCATTCCTAGGGTACCAGAGGCCTAGATAAGGTGTGCCATTTAGATATCTCAAAATCCTTTTGACTGCAGTCAAATGAGACTCTTTAGGGCAGGCTTGATACCTGACACAAACACATGTAGCATACATGATGTCAGGTCTACTAGCAGTCAAGTATAAAAGGGAGCCAACTATCCCTCTATACAAGGTTTCATCTACAGGTTTCCCTGCATCATCCTTGCTAAGAGACATACTTGACCCCATAGGAGTCTTCATGGTACTGGATGAATCCATACCATACTTCCTTATGAGTTCTAGGGTGAACTTGGACTGACATATGGATAGACCACTTTCAGTCTGTTTAACTTGGAGACCCAAGAAAAACTTCAGTTCTCCCATACTACTCATCTCAAATTGACCTTGCATAAGTTTTGCAAACTTTTTGCAAAGGCTGCTTTCAGTAGACCCAAATATAATGTCATCTACATATATTTGGACTAGTATGACTTTGCCTCTAGATTCCCTAAGGAATAGAGTCTTATCTATTTTCCCCCTTGAGAACTTGTTCTCAATGAGGAAACTAGATAGGGTCTCATACCAAGCTCTAGGAGCTTGTTTTAACCCATATAATGCTTTCCTAAGTCTATAGACATAATGAGGTTGAGTTGGATCAACAAAACCTGATGGCTGCTCCACATAGACTTCTTCCTTAAGATTACCATTTAAGAATGCTGACTTGACATCCATCTGGTAAACCTTGAATCCTTGATAGGTTGCATAGGCCAAGAACATCCTTATGGCCTCCAGTCTGGCTACTGGGGCAAAGGTTTGATCAAAATCAATACCTTCTTCTTGCCTATATCCTTTTGCAACCAGTCTTGCTTTATTCTTAATGATGACCCCTTGTTCATCTAACTTATTTCTGTAGATCCACTTAGTTCCTATAACATTGTGGTCTTTAGGTTTAGGAACCAGTTCCCAAACCTTGCACCTTTTGAACTGATTAAGTTCTTCTTGCATAGCTTCAGTCCACTGTGGATCTTGTATAGCTTCTTCAAATTTCTTTGGTTCTATTTGTGACAGAAAACTTGAATATACTACAGCATTCTGATTTCTGCTCCTTGTCTGAACACCTTGTCTTGGATCTCCAATAATCAGCTCTACTAGATGATCTCTTAGATGCCTGTTGGCTGGAGGCATCCTTACTTCTGGTTGTACTTCTACAGCATCTTCATCATGCTGAGTTCCTTGTACTTCTTCAGCTCCTGGTACATGTAGTTCTCCCCTGGACATAAGCCATCTTCTTCTACTTGCTGTCTTGCAGCAGGTACATCTTCTATGGTTAGCTTGTCCATCTTCTTAGTAAGACCTGTGGGGCTGCACACACTACTAGACAACTCATTGTTAATAAGTTTTGTCTCATCAAAAACTACATGCACAGACTCCTCTACAACTTGTGTAGTCAAGTTGTAGACTCTATAAGCCTTACTATTATTGCTGTACCCAACAAACACTCCCTCTTGGGACTTGGCAGCAAACTTAGTTAAGTAAGACTTCCCATTGTTAAGTATGAAGCATTTGCAACCAAAAATCCTGAAATAGGATAGGTTTGGTTTCCTGCCTTTCACAACTTCATAGGGGGTCTTATTTAACCTTTTAGTGATGGTAGCCCTATTTATCACATGGCATGCAGTGTTAACTGCTTCAGCCCAGAAATACTCTGGCAGTGATGAATCACTTAATAGGGTCCTACCAGCCTCTATCAAGGTCCTATTCTTCCTTTCAGCAATGCCATTTTGCTGAGGTGTTCTAGGTGAAGAAAATTCTTGAAATATCCCAAAGTCTTCACATAGTCTTGTCATGCTATCAGACTGAAATTCAGTGCCATGGTCACTTCTAATTTTGACCACTGTACTGTTTAGTTCATTCTGAATTTGCTTGACAAAGTTATGGAAAACACTAGGTGTTTCAGATTTCTGTCTTAAGAAGAACACCCAGGAAAACCTTGAGTAGTCATCTACAACTACAAAGGTGTAGACCTTCCTACCTAAGCTGTGAACTGGCATTGGACCAAAGAGATCCATATGCAAGAGGTATAAGCACCTCACAGCATCTTTGTTTTCAATGCTCCTAAAGGTGGATTTAGTCTGCTTGCCCTTTTGACAAGCTGAGCAAATGCCATCTTTAACACACTTAACTTGAGGACCATTCCTCACTAACTCTTTGCTAAAGAGTTTGCTAATAGTCTTGTAATTAAGATGGGCAAGCCTCTTGTGTCATTTGACATATTGAGAGACTGTCTCATCAGCTACAAGACAAACTGGAGAACTATTGTTCTCAACCATAATGTCTAGACAATAGACATTTCTCTTCCTATAACCTGTCAAAATGATCTCTTGATCACTTGACCTCTTGATATGACAACCATCTTTAACAAATGAGATGTCATACCCTACATCACTTAATTGACTTATACTTATAAGGTTGTGTTTCAACCCTTTAACATAAGCCACATGAGTAATGGTAACTAAGTTTGAGGAAATGTTACCAAACCCTTTGATGATTCCTTTTTCAGAACCACCAAAGGTCACCTTTGGACCATTTTTGATTGGAATGAAATCCTTCAGTAGTCCCCTAGTTCCAGTCATGTGTCTGAAACATCCACTGTCCAAGTACCATGTAGGGGTATGGCCACTTGGACTTACCTGCAAGACAAATTACTTAACCTTAGAACCCAATAGTTTCTTGGGTCCTTGGTAACTGTTAGTTTGCAACTTAACAAAACTACCTACTGGCTTTCCACCAGGTAGCTTGCTACTCCCATTGGCACTTGCATTGTGCCAACAGTCCAAGGCAAAGTGGCCAACTTTGCCACAGCACCAGCATTCAAACTTGTTGTACCTTTGCTTAGGTACAGACTTGGCTGTCTTGACTACAGCAGGCTTATTGAATGTTGGGGCTTTGCCCTTGGACTTGGACTGATCCTGAACAGTCCTAGCTGGTTTAATAAAACCCAATCCAGCCTTTCCTTTATGATGAACAAATTCATCAATCAAGGGTAGCACTGATTTAGGTTTTGAAAACCTAGCAACTAGCTCTCTTTCCTTCTGAAGATTGATCTCCAGTCTCTTAATTTGATCATTTTTATAGGTGATAGTTCCCATCTGAATCACAGTAATGTGTTTCAGCCTGGCTACCTCATTGAGCTTTTGATCAAATTTCTTCTCAAAATCTGTTGCAGCTGCCTTGAGATCAGCAATCTCCTTTGCCTGACTTTTGGCTAGGGTCTTGCTTTTCTTATAGGCTTGCAACAGTACTTTATATTCATCTAAGAGCTGATGAATATCTCCCTCAGATTCAGAAACACTTCCATCACTTGATGAAGATGAATCTGACTCTGAACTAGAACTGGAATCTGAACTTTGAGTAGGACTTTGTACCTGACTAGGTCCTGGCTGCTCCAGGATTTTGGTACTTTCAGTCAATGCCATCAGTCCTTGGTACTGACACTCTTCTTGTTCATAGATTGATTCCATGATCTGCATAAACTCTTCTTCTTCTTCAGCAAATAGCCCTATGTAGGCTTCAGCATCTGTCTCAGTGTCTGAAGAAGAAATGTCTGAAAGAGTCTTCTCATTCTTTGCAACAAAGGACTTCTCCTTCTTTCCTTTGAAGTGAGTCTTCTTTTTGTCACTGGATTCTTTTCTTCTCTCAGGACAATCTGCAATAACATGACCCTGTCTATTGCAGCAGTAACACACTATCTTAGACCCAGTTGCCTTGCTAGTCTTTGTCTTTTTCTTGTCCTTCTTTGAAGGCTTCTTCTCCTGATACTGGACTTCTTTCCCTTTGGAAAATGAAGGTATGGACCTCCACTGTTTCTTCTTCAGGAATTTCTGAAAATGTCTGGTGAATGCAGCAAAGTCTTCATCACTTTCACTGCTTGTAGACTTTGTGCTAACAGACTCATCAGATTCTGATTCAACTACCTCTGGAGGAGGAGTTGATGACTTAGTCCTGCCCTTTCTAGGTACTTCTGACTTGAAGGCAACAATCCTTTCCCTGTGCTCAGTCCTTGTTGATTTTTCCTCCTCTTTTCTCACTGACAGCTGCATCTCATAAGACAACAACTTGCCAAACAGTGTGGGAGGAGGAATTTCTCCCAACTTTGCCATTTCTCTGATGGCACAGATCTTGGTGTCCCAATCTTTGGTTAGGGACCTTAAGAACTTATCATTCAATTCATAGTTAGTGAACTCTCTTCCATAGGACATGAGTTCATTAACAATTCTATAGAACTTCTTGTAGCATTCAGTGATGCTATCTCCTCTTCCTTGCCTAAAGCTCTCATACTCTTGATTAAGCAAGGACTTCCTATCTTGCCTAACTTCTTCAGAACCTTCCATATAGACAATGAGAGTATCCCACATCTCTTTTGCTGTTTTACAGTGAATTAAGTTCTGAAAAGTGGCATCATCAATGGCACTTACTATAATGTTTTGTGCCCTCTTGTCCATAGTGGCTAGGACAATTTCATCCTTAGTCATCTCAGAGAAATCCTTTGGAGTTCTCTGTGTAGCATCCAAAACTGAAACCTTCATGGGCACATATGGCCCCTCTTTGACTGTGATGTAGATTCTAGGGTCAGAGGCCTCCATAAATAGCCTAACCCTTTCTTTCCAGATCCCAAAGATCTCTTTTCTGCATATGGGCAGTTTCATTGAACCCAATTCCTTGTTATTCTCTGAAGAACCCATGTTTCTTGATTTTCTTGAAACTGTGTTCTGACTTACACTGAATCTGCCAAACTGGATCTCCTCAGACAGTTAGTCCTTTTTGAGGAACCTCCTTCTGATACCACTTGAAAGATATGGTACCTAAACACCTAGAGGGAGGGGGGTGAATAGGTGACCTAAACCTTTTTGAAACTTTGTTGGCAGCAAAACAGTTATCTCACAGATTTCTACAGCTAACAGCAATAACAAAATATAAACTGCCAATCCACAGCACAGCACAGCAGACACACAAATTTATAGTGGTTCCCCAATCTTTGGGTACATCCACTTTCCCCCTTCGCCTATCTAGCAGTGTACTAGATTCGGCCAAACTTCTCCACTATCTCAGAACCCAACAAGGTTCCTACACCTCAGGCCCAAAGCCTTACACTCAGCCACCAAGGCCTACACTCAGCCACCCAGGCCTACACTCAGCCAATCAAGGCCTACACTCAGAGTTCTTCAACTCCTACACTCAGGCAACCAAGCCCTACCCTCAGCCTTTATAATATAGGCTTACAATTCACTCAGATCCAATGGATCCTACAAGTTAAAATTGAATTACAATAACTAACTCTACAACTCAGAAAATAAGAGAGGAGTTGAGAGTTTCTTGAAGAGTTCTTGGAAGAACTCAGCTAGATCCAAACTGACTTAGCTTCCTTCAAAGCTTCTTGAGTAGAACTGAATAAGTCTGAATCCTCTGCAGTTGTTCCTTGACCTCTGCTTCTTAAGATCCAGATGCCTCTGAATCCTTCTTCTCAGCCTAGTTCCAAACACTGAATTCTTGATTGGAGCTCTCTCTCTCCAACTTCTTAGATCTGCTGTTGGACAGCAAGATCTTCTTGATTTGTATCACTTGGATAACTTGATCAGCAACCCCTTGAACAAATCTCTTAGATTGTTCTGCACTGGGTCAGAACTTAATCTTCTTAACAATACTTCTTTTCAACTTCTTATTAACACCTTATCAACCACCTTTCTGTAAACAGTCTGTGCCTATTTATAGGCCTTCTTCATGGTAACCGGCTGGTCCGGTTCATAACTGACTTCTGACATCTCTGACAAGTGCTGTAAACCGGCTGGAACGGCAGCTGTCATGTCATCCAGTCAATTCTTGAAATTCTCTAACTGTCAGATAGTGTCGAGACTTTCTGTTCTTAAGTGTCGACACTTATAGACCAAGTGTCGACACATGTTGTGTAAGTGTCGACACAAGTCTACAAGGTGTCGACACAACTCCTTGTATGTCTCGACACAGATTCTTCTTCAAGTGTCGACACTGAAATTAAGTGTCGACACAAGTACTTGATCTTCTGTAACTTGTTGAATTCTTCTAAGTGTCGACACATCTCCTTTGTGTCGACACATCTTCATGTGTTGAAACTGTCAAGTGTCGACACTGCTTCTTGGTGTCGACACAAGTCTTCAATATAGATTCTTCAGCTGAGTGTCGACACATTCCCTTAGTGTTGACACTTGTACTTAGAATATTTTTGTAGATATTTTTGTTCTTTGCTAAGTGTCGACACAGCTCCTTGTGTCGACACTTTCTTCCAGTGTTGAGTCTTTAACTAAGTGTCGACATATTGTGCTGGGTGTCGACACTTTCTTCAAGTGTTGACTCTTCTGGTGGTGTGTCGACACATTGTGCTGAGTGTCGACACATACTTCAAGTGCTGACTCTTCTTCATAGTGTCGACACATTGTGTTGAGTGTCGACACTTGTACTTAGACTCTGCAGACTTTTGCTGAGTGTCGACACAACTCCAAGTGTCGACACTTTCTGATGTAGACATAGCTCTTCTAGGTGTCGACACTTCTGCTAAGTGTCGACACTACTTCTTTGCATACTTCTTCACTGAGTGTCGACACAGCTCCTTGTGTCGACACTTTGTGTCTGGTGTCGACTCTTCATCCCAGGTGTCGACACAATGACTCCAAGTGTCGACACTGCTTGTCTGGGTGTCGACACAAGCTTTTTCAAGTGTCGACACTTTCCCTCTGGGTGTCGACACATGGACTTAGAAAGTTTTTAGCTTCAGTCCAATGAATACCTAACCTGCACAAGTAACTCAAACATACATCAAATACATTATGATGTATATCATTGAGTTGGGTGAGGCTTCTTCAAATCAGGTACATTTGACCAATGTACCCAACAGGCGGTCCAAATAGGAAGTCGAGATTTCTGTTTGACTACATCTGTATTGCCGATATCAGAATTTGATGTGATCTTTGGTATGGATTGGCTCACGGAGCAACATGCCTTGATTGATTGTAATGCCAAGGAGACTAAGTTTGCGGGGATACGAGGAGTGGGCGTGACGTTGATGTCTGCACTCCAAGTAGTCAAGGCTGTTCGGAAGGGTGCGGTGTGCTACTTTGCACTGATTCAGGCTGTTGAGCCAAAGGCCGGTGTGAGCGATGTCTGGTGCAATCAGAATTTGCAGATGTGTTTCCCAAGGATCTCCCTGGGCTACCACCCCAGCGAGAGATTGACTTCACGATCGAGTTGGTGCCAGGTGCGAAACCTGTGGCCCGCTCGCCATATCGCATTGCGCCAAAGGAAATGGCGGAGTTGAAAGTACAACTACAGGAGTTGTTGGAGCAGGGTTATATTCGCCCAAGCATGTCACCTTGGAGCACGCTTATTCTATTTGTGAAAAAGAAAGATGGCGGCTTGTGGTTAGGTATTGATTACCGTGAACTGAACAAGCTGACCGAGAAGAATAAATATTCGATTCCACAGATTGATGAGTTGTTCGATCAGCTGATGGGGTCAACTATCTACTCCAAGTTAGATTTGAAGTCTGGTTACTACCAGTTGAGGATCCGGGAAGGTGACATTCCCAAGACCGCATTTGGCACACATTACAAACACTTTGAGTTCACAGTGATGCCGTTTGGATTGTGCAATATGCCATCAATGTTCATGGACTTGATGCACCGAACGTTCCGTGAGTACCTGGACCTGTTCGTGATAGTATTCATTGATGATATTCTGGTCTACTCTTGATCTGACTCCGATCATGAAACCCACTTGCGGTTGGTGTTGCAAACGTTGAGGAAGAATCAGCTCTACGCCAAGTTCTCGAAGTGCGAGTTTTGGCTATCGTCGGTGCCTTTTCTGGGCCATGTGGAAAAGCAGAGAGGGCATAATAGTGGATCCAGTAAAGAAAAGGGCCATACAAGAGTGGCCAGTGTTGTCTTCTGTGGCTGAAGTCAGGAGCTTCCTTGGAATAGCAGGCTACTATAGAAGATTTGTTGCAAACTTCTCGCAAATTGTTTTGCCTCTAACCACAATGATGAGAAAGGATCAGAAGTTCGCTTGGACGCCGGAGTGTGCACAAGCTTTTGAAGAGCTGAAGTGTCGGTTGACCACGGCGTCAGTGTTGACGTCGCCATGTGGTACTAATGGCTTTGAAATCTACAATGATGCGTCAGGAAGCGGCTTAGGCTGCGTTCCTCTGCAAAATGGGAAAGTGATTGCTTATGGCTCACGCCAGTTGAAAGTGTACGAGAGAAATTATCTCGTCCATGACTTAGAGTTGGCGGCGGTGATCTTTGCACTGAAATTGTGGAGACATTATCTGTATGGCGTGAGGTAGAGATATATATACAGACCACAAGAGCCTAAAGTAACTGTTGGAGTAGAAGGACTTGAATATGTGACAACGAAGGTGGTTGGAGTTCCTTGGGGACTACACCTTTGTGATTCATTATACGCTCGGAAAGGGAAATGTTGTCGCGGATGCCTTGAGTCGGAGAGCTCCGGCAAGGGCAAGCTGGTTGCAGAAACATGATGAACGTCTAATCCAGGAGTTGGAAGTGTTAGAGATTTCTTGTGGTAACAACAATGCTACAACCGATGCATGTTTTAACTGGACGGAGGTGCAGTGTGACCTTGCGGACAGAGTTCGACGAGCAACAGAGCTAAATGAGAGTCTCCAACGCTATGCCAAGGATGGGCCAGAGGGCAAATTCTCCTGGGATGACGGGCTTTTGAGGAAAGAAGGTCGTTTGTGCGTACCGAGCTTGGGTAAGTTGAGGGAAGAGCTGATGTATGAAGCGCATTACACGAAATACTCAATTCACCCTGGGAGTACAAAGATGTTCAGAGATATGAAAAAGCTGTTCTGGTGGCCAGGACTGAAGAAAGATATCGCTCATTATGTGGCCAAATGCCAAACTTGTGTTATGGTGAAGGCAGAATGCTAGAAACCTAGCTGATTATTGAAGTCGTTGCCGATTCTGGCGTGGAAATTCGACGATATTTTCATGGATTTTGTGCACGGGTTGCCGAGATCTCAGCGCGGAAATGATTCCATCTGGGTAATTGTCGATCGACTGACAAAAGTGGCACACTTCCTTCCGAATAGGCAGGATGATTCAGTAGAAAGTTTGGCAAAGTTGTATGTTGAACAGATTGTACGACTACATGGTGTTCCTCGGAGCATAGTGAGAGATCGAGATGGGCGATTTACATCAAATGATTGGAGGCTGGTCCATCAGCTGTTGGGCAGGAAGTTAACATTTAGTACGACTTTCATCCCCAAATAGATGGCCAAACTGAAAGGACCAACAGAACGATGGAGAAAATGCTCCGGATGTGCGCCCTGGACTTTGGTAAGAGATGAGAAGATCATCTCTACATGGTGGAATTTGCTTACAGTAATAGCTACCAAGCGAGCATCGGTATGGCACCGTATGAAGCTCTGTATGGATGGAAGTGTCGTACTACTTTGGCTTGAGTCGAAGCAGGCGAATCCTAGTTGTATAGGTGTAATGAAGTCGATGAAGCGAACTCTACGATACGAACTATTCGAAAATGGCTATTGATCGCTCAAGATCGACAAGCGAAATACTACAACTCTAAGCACCAGAATATGGAGTTCGCGGTGGGCGACTGGGTATACTTGAAGATCAAACCCTTCAAAGGCGTATCCAAGATTCGACGTCTGAAAAACTTGAGTCCACGGTACCTTGGTCCGTTTGAAGTGGTGGAGCGAGTTGGAGAAGCTGCATATCGGCTAGCTTTGTCGGCAGACTTGAGTGGATTACATGATGTATTTCACATCTCAGTGCTGCAAAAACCATGAAGGATAAAACTCAAGTGATCGAGAAGGATCGTGTGCCGGTGGGGTATGGGATAACGATGAAGGTTAGGCCCATTCAGATCGAGGATCGTGCCGAGAAACAGTTGCGGAATAACACGATCGGGATGGTCAAAGTTCGACGGGACAATTGCGGCCGTGAAGAACTCACATGGGAGCGAGAGCAGACCATGCGAGCTGAGTTTCCCGAGCTCTTCGTGTAACTGTTATGCAGTGTATGTTGAGTTGTACTAAACGTTTGTGTACTAAAATCCTTCTATTTGAGTCCTTACTGTCTGCACATTTCAGAGACGAAATTTTTGTAAGGAGGGGAGGGTTGTAATACCCCAAATCCCAGAATTTGGCAAAATTGGGTGACACGACATGGGACACGGGCGTGCTTAGGCGAGAGTAGTACTGGTATGGGTGACCTCCTGGGAAGTCCCCGTACGACCCAGCTTGATTGTCGAGTTCGCTTATCAAAGGGAGGTTGTGGCCACCAACAACCTGCCTGTGGAGGGAGAGGGGTTGGGGTGCTTGGGCTGCAGCCTGGTAGCGTCGCCTAAAGCGGAGTCGTGACGCTGTCACGCTGGATTGGATAGTGGCGTTACAGGAGGACTGTGAGCCAGTGTTATACGTCTCAGTGGAGACTGACTGATCCGGTGGGATCGTGCTGTAATCTCTGAGGAGCCATAGTTTTTGGAGAAGAGACTTGTCTAACATACTGTTAGAAAGGTGGAGAGGGACAGTGGATGTACCCATACACTGGTGAAGCACTATAAAAATCTAGTGTGTTGTGTATTGTGTTTTGCTGTGCTGAGTATTGTGCTCTTGAAAGCTGAATTAAGTATACACAGTAGGACTTAAGTTATAGAAGATTTTAAAGAATCTTAAAAAGACTGCAATAACCTATTCACTTCTTTTAGGTGATTAGCTACCCATGCAATCAAAGACTTTCAAGTGGTATCAGAGGAAGGTTACTCAAGAAAAGACTTAACAGTCTGGGGAGATCTCTAGGGTAGCTGTAAGAAGGTTAAGATGGGTTTAAGAGAGAATCATAAAGAGCTTGGATCCATGAAACTTCATCTCTACAGGAAGGAGAATTTTGGCATATGGAAAGGAAGGGTTAGATTGTTCATAGAAGCATCTGATCCTAGGATCTATATCACAGTTCAAGAAGGTCCCTTCATCCCAATGAAGAAATCTGTCCTTGATGCAAATCTTTAGACTCCAAATATGTAAACTGAAATGACTAAGGATGAAGTCATCTTAGCAACAATGGATAAGAGGGCGCAAAACATCATAGTTTGTGCCATAGATGACTCCACCTTTCAAAACCTGGTGCACTACAAGACCTCAAAGAAAATGTGGGACACCTTGATAGTGTATATGAAAGACATTAAGGAAGTGAGAGATAATAGAAAGTCAATGCTAAATCAAGTGTATGAAGCTTTCAGACATGTTGAAACTGAATATTCAGTCTCATGTGGAGTTCACCCTTGGGGAAGAGGTGATCACGCACCTACTGCTCTACTGCAAGTAGAACAACAAAGGAAGCAAAGAAGAACTGACCCAAGGGCTCGGCGGGAGGACCCACCACACACCCGAAAGATCTTAGAACACTTTCCCTCCTTAGCCAAAGGCCGAGCTAAGGTATCCTTAGAAAACACTTGAGAGATGGTGCAAAGGGGCACAAGAAGCATGCTTTCTGAGGTACCCCTTGAGTTCTATTTATAGATTTCTGAAAATGGCCTGCAAATAGCCAACCTCTGTTGTACTGAACGGCTATGTGTAGTCCAGGTTGGCATGCCAATAACGTAACTCTGCTGTTCTGAAAGGCTATGTGCATGCCAGCTGGGGCAAAATAGTAAAAAATACCTCATAGATCGATGGGCGAGTAGCCCTCAGCTGTCTCTACTCGGCAATGATGACGAGCACGGGCACGGACCTCCTTGCTCACGAGCTGCAAATCCGCCAAGCTGTCCGGACTCCGCGAGCCATCTGGAGGTCGGCAAAAAGGTCGAGGGTGTTGGAACACCCTATTACTAATTTGGGTCAGGATCACTATGTCTCTAGGAATCTTTGCTTGACCTTCTGTATAGCTTAATAGGTCAATTAGAATTGAGTCTAAGGGTTAGAAGTCTAGGTTTGGAAGCTGCCCTGAAGACCAGGATTCTCTGTCTGGAGACTAAGTCATATCGTCGAGCTCAGCACGACGATTCGTCGAACTCCGGTCGACGATCGTCTAGCTCAACTTCGACAGATCGTCGAACTCTATTCGACGATCGCTGAGCTCAACTTCATAATAACGTCGAACTCTATTCGACGATCGGTGAGCTCAGGTCGACGATTTTGACTCTGCATTAGAACTTTATCTCTGAGCTCAGTTCGACGATCTTTGAGCTCAGATCGACGATTATTTTGCTGCTTAAGATTTCCAGATCGCTGAGCTCAGCCCGACGATAGTAGAGCTCAGTTCGACGATTTCAGATAACTTCCAGAATTCAAATTCAAATCAGTTAGGAGTTATTCTGCAATAAATTCAGAGATTTGCTAGCCGTTTCCATTCAATTCTGGACCAAGTTTCAAGGGATTTTTCAAGGAATGTTTCTGTGAACCTTCCTCTAGAAGAGATTATGCAATTAAGGATGCAATCAATGCAGACCAACGACTATCCTTGACAGAGAATAATATTCTATTCTATACCAGAGAATAAAAGACAGGATTTTTGAATCTCTCAAAAGAGAGCACACACAATACAGATTACAGAGACAACCTCAAAAATCTTCTGTCTAAAAGAATTCAAAAGAACACTCATCCAAGGAGATCAAGTTTTAAAATCTTCAGATCTCTTCAGCTCTCAAAGTGTTCAAGGCCAACATACTTTTCCAGACTCCAGACATTCAACATTTCAGCTATTGCTGAAGTCATCTTCTGCTGGAGTTCAACCTTTGAAGGCCTATCACCCTCAGCAAAGCTTCTCTTCCTGAAGATCTCAAGGATTCAGGGGGAGCTTTGACATCAATCCACATAGTCTTCTCAGTTGTTTGAGAAAGAGAAGACTGTCATCACTCTCTCACCCCCACTCTGTAAAGGGTTTTTCAAACTCCCTTCAAAAGTTTGAACCTGGTTTTTGAGCACCTTGTCAAAAGCTCATTGGTGGCAAGACACCTGATCAAAAAATCTGCTTTGGTTTTTGAGCACCTTATCAAAAGCTCATTGGTGCCCAGGATACCTGATCAACTCATCCTGCAGTGGATTCCTACCTAGGGTGGTAGAAGAGTGGATGTACCCAAGTTTGGGGAACCACTATATTCCCTTGTGTCATCTGGTTTTGGCTTGCTTTCATTTTTGTTTCTGGCCTTGATTTTTCTGTGCTTAGTTTTTGCATAGCTTAGTACTGTGATTAGATTTATTTCTGCTTCCCTGCTCACACATATTACAACAATTGTTGTAAAAGTTTGTAAAAGTTTTTTTTTAAAGCACCATATACTCTATTCACCCCCCTCTAGAGTATATCAGATCTAGTTGCACTTTCAATTGGTATCAAAGCCAGGTTTGTTAAACATACCATACCTGATTGGTTGTACAGGCTAACACCTGAACCCAAAGATCCCAAACTAGATCTGTTTTTCTTTTGTATTTTATTATTAGATTTTGTTTGCACAAATCATGGCCCAAAACAAGGATTATGCTAGCACCAGACCTCCAGTGTGCAATCTGTCAAAGTTTGCACTTTGGAAAGCAAGGATTAGACTTTACATGAATTCTATTGACGAAGATATCTTTAATTCTGTTTTGATAGTGTGTCCAAGACCCCTAGAGAGCACAAGTACAAATGCTGTTCCACCTCCATCAGGAACAGATGCTGACATCAAAAAATGGAAAGTAGCTGATGCCAAGGCTATGAACATTCTAGCCCAGACAATGTCAGATGACATATTTCAGAAAGTAGCTGAATGTAATTCAGCCAAGGAAATTTGGGACAAGCTCTCAGAAATAGTCTCAGGCTCAGGTGATGAGAGAAAAGACAGAAGATCCCATCTCATCTCTCAATATGAGAACTTCAAGATGGGAGAGACTGAGTCAGTGAGAGATATGTACAACAGACTAAGTCTAATTGTCAGTGAACTCAAAACATTGGACAAGGAGATCTCTCTAACAGAACTTAATGACAAGATCCTAATGTGCTTCCCCAGCACTTGGGATTCAAGAATCTGGCCAATTAAAGATGCCAGAAATCTGAATGAGATCACCACTGAAGCTTTGTTGGGTAAGCTCAAATCTTATGAGCTACTCATCAAGAACAGAGAGGAAGAACAGAAGGCTGCTTCACCAGCCACAAGGAAATAGAAGACCATAACATTCAAGGCAACTGAGGATCTGCCTGAAGATAAAGCCACAGGCAATGATGAACTACTCAACTTGCTGGCCAAAAGATTCTACAAGATGGCCAGAAAGGACTTCAGAAGAAGATCATACAAGGAGCAGGATAAGCCAAGGTATGACAAGTCCATTGGTAATAACAAAGACATTAATTGCTTTGGTTGCAGGAAACCAGGGCATATAGTTCCTGACTGTCCAGAGAACAAGAACAAGGACAGAAGGGACAGAAAAGAAAGAAGGAAGGAGAAAGACTCCAAAAGAAATGGCAATAGCAAACCTTCTTCAAGCAAAAATAAGCATACAAGAAAAGGGTTTGTTGCTGAATCCTGGAGTGAGACAGAAGAGGAGTCAGAAGCCTCTTCTAGTTCCAGTGATGATGAGGATGATGCAGAAGAAAAGGAGTTCTGCATGATGGAAATCAATGCCTCACAACACAATTCAGAGGAAGAGGAGTCAGAGTCAGACTCAGAGACTCAACCTGAAGAGGATCAGGTAGTTAGTTCTTTTGATTTTAGTTCAGAAGATTTTAAATCTGAATTTAAAGCACTGTGTTTAGACCTGCTAAAGTCTGAGAAAGAGATTATCTCTCTCAGAAACCAATTATCTGAACACAATGCTCTAAAGTCAGAAAACCTCAAACTCTCTCAGGAGTTGGAGAGCTGTAGGGAACAGATAGCTTCACTGAAAAGTGAGCTCTCTGAGGCCAAGAAGCTTGAAGAATCCCTTAATGGGAGAAGCATCAAGCTGATGGTCATCACAAGCACAGTGAACTCTAGATTTAACAGTACACTGGGCTTGGGTGCTTCATCCAGCCAACCTATAGTCCTAACAACACCCATCAAATTCATTTCTGACAAGGCAAAGGGAGTTGTAGAGGTTGCTAGGAAAAATTCTGATCTGCCTCAGAAAACCAAGTCCCAGCAGAAATCGTCGAACAGAGACCGACGATCGCCGAATGAAGATCGACGATCGCCGAACGCAACTCGACGATCTCAGGAGAAATCGTCGAACGCTGATCGACGATCTCAGCCAAAGTCGTCGAACGCAGGTCGACGATCTCATATACCTGACCTCAGCCATAGTCGACCGTCGAACGGAGCTCGACGATCTGACCCAAGATCGTCGAACGCAGCTCCAAGATCGTCGAACAGAGGTCAGAGCTCTGGAAACTTTTTCAAAGGCAAATCAAAATTGAATCCTAAGGGTTCTTCATCCCAAACCTTTAACCCTTACACTGAATGGATTATACCTCCAAGGAGATATCATCCTGAAGGATATAAGAGTCAGCCTGGGATGTCTTTCATTTCAGAATTTAGAGGTTATCAACCTAGGCCCAAGGTAAACTGGGTCAAAAACAAATGAATTGTTTATTGTGCAGGTGAAGACATATCCAACATCTAACCAGCAATGGTATTTGGATAGTGGATGCTCTAAGCACATGACAGGGAATAAGGACAACCTCACTTCCTTTAGAGCCAAGCTTGGACCCAAAGTTATCTTTGGTGATTCCAACTTTGGACAAACTAAAGGATATGGTGCAGTCCAGATTGGTTCAGTAACCTTCAAGAAGGTAGCTTATGTGGAAGGACTGAAGCACAACCTAATTAGCATCAGTCAGCTGTGTGATGAAGGCTACCAGGTGACCTTCAGCAAAGCCTTATACAAAATCAAGTCAGAGGATAACACAACTGTGTTGTCAGGTAAAAGGAAAGGTAACATCTATTTAGTAGATTTTCTTTCAACTGATGTAGATATTTGCCTGTTTAACTCTGTCTGTAGACCAAATGTTTTATGGCATAAGAGACTAGGACACCTGAACCTTAGAACTATTGCTAGGCTATCCAAGGACAACCTTGTTAGAGGACTACCTTCTGGACCCTACAAGAAGGAAGGACTCTGCAGGGCTTGTCAATTAGGCAAGCAAACTAAAAACAGCTTCAAGTCACTTAATAAGAGTGATTCACCTAGGATATTGTATCTGTTACACATGGATCTATTTGGACCCATCACAATACAAAGCCTAGGAGGGAAATCTTACACTTCAGTAGTTATAGATGACTTCTCTAGATTCACTTGGGTGTTCTTTCTAAGGAAGAAGTCTGATAACTGTAAGTGTCTGACAGAGTTTCTCAAATGCATACAGATTGAGTTCAATACTCACATTGCCCTGATCAGAAGTGATCATGGGACAGAGTTTGATTCTCTTCTTATGCAAGAGTTCTGTCAGAGTGAAGGGATCAGACATACTTTCTCAGCTCCTAGAACTCCTCAACAAAATGGGGTAGCTGAAAGGAAAAATAGAACCCTTATTGAATCTGCCACTACATTGTTGTCAGATGCTCATCTACCTCTATCCTTTTGGGCAGAGGCAGTGAACACCTCCAACTATGTGTTGAACAGAAGTCTGATACATATACTAAAGGGAAAGACTCCTTATGAATTACTCAAAGGGAAGAAACCTAAAGTTGACTATTTTAAAGTCTTTGGTTGTATTTGCTACATTCATAATAATGACAAGAAATATTTAGCAAAATTTCAAGCCAAAGCTGATGAAGGAGTGTTTCTGGGATACTCCATGATCAGCAAGGCCTATAGGGTCTATAATAAATCATCTTTGAAAATTGAGGAATCTGTTCACATTTCATTTGATGAAACTAACATGTCCTTCAAGGAGAAGATTTCTTCTACCATAGAACCTTTGCAGGAACATTCTCTAGTTGAAGATATGAACAAGTTACAGGTTGCTCAAGAAGAAGAAAGCAGTGAAGATGAAGGGAATGCTCAACACATTGAAGCACAACCTGAAGATCCAGTTGTTGTACCATAAGAGGAAACAACAACACAGGTTGGTGAACAATCAACAGCCCCTGTTGATTTAGTAACATCAAGAGACCATCCAATCTCCCAAATAATTGGAGAAATCTCAGCTGGTGTGCAAACCAGAAATCAGGTCAACCAAAACCTGTTGCACACCTGCTTCCTATCTCAAATTGAACCTCAGTCCATTCAAGATGCAGAGCAAGATCCACATTGGATCATTGCAATGCAAGAGGAATTGCATCAATTTGAGAGGAACAAAGTATGGGAACTAGTGCCAAAGCCTAAGGATCATTCCATTATTGGAACAAAATGGGTATTCAGAAACAAACTGGATGATCAAGGAGTAATTATAAGGAACAAGGCAAGACTAGTTGCCCAGGGATACTCTCAAGAAGAAGGAATTGACTACGACCAGACCTTTGCACCTGTTGCAAGATTGGAAGCCATCAGAATATTTCTAGCCTATGCAGCTCACAAAGGCTTCAAAGTATATCAGATGGATGTCAAAAGTGCTTTCTTGAATGGAGACATCAAAGAGGAAGTTTATGTCAGACAACCTCCAGGTTTTATCTCTCCAACTTTTCCTGATTATGTTTTTAGACTGAATAAAGCATTATATGGTCTCAAGCAAGCTCCTAGAGCATGGTATGAGACCCTAGCATGCTTTCTCTTGGAAAATGGTTTTATAAGGGGTAGAGTAGACCAAACTCTTTTTATTAGAACCCATAAGTCCCATACCCTACTAGTATAAATTTATGTAGACGATATCATTTTTGGTTCTACTGACTCAAAATTGTACAGAAGGTTTTCTAACCTAATGCATTCTAAATTTGAGATAAGTAGTATGTGTGAGCTATCCTTCTTCCTAGGATTGCAAGTCAAACAACATGCTGAAGACATCTTTATTTCTCAAACCAAATATGCTAATGAACTGGTTAAGAAATTTGGTATGTCTGAGGCATCTTGTATGAAAACACCCATGCCTACCAATGCTGTATTGGCTGCTGATGAACATGGGAAACCTGTTGATCAGACAATATATAGAGCAATAATTGGCTCTTTACTGTATCTTACAGCTAGTAGACCAGATATCATGTTTGCTACATGTATATGTGCTAGGTTCCAAGTTAGCCCTAGAGAGTCACACCTAACATTAGTAAAGAGGATTCTCAGGTATGTTAAAAGTTGTCCAAATCTAGGTCTCTGGTATTCAAAAGATTCAGCATTTGATTTGACTGGATTCTCTGATGCTGATTATGCTGGATGCAGAATTGACAGGAAAAGCACCAGTGGAACTTGTCAGTTCCTTGGTGACAAACTTGTATCTTGGTTTTGTAAGAAACAAACATCTGTGTCAACTTCAACTGCTGAAGCTGAATATATGGCTGCAGGCAGTTGTTGTTCACAAATCTTGTGGATTCAAAATCAACTCCTAGACTATGGTTACAACTTAGAGAAGTCTAAAATCTTTTGTGATAACACAAGTGCTATTTCCATAGCTCAAAATCCAGTCCTCCATAGTAGGACAAAAACACATAGATATTAGACATCATTTCTTAAGTGATAATGTTGAAAAGAATAAAATTGAACTACAATATATCCCAACTGATCTACAAAGGGGAGATATTTTCACCAAGCCTTTGGATGAAAAGAAGCACACCTTCTTCCTAAATCAGTTAGGAATGTTAGATGGAGGAAGCCTTAAATAATATCCAAGATTTTGAAAGCTTAAAAATTGACCAAGACTAGGCAAACATTCTGATTTTCCTTAGTGTCTAGAATTTTTCTGATCTCTGAACTGCGCTCGACGATTTGCCCCAAGATTGTCGAACGGAGATCGACGATTTCCAAAAATCGTCGAACTGAGTTCAGCGCCTCTCAGATAGTATGAACTATCTCTTCCGGTCAACGATCGTCGAACGGCGCTCGACGATTTTGTTCTCTGAACGATCGTCGAACGGAGCTCGACGCTCTCCAATATCATCGAACGGAGATCGACGATGTTGAAGACTCTTCAGATTCCTTTAGAAGCCTCGATCGTCGAACTGAGTTCAACGATCTTTCCAATTCTGCGTCGAACCCTAATATAAAACTCTTTTTTCGCCGTCGTTCTCTTTTGCGCTTTCGATTTCTCTGCAGGATTTTCTTTCCCTCCAAACAGTTCTACGCTTGGTCGTTTTGTTTGTTGAGTTTTTGCAGGTACAATGACTGTGTCAGTTGCAGTTCTTGCTGCAATGAAGTTTGATGCAGGGTTTGACATTGATATAGAATCATTCAGCACCACCGACCAGATTTTCCAAGACATACTTGGTTTGTTCAAGGATCAAAATCTGTCTGCCCCATGACCACCAGGATCAAGCTGGCTTTAGATGAGATAAAGGAGTGGGTCTATACTGCTCATAATCAAGACAACTATACAATAATTGGGTCCATTGCTGGAAATCAGGTACCCTTGACCCCCACCATTTTAACAGAGGTTTTTGGACTGAGAAATGGAGAAGATATTGCTGAGTTATCTGGAGAAGAATATTCTGAACTACTTGCCAGGATGGGTCATCCAGAGGGAAACCCTAGCAAGCTATTCAAGAGGAATCTGTCTGTTGAATACAGGTTCCTAGCATATGTGGTAGGGAAAGTGCTGCTTGCAAAGCACTCAGCACATGATACTATATCCAGACATCAGCTCTGTATCATGGGAGCTCTGGTGGATAAGAAAAATTTGAACTGGGGAGAGGTTTTCTTTGACCTCATTAAAAAGAAAATAAACAAAAGTTTTGTTAATTTTGGAAGGATTCTTGGAGTTTTCCTGCAGACCAGGTGCCCTGCCTTGCTGGTCTCCTCTGGAGTTCACATAAATGCCTCTAAGAGACTAACCTGTGCCCTCTTTAGCAAGTGCGACAGGCAAATAAGCAAGCCTTGCAGGCCCTCCTCAAATGCTCCTTCAGGCACAAGGACTCAAGGAGTCACTCTCCCACAGGTCTCTGCCCCTGCAGATGACCTGGCTGCTGCTGTTGCTGCCTCTTCTCCTCCTCCAATTCCAACCCTTCCTCTACCATCCACCATTCCAGCTCCATCTCCCATTACCATATCCAGCCCATCTCCAACATCCACTCCATCTCCAGAACCCATTCTGCCTCCACCAGCAGACCAATTCCACCCACTGTTCTCATACCCTCCACCAGATATCACCTCTTCTCCATCCATTCCATCCTTCACCCTCCTGGATGACTCCTACATGGATGACTCCTCATCCTCTCCTCCTGAGTTACCCTCCTCCACCACTTCATTCCAAGATCTCCTACACCACATCATTGATCAACCAACTTTCACCCCATCCATATCCATTCCCCTGTCCTCCATATCCACCCTGCCCACACCTGAGCCCTCCATTCCACACTTCTCCAGCCCTTCCCTTCCAGCATCCCCAGCTGTTTCCATCCCTTCTACCTCTGCTCCAGCTATTGAGCAAGTAGACCTCTCAGCCCTAGCTGACAGGCTGTATGAGTTGATTGCCCCCAGGCTCTCTCTACTCTTGGAGGCCTCCTTAGCTCCTCTACACTAGTCAGTGGCAGCTCTATCTGCCAGGCTCTCCTCCCTCTTCTCTCAGGCAGCACCCACAGCAGTGTGCCTTGATCTAGATGTCTCTGCATCTAGGCAGGGGGAGATGCCACATGAAGAAAGCCTTCTTGCTGTTGCTGCTGCTGTTTCTGCTTCTTCTGCTGTTCCTCCTCTTGTTGCTACTGCTGCTGAGCCTCCTACTGCAGTTCTTGCAATTGACCTAAGGTCTTTGCTATCTGCTTTTGATACTGCCTTCTTCAGCTGTCTGCCAGAGAGTAATGCTGTCCAGCCCCCAGAAGACTTATCCAAGGCACTGGTGCCTTTCTCTTGCTGTGACCCTAGCATTATCTCCTCTTTTGTACATTCAGTAACTGCTGATACTGAAGATGTTGCTGCTGCTGCCTCTACTGAAGAAAGGACTGTTGATACTGCTGCTGAGATTGGTCACACTGATGCTGAAGTTCCAACTGTTTCTGATGCTCAAATATCCAAGGATTGTCCTATGACAGAGGCAACTGAAATTGAGCCTGCTGCAGTTTTTGCTGTTGTTTCTGCTGATTCTACTGCTGTTAGTGAAATTTCTGCTGATGATAGTGAGACAGTTGCTGCTGTTGTCACCAGTCCAGTATCTGCTGCTGCTGCTATCTCAACTTCTGCCTCATCTGCCTCTGTTCAGCTGAAGAAAGACTTGATGAAGAGAATAGATGCTCTATATGATGACCAGAGTTCTGAATCTGATGAGTTCAAAACAGACTCTGATGATTCTTCTGCTACTATTGCCAGGAAAAGGAAGGCAAGGAGCAAGGCAATGAAAAGGGTTCCTCCTGCAAAAGTCAAAGATAACAATGACATTCCTTATTACATCCTTCATAATTGCCCTATCTCTGAACATTGGATGCAATATTCTAAAAACCAGCTGAAAGCCATGAAGAAAAAGAGAAAATATGAGAAGGGCTCTTCCCAATTCCAGTACCCTCATCCTCCTCCACCATCTCCTCCTGATGCAGGTGCAGGTGGAAGCTCTGCAAGTCAACCCCCAGCTAGAAGCCAGGCTCCCTATCAACCCCATGCCAGATCCTACCAAAGGGAAAGCCAATCTAGGGGTTCATATTCTAGGAGAGGAGGATACAAGGGTAATCAGAGAGACTTTCAAGTTTATTCTAAAGGGTACTCCAGGCAGCACCCATATTCCAGGGGAGGACATGGTTCTTCTGATACATCAACTGGTCCTTTCCCTTACAAGCTAAAAGAGACTGTGTCTGCCAGGCCTCCTCAAGACAATCCTTCCAACAGGTATGAGCCACCTGTACCTTTTGAGGACCCTGAGAATAATCCATCTGCTTGGACTGCCAGGATGAAGGAATTGGCTGCACTAGATCAGATTAAGAAGGCCAGAGAACAAGGACTAGATACTTCCAACATTTCTACAATGTCTGAGCAAAGACAAAAAGAACTAGACAGATATGCTTCCAGCAAATTCTTTGATGCTGAGAGATACATGGAATTACATCCTGCTGCTGTGGTTCCTAGGCCTATAAAGCAAACTTATTTGGGTGCAGCAGATGACACCAGGTCCAACAAGGAAGCTCTAAATCCAAACAGAGAAATTAAACTTGTCAAAGGCAAAGAGAAGAAATGACTTTGTAAGGTGACAGTTTCTGAATTTCTGATTATCTGGATGCCACATATATATATCTGTGATGTTTCTGCAATGTCTAGCTGTTATTTTCATATTTTACTGATTGTATGTTATTATTTGAATTTTCCAAAGTCTGTAATAGTAATCCTAACCCAAATAGGGGGAGATTGTTGGAACACCCTATTACTAATTTGGGTCAGGATCACTATGTCTCTAGGAATCTTTGCTTGACCTTCTGTATAGCTTAATAGGTCAATTAGAATTGAGTCTAAGGGTTAGAAGTCTAGGTTTGGAAGCTGCCCTGAAGACCAGGATTCTCTGTCTGGAGACTAAGTCATATCGTCGAGCTCAGCACGACGATTCGTCGAACTCCGGTCGACGATCGTCTAGCTCAACTTCGACAGATCGTCGAACTCTATTCGACGATCGCTGAGCTCAACTTCATAATAACGTCGAACTCCATTCGATGATCGGTGAGCTCAGGTCGACGATTTTGACTCTGCATTAGAACTTTATCTCTGAGCTCAGTTCGACGATCTTTGAGCTCAGATCGACGATTATTTTGCTGCTTAAGATTTCCAGATCGCTGAGCTCAGCCCGACGATAGCAGAGCTCAGTTCGACGATTTCAGATAACTTCCAGAATTCAAATTCAAATCAGTTAGGAGTTATTCTCCAATAAATTCAAAGATTTGCTAGCCGTTTTCATTCAATTCTGGACCAAGTTTCAAGGGATTTTTCAAGGAATATTTCTGTGAACCTTCCTCTAGAAGAGATTATGCAATTAAGGATGCAATCAATGCAGACCAACGGCTATCCTTGATAGAGAATAATATTCTATTCTATACCAGAGAATAAAAGACAGGATTTTTGAATCTCTCAAAAGAGAGCACACACAATACAGATTACAGAGACAACCTCAAAAATCTTCTGTCTAAAAGAATTCAAAAGAACACTCATCCAAGGAGATCAAGTTTTAAAATCTTCAGATCTCTTCAGCTCTCAAAGTGTTCAAGGCCAACATACTTTTCCAGACTCCAGACATTCAACATTTCAGCTATTGCTGAAGTCATCTTCTGCTGGAGTTCAACCTTTGAAGGCCTATCACCCTCAGCAAAGCTTCTCTTCCTGAAGATCTAAAGGATTCAGGGGGAGCTTTGACATCAATCCACATAGTCTTCTCAGTTGTTTGAGAAAGAGAAGACTGCCATCACACTCTCACCCCCACTCTGTAAAGGGTTTTTCAAACTCCCTTCAAAAGTTTGAACCTGGTTTTTGAGCACCTTATCAAAAGCTCATTGGTGGCAAGACACCTGATCAAAATATCTGCTTTGGTTTTTGAGCACCTTATCAAAAGCTCATTGGTGCCCAGGACACCTGATCAACTTATCCTGCAGTGGATTCCTACCTAGGGTGGTAGAAGAGTGGATGTACCCAAGTTTGGGGAACCACTATATTCCCTTGTGTCATCTGGTTTTGGCTTGCTTTCATTTTTATTTCTGACCTTGATTTTTCTGTGCTTAGTTTTTGCATAGCTTAGTACTGTGATTAGATTTATTTCTGCTTCCCTGCTCACACATATTACAACAATTGTTGTAAAAGTTTGTAAAAGTTTTTTTTAAAGCACCATATACTCTATTCACCCCCCTCTAGAGTATATCAGATCTAGTTGCACTTTCAGAGGGAACGACGATCGTTGAGCTCCGTTCGACGAACGCCGAGCTCATTTCGTCGAGCGCCGAGCTCGCGAGGTTGGCCGAACTCGCGTAACATGTGCCGGGCTCGCCTGGGCGAGTTGGAGGTTGCCGAGCTCCGTTCCACCTTGGTGCTCGCCAGTCTCAGAAAAATGTGGGCCGCTTGTCTGGTTTTTGTCTGGACCACTCGCCGGATACAGGGTTGTACACAATCCCCACTCTTTTTAAGCTTGGCAAAGATCGGAAAGAAACATCCAACCCCTAGTGTTCGGTGAGTGCGGGGTGAACCAGAGAGAATCTTCGGGTGTGGTCCACCTGTGGCTATATATATATACACCTACATATCTACCTGACTCTTGCCATTCCCTTTGTTCTATCCCTGCCGAGATGCCGATCCCAAAGTAGATCCAAGAGCGGCTCTCCCGAGTTCGCCAGACCTCGGCTGCTCGCATAGCTGCCCTTACTGTGGTTCCACCCACCATCCCGTAGGGTGGCTCGGTCGAGCCCAACTCCTCCAAGAGGGTGAAGTCGTTTCCTCAAGCGACCGAGCCCATTTATGATGACTTGAGAACCACCTTGGAGCACGGGACTGGCTCCTCCACTCTACTTGCCCTTGAAAAGGGCAAGAATATTGTTGACCTCTGCGACGGCCCAGACAGCCAGCTGGATGGCATGGAGGGCACCACGCCACGAGACCTGACCCCGCGAGCCAAGACCATACTTGGCGACTCGCGATTCAGAACTTCGGAGAATCATCCTCGGTACCCGTCCCCCCCCCCCTTTGGGACCTTGGGGGTGGACTCACAGAAGTCGAACTCGCCAGTTCGCCCCCCTTCTCCTCAGCGACCTGCCCTGACTATGGGGACAGGTGTGGAAACCATCCCTATTCCGGGATTCGACCTCCTCTCACCGGGAACCCGCCGCCCAGGCCGTGAGAAGGACCTGAGATTTGTGCCTCCCCACACCTTCTTGGATATACCGAGCTCGTCAGGTAAACTTGGCCTTGGATTCTTATCATGTGGTTTTTTGGGACACCTCCCCTTACTGATTTTTCTGCCTTCATAGCTCCCCCATCCAATCCGCGATGGAGGAGTCATAACGGACAACCCACTACTCTCCCCTCCCTTCTCCGAGCTCGCTGGACTCTTATCTGGGCCCTGAAGTGGAGAATGATGAGCTGCCGAGGAGGGGTATCAAGCTCTTCAATAGACTTATGCGCGGGTTGCGCGAAGTGCAGGAGGTCAATGAGGTGCTACAACGCGACTACGTGCGTCTCGTTGAGAGGTGCGAGGTGGCCAGGCTGGCGAGATGACGTCTCCTTCCCGGCTTCTAGATGAGATTGACGACGGCCTTTCGGTGGAGTAGAGGAATTCGGTGTGGATCCACGAGCTTCTCTGCTCGCGGCGGTCTAGGGGACGGGGGATGCGAGGCCAGGGTAGATAGAAGGCGGCTCCCTTGCCGAGCCGACCGACACTCGCCTTCTGGTCCCCCTCTGCCCGCGTCCCCTGCTTTCATATTTCTACACTTAATTCCTGTAATAACTTCAAACATTCTTAGACTAGTGTCTGGTATTAGAATAATAATAATAAATATATTGCTTCGTATTTAACTCGGTCTGTGATGGGATGCGACAGATGTCGGTGAGCTGGGGGCTGACGAGCTGGGATGGTGAGCTAGGCCGATTGGACAGCTTGGCCCCAGATTCCTTTTTCTATAAATAACCCCCCCCCCCCCACCAACCTCGTACCGCAGCCTTAACTGCTTGCTTTTTCTCTTTTTTCGCGCCCCTCCTTCGTACTCGCGCTCCACCCCCCTTTTTGTGGGCATGGGCAAGACCAACCCCAACGCCGACTGTCGCTCCAAGTGCGCCCAACACTTTAGGGACTACTATTTCTTTGAGGGGAACACTAGCGAGGCCGAGCTAGCTGAATTCGTCGGCGAACATGTTCCGCCTGGCTTCGAGGCGCGCCGGCCGAGGGAGGGGGAGGCCATCAACTCCTTTTACGACGGCGAACTCGCCTTCCCCATCTTGCATTTTGAGTGGGGTTGCGACTCCCCCTCTGGCCGAAAATCCGCCAGATCTTGAAGTACTATGGCGCGGTGCCCGCACAGCTGAACTCAAACGCCATCGCCATGATGGTGGCGTTCACGAGCTTCCTCCGCTGGGAGCGGATAGAGTTCAACCTGACCATGTTCAGGAAACTTTTCTCTTACAAGGCGACTCCGAATGGAGTCGCCTACTTCGGGGGCTCGCTGATCAAGGTTCGCGAGATCACGAGCAAGCATCACAACTGGATGACCAAGATCGCCTTTGTAAGACCCCCCCTCCCGGATCCCAAAACACGGCACGAAGGGGGAGTCTTATGCCCGAAACAGCCGCCTTGCGGTAGCATTAGCACACGGCTAACCTGTACCGCAAGACGCCTATTCCGCCGGCTACAACCATATAAATATAAATGCCAACCCAACCAAATAAATAAGCAAGAGAAGTCAAAATCCACACTAAGTAATATATAATGTCCAAAACATGAAATGATGAGAAGCTAAACATGCTTCTACAAAATATCAGAGTACAGCTAATCATTGCCCAAACGGGCTACATCAGAGTAATCAAAATACTAACATCAGTAACCGACGGTATCGACGGCACCGTCACATCAGGCCCTGTCGTCCTGGCCTGGCTGTCCTGCTGCGTAGTCTGCGGCTGCTCTACCTGCGGCGTGACCTCCTAAAAAGGAAAACGTAGCAACCGTTAGTCGAAACGACTAAGTGGTTTCACATCCGCTCCCCCGGCGACTCCTCGGCACCGGGCGGAGAAAAGGAACAAGAGTATAGTATATAACAAGTATGCAAGTAAAGGAGTATAAGCAGGTGGCAAGGTACATGAATATAATGTATAATCTAGCAGTTCTACAAGCTAACATCATATATCAACAGGTGTAAGGAAATCTACAGCAGGAAAGTAACTTAACTTATAAGAATGCCCATACAAACTTATAAGTTAAGGGTCGGGTTACATAAAGTAACTCATCGTATAGGAGTGCCCATAAAAACTTATACGATGAGGATCTTGTTGTGCAATGTATGAAATGCTATGAATGCTATGCAATGACTCACCCATGCACACCCATGCAATTGCTATGTCGACACAGACTATAGTTCCCACTTTTCGAGCAGGTAGCTAACCTCTCAGGCATCAGCCGCCGTGGCCAGGCGGTGACAGTAGAACGGGCACTTCTACTACTAGGCGGGTATCACACTACTTCACCTAGGCCTCCGTACGCCTCAACGCTAAGAACACAACAACGGAGCCCATGCGTACTATGGCCCAGCGGGGTCTTGGGTAGATGTGCACCAAGAACACAGCCCGAACTGGCCTTGTGTGACCCGGAAGGGGCCTCGGAAGAAAGCACGAGGACACAGCCCAACCGTTCACATGGCCGGAGGGGCCTCGGGACGTGAACACCGAGGACACAACCCAAACCGACCAAGTCTAACTGCCAACTCCCGTCGGTGTGACGACTGGCAAGCCCGTAGACCTGCCACACTATCCTTAACCCAGGATTACGACACCGCGTGTCGACTCACACCACATGCAAATACCACATCAACATATCATGCAAGGGGCCTCGGAAGTAAACACGAGGACACAGCCCAACCATCCATCCACACCTTATCTCAACACAACCAAAACAAGTGACGGTCAACACCGCACTTACATCCCTTCACAATACTACCTGTAGGGAGACGACTCTCTAAGTATTGGACTACAAGACTCATTTCATTAATCAAACATGTCCATGATCATAATCTATTCATCTATATGACTTTCCAAATGATGACAATGTAATATAAACATGATGCGCATATAAAGATCTATCTCACTTTTCATTTGATAATGTCATAATTTAAACATGAAGTGCACAATATCAATCTTTCAATTCCTACCAATTCGATTCGTTTAAATAAGATTATTTCACAATTTGATAATATGAAATCTGATTAATAAGCAACTTCAATCATGCAACAACTGATTAATCATAAGGGTTCATCCAAGGCAAGTATCATGCACTATTAATTCCACCGAATCAAAATTCATCTTTCATTAAGCCCAGAATTTAGGCGCAGGTTGAATCTGGACAGCAACTTCGACCGGAGATTCCCGAGGCTACAGGAATCCGTTGAAGTCGTGTAACCCCTCGATGGAAAGGTATTTCCATGGACTACATCTTTCATATTCAGAGCCCAACCCAGATTTGACATTATCCTATTTGAAATCGGACCTGAAGTCCGCTGCGTACAGAACACAGTTTCTGCATACAAGATTTATAGAACCCCATTTTCGTTTAGACTTTCCCGTGGCTATAGACTTCGCCAGAAGTCGTGCAACCACTCATTGGAAAGGTATTTTCAAGGGCTTTAACTTTCGTGTTTAGCCAAAAGCCCAGATCTGGCCATGACACACTTAACAATGGCCACGAAGTTTACTGCGCGCAGAATACAGATTCTGCGCGTATCTTAAGGCGGCATGAACGACCTCGGTTCATCTTCCTCCTCAATGCGATCATCCCAAATCATTCCAGAAAACCTCCTCCCTTATTCACCCTCAAGAGGCCAATATTCTTCACGAAACCATACTCAATCATCACATAGAAGAAGAGAGTGGTTGAAGAGATCTAAAATCTAGAACAAAAGTCCTAGCATGGCCAAACCTAGAAGACTTCTTCTCTCCATCAAGACTCTCTTGAGCCGATGTCTCTCCTAGGAAAATAACTATAGATCTAGCACCAAGGGAGAGGGTAGGAAACTCACATTGGCTCCAGCGGTACCACCATTTCCGGCCATGGATCTCGTAGTTCTCCTTGGCGGCATTTTCTCTTTCACGGCGATGGCGGATCTCCTTCGGTAGAACTTGCTCCAGCAGTTTCCCTCTCACCAGGAGTTCTCACAGGAAATAGGGGAAGAAATGAGAATGAAAACGGCTAGGGTTTTCTCTCCCCCTTATATACAAAATGTGACACGGGTAGGGACACGGCCGTGTCCTTACCCGTGTCCTGCCTGGCGAAGCGGCAACGACAGTTTCCATGTCGGTTTAATACTTGACACGGGTAGGGACACGCCCGTGTCCCGACCCGTGTCCACATGACACGGCCGTGTGCCTGGCCGTGTCCTTGACCATGTCCTTCTCGGGTTGCATCTCGACACGCCTCGTCGAGCTCAACTCGACGCACATGGGTAGGGACACGGCCGTGTCACTACCCGTGTCACTTGGTGTCGACACAGCTCGTCAGTCTCGACACGGCTCGTCGAGCTCAACTCGACGCACACGGGTAGGGACACGGCCGTGTCACTACCCGTGTCACTTAGTATCGACACAGTTCGACGATCTCGACATGCCTCGTCGAGCTCAACTCGACGCACACGGGTAGGGACACGGCCGTGTCACTACCCGTGTCACTTGGTGTCGACACAGCTCGTCAGTCTCGACACGGCTCGTCGAGCTCAACTCGACGCACACGGGTAGGGACACGCCCGTGTCGCTACCCGTGTCGCTACTCGTGTCACTACCCGTGTCACTACCCGTGTCACTACCCGTGTCACTACCCGTGTCACTACCCGTGTCACTACCCGTGTCTCTACCCGTGTCACTACCCATGTCTTTTTACACTGATTTCTCAACTTCTCCACAAGTGCAGTCCAATTCCCTGCACTTCTCAGGACTCGAGTCAACCCTCCTGACTCAAAAACACACACACTAGGGGCCTAGAGCGATTCGGGACGTTACAAATCCTATAAACAAAATAAAAGATTTCGTCCCCGAAATCAGGCTTAGGCTGTGGGGAGAAGAGCATAACAGGAAATTTAACATATGCTTTTAAATAAGATTACCTTGAGCAAACAACTCCGGGTAGCGTTGCTGCATCAAATCCATTGGCTCCCACGTGTACTCCTCTTTCCCACGATTCGACCATAGTACCTTCACCAAGGGTACACTTTTGCGGCGCAAAGTTCTTGTCTCGCTGTCAACAATCCACACCGGCTCTAGTCGCACAGACCTATCTGATGCCACTGCACCTTCAGTAGTGGGAATATACTGGTCGGGCCGCAACAGTGCTTTTCGAAGCGACGACACATGGAACACGTCGTGGAGATTTTCTAGTTCTGGTGGTAACTCCAACCGATAGGCCAACGGGCCAATTCTTTCCAATATAGTATAAGGCCCAACATACCTTGGGCTGAGCTTTTTCACTCCACGCACCCACGACACTCCATGCATCGGCCGAATCTTGAGAAACACTTTTTCGCCCACTTGGAACTCCACCCATCCGATGCTTTTTATTGTAATATTTTACCTGTCGACTTTGAGCCTCCAACATGCGATCCCGTATCAATCTGACCGCCACATCAGTATCATCTATATATTCATTTCCCAATGCCTTCGGATCTTCATCCTGCACCCAAGACAAGGGGGTCCTGCACCTTCTTCCGTAAAGGGCTTCATGTGGCGCCATACCGATGCTCGCTTGATGACTATTGTTGTAGGAGAATTCCACCAGGGGCAAGAGTCTTTCCCACGGCTCTCCTCTGTCCAACACACATAACCTTAATAAATCCTCCAGTGTTCTGATGGTACGCTCTGACTGCCCGTCAGTCTGAGGATGAAATGCGGTACTAAAGGTTAGGTGTGAGCCCAAATACGCCTGTACCGCCTTCCACTCATTGGATGTAAACCGACCATCCCGATCCGAAACAATTGTCTTGGGCACGCCATGATACCGTACAAATTGCTCCACAAAAAGGCGTACCAAAACATCCACGTGTGCTTCCTTCTTCATTGGAATGAACCGGGCCACCTTTGTCAGTCGATCCACAATAACCCACACCGAATCATTCCCGGAGCGTGAGCGAGGTAGCCCATGGACAAAGTCCATGGAGATGTCCTCGAACTTCCATTCGGGGATGGGCAATGACTGCAACAAACCACCGAGACTCCTGCATTCAGCCTTCACTCTTTGACAAGCTTCACAATGTGTAACATAGTAGCGAACATCCTTCTTCATTCCCGACCAACACATGGTCTTCCGCAGTCCGACGTACATATTAGCAATACCCGAGTACACTGAATATTGAGAGGAATGCGCCTCTCTCAATATATCCTCCCGAATTTTGCCGCCCTTGGGAATATAAAGTCGGCCTCGAAGATAAACGAGGCCGTCTTTTAGTGTGTACTCATCGGTGGTCCCATCTTCAATTGCCTTGATTGTCGGGGCCAAGGCTGCATCCATTCCTTGCTCCACCCGAATCCGGTCTCGGATATCACAAACTATGCTCATGTTGGCCAAATACTCCGCATACTCTGCCGAAGGAGCCTTGAATACTAGAGTAATTTCCATCTCCTCGATCATCCGAGCCAACTCCATACTCATCAGCCGAGACTCTGGGCTAGAGCCTGGCGCTTTTCTACTCAAGGCATCGGCTACCGAGTTCTCTTTCCCGGGGTGGTAGTTCATGGTGAACTCATAGTCGCATAGAAATTCCAACCACCGCCGTTGTCTCAGGTTCAACTCCTTCTGAGTGTGAACATACTTTAAGTTTTTGTGATCGGAAAAGATCTCGCAGTGGACGCCATATAAATAATGCCTCCAGACCTTCAAAGCGAACACCACTGCTCCCAACTCCAAATCATGAACCGGGTAATTGATTTCATGTTTCTTTAACTACCTTGAAGCATAAGCGATCACATGCCCGTGCTGCATCAGCACCGCTCCCATCCCTTGGTATGATGCGTCCGTGTAAACTTGGAATCCTTCCTTCCCCGACGGAAGTGCAAGGATGGGGGCGGAGGTAAGCCTATCTTTCAATTCTTGAAATGCCGCTTCACATTGAGGTGTCCACTCAAATGGCACACCCTTCTTCGTCAAGGAGGTAAGAGGAAGGGCAATCTTGGAAAATCCTTTCACGAACTTGCGGTAGTAGCCAGTAAGTCCAAGAAAGCTTCGTACATCGGCCGCCGACTTCAAGGGCGACCACTCCTTCACGGCTCGCACCTTTGCTGGATCCACTGCTAACCCTGCTCCACTGATCACATGCCCCAAGAAGGCAACCTCCTTAAGCTAGAATTCACACTTGCTAAACTTGGCATACAAGGCATGCTCCTTCAATTTCTTCAAAACCAAGGTCAGGTGCTCGACATGCTCCTCCTCCGTCTTTGAGTAGACCAAGATGTCGTCGATGAAAACAATGACGAAGATGTCCAAATACGGTTCAAACACCTTGTTCATCAAACTCATGAAGGCCGAAGGAGCATTTGTGAGCCCAAACGGCATTACTGTGAACTCATACAAACCATATCTCGAACTGAAGGCCGTTTTCTGGATGTCCCTTTCTTGTATCCTCAACTGATAGTATCCGGAGCGCAAATCCAATTTAGAAAACCAATGTGCTCCCACTAGTTGATCGAACAACTCATCGATCCGAGGTAGTGCATAAGTGTTCCGCACCGTCAACCGATTGAGTTCCCGATAATCTATGCACAATCGCAGGGTTCCATCCTTCTTCTTTACGAACAGCACAGGGGCTCCCCATGGTGATGAACTGGGGCGAACGAACCCTGAATCCACCAGTTCTTGCAATTGAACTCTAAACTCCGCAAGTTCTTTTGGAGCCATTCTGTACGGAGCATTGGATACAGGCTTGGCACCTGGTACTAGATTGATCTGGAAGTCAACCTCTCTACGCGGAGGTAATCCTGGTAGCTTCTCAGGTAATACCTCGGGAAAATCCCGCACAACCCGTACATCCTTTAATTCCAACGCTTCCTCCTTCAACATGAACCAGATCATGAAGACCTCCTCCCCCTTCATATGAGCTTTTACAACCTAGACGGAAGATAACATCATGCGAGGCGCGAAGCCAATACCTTGGAAGATGACGTCAGAGTCTCCATGTCTCAAATAGATCTGCTTCTCGGCGCAGTCGATCCTCGCGAAGTGCCAATCCAGCCATGCTATGCCCAAAATGATGTCAAACTCCGGCATTCTCAGAACCGTGGCCGGCGTATCAAAGGCCTTCCCATCAATAAATAACTCCAACTCGCACTTGGCGGTTGCGATCATCTCCGAGCCATCCGGGAGGCGTACACGTCGGGCTATGCCAGTGAAGTACTATACATCCCCCCACGTCTTTTATGAAATCCTCGGACACAAAGGAGTGTGAGGCGCCGGTATCGAACAGCGCATAGGCCGTCTTCCCGCCAATAATCACGGTGCCTAAGTACCAACAACCAAAACTTATTGCTAGTGGCTAGTAAGTTCTAATCAATTCAAGTTAGACCATGCAATTATGTAAATTAATTAAATCATACCTGCAATCACATCTTGTGGGTTCCGTTCCTGCGCCATGTCAAGTGCGTACACCTGATATCGGACCGATCCGGGGTTTCCTCTTGGCGGTCCTCGTCCTCGACCACGCATATATCCCCGCCCTCGTGGAGCTGCTGGAGGGAGAGAAGGAGGGAGAGGAGGAGGGAGAGCAGGAGGGGCGTTGCCATATAGCTGCGGGCAAAAACGCCGGATGTGGCCCGGCTGGTTGCATTCGAAGCACCCCAGACCACGACGCCCTTCAGGTTGTTGAAATCGCTGAGGCTGTGGGGGTGGAGGCAACGCAGGCGGCTGCGGAACTGGATGCTCCACCCTATAGTTTCGGTGGACACGCCCGCCATCTCTTTGATAACCTCTTCCTCCTCTGAAGTCCCGTCTCCTACTATTACTTGGGCCGGCTTCCATCACGTCCTCCGCAGGCCTCTTACTACATCCCAGGTGGTCCGCCTCCAATCTTTTCGCCATATCAATGATCTCCGCCAAGCTACCATCCGCTATAAACAAAAGGGACTGCCTTAGGGGATCTCGCAGCCCTTTATAGAAGCGCTTGGCATAACCTCTGTCATCCAACTCATAAGAATCCGCAAACCTTGCGAGATGTTGGAATTCCCGCTGGTATTCTGTAACCGACTTTGATCCCTGCTTAAGTAGAAGGAACCTCTGCTCAAGCTCATCTCGGGCCGATGTAGGGATAAAGTGCTCCAAGAAAACACCCGAGAATTCACTCCAACTTATCTCAGTGTAGATCCGGCCTTGGAAGGTAGAGCCCATGAGGGACTTCCACCACCTCTTCGCATGTAAGTCCAAGACGGACATCGCCAATGTCACTGCCATGTTGGCTGGGCAACGGATTCCAGCCAACAACTCCTGTATCGTGTCTAGCCATTCCTCTGTACGTACGGCTGACTGCGTCCCAAGGTAGACGGGAGGGGAGAGAGCCCGGAAGGTGCTCAGCCAGTTGGAGCTCGGGGCCTGTTGTTGCACCGGAGCCTGCTGTGCCTTAAAAGCATCAAGAATGGCGGTGAGCGTCTGCCCCAACTCAGACTGTTCGAACTGAGTGGGTATGGGAGGGGTAGGGGTACCCCCCATCGGCTCAACATGCAGTGGAACCTACACATACACGACAAATTTGTGGTCAGGTTGGCTAAACTTAAGGTCAAAGTTGGACAAACTTAATGTGAATTACATATGGGCACACCACTGCTTCCGCTAAGTCAGTTTGTCCCCAAACTGACTAACCAAACGGGGGTGGCACCATTGTTGAATGACTTCTTAGTTGAGGATCGTGGCAATTTGATACCATTTGTAAGACCCCCCCCCCTCCCGGATCCCAAAACACGGCACGAAGGGGGAGTCTTATGCCCGAAACAGCCGCCTTGCGGTAGCATTAGCACACGACTAACCTGTACCGCAAGACGCCTATTCCGCCGGCTACAACCATATCAATATAAATGCCAACCCAACCAAATAAATAAGCAAGAGAAGTCAAAATCCACACTAAGTAATATATAATGTCCAAAACATGAAATGATGAGAAGCTAAACATGCTTCTACAAAATATCAGAGTACAGCTAATCATTGCCCAAACGGGCTACATCAGAGTAATCAAAATACTAACATCAGTAACCGACGGTATCGACGGCACCGTCACATCAGGCCCTGTCGTCCTGGCCTGGCTGTCCTGCTGCGTAGTCTGCGGCTGCTCTACCTGCGGCGTGACCTCCTAAAAAGGAAGACGTAGCAACCGTTAGTCGAAACGACTAAGTGGTTTCACATCCGCTCCCCCGGCGACTCCTCGGCACCGGGCGGAGAAAAGGAACAAGAGTATAGTATATAACAAGTATGCAAGTAAAGGAGTATAAGCAGGTGGCAAGGTACATGAATATAATGTATAATCTAGCAGTTCTACAAGCTAACATCATATATCAACAGGTGTCAGGAAATCTACAGCAGGAAAGTAACTTAACTTATAAGAATGCCCATACAAACTTATAAGTTAAGGGTCGGGTTACATAAAGTAACTCATCGTATAGGAGTGCCCATAAAAACTTATACAATGAGGATCTTGTTGTGCAATGTATGAAATGCTATGAATGCTATGTAATGACTCACCCATGCACACCCATGCAATTGCTATGTCGACACAGACTATAGTTCCCACTTTTCGAGCAGGTAGCTAACCTCTCAGGCATCAGCCGCCGTGGCCAGGCGGTGACAGTAGAACGGACACTTCTACTACTAGGCGAGTATCACACTACTTCACCTAGGCCTCCGTACGCCTCAACGCTAAGAACACAACAACGGAGCCCATGCGTACTATGGCCCAGCGGGGTCTTGGGTAGATGTGCACCAAGAACACAGCCCGAACTGGCCTTGTGTGACCCGGAAGGGGCCTCAGAAGAAAGCACGAGGACACAGCCCAACCGTTCACATGGCCGGAGGGGCCTCGGGACGTGAACACCGAGGACACAGCCCAAACCGACCAAGTCTAACTGCCAACTCCCATCGGTGTGATGACTGGCGAGCCCGTAGACCTGCCACACTATCCTTAACCCAGGATTACGACACCGCGTGTCGACTCACACCACATGCAAATACCACATCAACATATCATGGAAGGGGCCTCGGAAGTAAACACGAGGACACAGCCCAACCATTCATCCACACCTTATCTCAACACAACCAAAACAAGTGACGGTCAACACCGCACTTACATCCCTTCACAATACTACCCGTAGGGAGACGACTCTCTAAGTATTGGACTACAAGACTCATTTCATTAATCAAACATGTCCATGATCATAATCTATTCATCTATATGACTTTCCAAATGATGACAATGTAATATAAACATGATGCGCATATAAAGATCTATCTCACTTTTCATTTGATAATGTCATAATTTAAACATGAAGTGCACAATATCAATCTTTCAATTCCTACCAATTCGATTCGTTTAAATAAGATTATTTCACAATTTGATAATATGAAATCTGATTAATAAGCAACTTCAATCATGCAACAACTGATTAATCATAAGGGTTCATCCAAGGCAAGTATCATGCATTATTAATTCCACCGAATCAAAATTCATCTTTCATTAAGCCCAGAATTTAGGCGCAGGTTGAATCTGGACAGCAACTTCGAATGGAGATTCCCGAGGCTACAGGAATCCGGTGAAGTCGTGTAACCCCTCGATGGAAAGGTATTTCCATGTACTACATCTTTCATATTCAGAGCCCAACCCAGATTTGATATTATCCTATTTGAAATCGGACCTGAAGTCCGCTGCGTACAGAACACAGTTTCTGCATACAAGATTTATAGAACCCCATTTTCGTTTAGACTTTCCCGTGGCTACAGACTTTGCCAGAAGTCATGCAACCACTCGTTGGAAAGGTATTTGCAAGGGCTTCAACTTTCGTGTTTAGCCAAAAGCCCAGATCTGGACATGACAGACCTAAAAATGGCCACGAAGTTCGCTGCGCGTAGAATACAGATTCTGCGCGTATCTTAAGGCGGCATGAACGAGCTCGGTTCATCTTCCTCCTCAATGCGATCATCCCAAATCATTCCAGAAAACCTCCTCCCTTATTCACCCTCAAGAGGCCAATATTCTTCACGAAACCATACTCAATCATCACATAGAAGAAGAGAGTGGTTGAAGAGATCTAAAATCTAGAACAAAAGTCCTAGCATGGCCAAACCTAGAAGACTTCTTCTCTCCATCAAGACTCTCTTGAGCCGATGTCTCTCCTAGGAAAATAACTATAGATCTAGCACCAAGGGAGAGGGTAGGAAACTCACATTGGCTCCAGCGGTACCACCATTTCCGGCCATGGATCTCGTAGTTCTCCTTGGCGGCATTTTCTCTTTCACGGCGATGGCGGATCTCCTTCGGTAGAACTTGCTCCAGCAGTTTCCCTCTCACCAGGAGTTCTCACAGGAAATAGGGGAAGAAATGAGAATGAAAACAGCTAGGGTTTTCTCTCCCCCTTATATACAAAATGTGACACGGGTAGGGACACGGCCGTGTCCTTACCCGTGTCCTGCCTGGCGAAGCGGCAACGACAGTTTCCATGTCGGTTCAATACTTGACACGGGTAGGGACACGCCCGTGTCCCGACCCGTGTCCACATGACACGGTCGTGTGCCTGGCCGTGTCCTTGACCATGTCGTTCTAGGGTTGCATCTCGACACGCCTCGTCGAGCTCAACTCGACGCACACGGGTAGGGACACGGCCGTGTCACTACCCGTGTCACTTGGTGTTGACACAGCTCGTCAGTCTCGACACGGCTCGTCGAGCTCAACTCGACGCACACGGGTAGGGACACGGCCGTGTCACTACCCGTGTCACTTAGTATCGACACAGTTCGACGATCTCGACACGCCTCGTCGAGCTCAACTCGACGCACACGGGTAGGGACACGGCCGTGTCACTACCCGTGTCACTTGGTGTCGACACAGCTCGTCAGTCTCGACACGGCTCGTCGAGCTCAACTCGACGTACACGGGTAGGGACACGCCCGTGTCGCTACCCGTGTCGCTACCCGTATCATTACCCGTGTCACTACCCGTGTCACTACCCGTGTCACTACCCGTGTCACTACCCGTGTCACTACCCGTGTCACTACCCGTGTCACTACCCGTGTCTTTTTACACTGATTTCTCCACTTCTCCACAAGTGCAGTCCAATTCCCTGCACTTCTCAGGACTCGAGTCAACCCTCCTGACTCAAAAACACACACACTAGGGGCCTAGAGCGATTCGGGACGTTACAGCCTTCACCAAGGGAGATCTCGGCAACATCCCTTACTCCCCCAGCAGAAGGGCGAGGAAATCTACCACCTACCGACCGTGTCCGGCAACGATGTCTACCGCCACAAGTTCTTCCTCCACAAAGACTTCAAGGCCGCCTTCCTGCGAAGGGGCATCGACTCGCTCCGCCTCGTCCTGCCCGGCGAAGGTATCATCCTCTTCCCTGCTGCTCAGCTCGCCATAACCTCATGGAAAGTTTCTAAGTTATTTCATGCAGGAGAGTGTATAATCTCGTGAACCCGCCATTTGCGGACTCGGGGTTATATGCGGATGCTCTTGCTCTCGGGAAGGCAGCGACGACGGACTGCCGAGACAAGACGGCTTTCTCCAAACCCTCCTCCAGCAAGAGGCGACCTGAGGATGCGGGGTCGAGCCCGCCCCATCGCCAACAACTACCAAAAAATATGAGGAGAGCCACAGTGGCTCCTCGGGCGAAACAACATCAACAAAACCCCAAATACATGAGCTCGCCTGAGGTTATCCCCGATGCATCGCCGGAGAGCCCGCTTAAGGAGATCACGAGCAAGGGGTAGAAGGGTGGTGAGACCTCTGCTCCCCTGCGGTGACCTTTGCTCCCCCCGCGGTGAAGAAGGTGGCCCGCGAGTCCGCCCCGCCGAAGGAACACCCCTTTTCAGCTTTGGGGGGAGGTGGAATGACTCGGCTGGCGAGCCCATGGTTCATTGGGACGCGCTGGCCCACCGAGTCTCCATCTCCACCCTCCACCCCTCTTGGGTTGATTGCGAGCTCTCCACCGGTCATGCCAATGCACTCAGATTTGACCTCTATGGCCACGAGGACGCCGAGTACTACAAGGGCATGACCCTGCGGTACTCGGCCATGAGGGCATGCAGGACCACATGCGAGCTATGGAGCTCCACCACATGATGGTTTGTCGTAGCTTCAATCTCAACAACCACCTCCAGAAGACCGAGCAAACACACGACGTCGCCAGGGATAAGGCCGTCGACCTGGCGAGGCAGCTTAGCATCACTGAGAGCGTTCTCGCCCAAAACGCCGGCGGACTGGTAAGTATCGGGCTTCCTTCTCCCCTTTTACTTAGAATTTTCTGCGCTGTTGCTTACGTACTTCCTTTCAAATCAGGATGCCAAGTCCGCCGGTGAGTAGCGGGCTCGAGCCGCCGGGCAGGGCGAGGAGATCGGCTAGCTGTGCATCCGCCTTGCTGAGCTGGAGGGGGAGAACGCGAAGCTGAAGGAGGAGAACACAGGCCTCAGCCACGAGGTCCTCCGCCAAGCAGAGATCTTCTTCCCAGCTCGAGACGTCGAGCCCACCTTCCCGTACAAGAGCCCGAGGATCTTTGGCGAGGCCGACGTCGCCGAGAGGCTGCGGATTAACTCAATCCAGGCTGCCGAATGTACCCTCCAGATGATGAAGGATACATGAGTGCTGGTGGAGGGATGCGAGGAGATCTCAGTCCGGGACCAGATACCGAGCTTGTTCCCGGCGATGCCGCCCAGTGAAAAGGAGGATAGCCTCGACGCGCTCTTCGGGAAGGGCTTACAGGATTTTCCCGACGAAGGGGGGGGGGGGGGGATCGCCAGTATGGCGAGGGGGGCAAAGGCTGATGTATACATTTTTTATTTTTTCCTGTAATCTCGCCGAGGTGAGCCTTCCATGTAATTACCATTATTTAATTGAATACATTTTGCCACAATCTATTTTTTCTTCTTTCTGTACTTTCTTGTTGTGCCCAGCTTGCCTGCGAGCCCTACCACTGGCGACCTCGCGTAGATAGGTTTTGCGATTAGTATAGTTGTTTGGACCTGCTCCCAAGAGTAGGCCTTGAGAGCTCGCCGATTCTTAGATGATACGGGGGTGGACTATCCGCCGCACTGGCACACTACCCCTGAGTAACTCGCGAGTTGCCCATAATTTTATCAATATAAGACCAAAATCGAAAAATTTCCCAAGTAATATTGAGAGGGGGTGAAGTGTTCTGCCAGAGCTCGCCTCCATTCCGCGAGATCTAAGGACCCGACTTGCCGCCCTTCTGCCGAGGCCGAGCTGAACTTGGCGAGTCCTGAATTGCCTGTGCAGAGCTTTTTCCCCCTGTTTTTTGGAAAAAAAATGTTAAACTCCTTGGACACTATCTGAAGAGTATAGGACTCTCTCGAGTGACATCTAGCCCTGCCAACTAAGTGAGAGCCTGACAGTTGGATCTGCTCAGGATCCGGGTAGACACCATTGAGTGACTTCCAGCTCTGTCAGCTAGGTGAGAGCCTGACAGCGGGATCTGCTCGGGGTTCGGGTAGACGCCATCGAGTGACATCCAGCCCTGTCAGCTAGGTGAGAGCCTGACAGCGGGATCTGCTCGGGCTCCGCGTAGACACCATCGAGTGACTTCCAGCCCTGCCAGGTAGGTGAGAGCCTGACAACGGGATCTGCTCGGGGTCCAGGTAGACACCATCGAGTGATATCCAACCATGCCAGCTAGGTGAGAGCCTGGCAGTGGGATCTGCTCGGGGCCCGGGTAGACACCGTCGAGTGAATTCCAGCCCTATCAGCTAGGTGAGAGCCTGACAGCGGGATCTGCTCGGGATCTGGGTAGAGACCATCAAGTGACTTCCAGCCCTATCAGCTAGGTGAGAGCCTGACACGGGATCTGCTCGGGGTCCGGGTAGACACCATCGAGTGACATCCAACCCTGCCAGCTAAGTGAGAGCGGGATCTGCTCGGGGTTCGGGTAGACACCATCGAGTGACTTCCAGCCTTGCCAGCTAGGTGAGATCCTGCCAGCGGGATCTGCTCGAGGTCAGGGTAGACACCATCGAGTGACACCCAACCCTGCCAGGTAGGTGAGAGCATGACAGCGGGATCTACTCGGGGTTTGGGGAGACACCATCGAGTGACTTCCAGCCCTGTCAGCTAGGTGAGAGCCTGACAGCGGGATCTGCTCGGGATCCGAGTAGACACCATCGAGTGACTTCCATCCCTATTAGATAAGTGAGAGCATGATAGCGGGATCTACTCGGGGTCTGGGTAGACACCATTAAGTGACTTCCAGTCCTGTCAGCTTGGTGAGAGCATGACAACGGGATCTGCTCGGGATTTAGGTAGACACCATCGAGTGACTTCCAGCCCTGTCAGCTAGGTGAGAGCCTGACAGCGGGATCTACTCGGGGTCCGGGTAGACACCATCGAGTGACATCCAGCCCTGCCAGCTAGGTGAGAGCCTGGCAGCAGGATCTGCTCGGGGTCCGGGTAGACACCATCGAGTGACTTCCAGCCCTGCTAGATAGGTGAGAGCCTGACAGCGGGATCTGCTCGGGGTCCGGGTAGACACCATCGAGTGACATCCAGCCCTGCCAGCTAGGTAAGATCCTGACAACGGGATCTGCTCGGGGTCCGAGTAGACACCATCAAGTGACATCTAGCCCTGCCTAATAGGTGAGAGCCTGACAGCTGAATCTGCTCGCGGTCCAAGTAGACACCATCGAGTGACATCCAGCCCTGCCAGCTAGGTGAGAGCCTGGAAGCGGGATCTGCTCAGGGTCCGAGTAGACACCATCAAGTGACATCCAGCCCTGCCAGCTAGGTGAAAGCCTGGCAGAGAGATCTGCTCGGGGTTCGAGTAGACACCATCGAGTGATATCCAGCCCTGTCAGCTAGGTGAGAGCCTGGCAGCGGGATCTGCTTGGGGTCCGAGTAGACACCATCAAGTGACATCCAGCCCTGCCAGCTAGGTGAGAGCCTGACAGCAGGATCTGCTCGGGGTTTGAGTAGACACCATCGAATGACATCCAGCCCCGACAGCTAGGTGAGAGCCTGACAGCGAGATCTGCTCGGTGTCCGGGTAGACACCATCGAGTGACATCCAGCCCTACCAGCTAGGTGAGAGCCTGACAGCGGGATCTGCTCGGGGTCCAGGTAGACACCATCGAGTGACATCCAGCCCTGCCAGCTAGGTGAGAGCCTGATAGCGGAATCTGCTTGGGGTCCAATTAGACACCATCGAGTGACTTCCAGCCCTGCCAGCTAGGTGAGAGCCTGATAGCGGGATCTGCTTCGGGTCTGTGTAGACACCATTGAGTGACTTCCAGCCCTACCAGCTAGGTGAGACCCTGACAGTGGAATCTGCTCTGGGTCCGGGTAGACACCATCGAGTGACTTCCAGCCCTGCCAGCTAGGTGAGAGCCTGATAGTGGGATCTGCTCAGGGTCCGGGTAGACACCATCGAGTGACATCCAGCCCTGCCAGCTAGGTGAGAGCCTGGCAGCGGGATCTGCTCGGGGTCCAGGTAGACACTATCGAGGGACATCCAGCCCTTCCAGCTAGGTGAGAGCCTGACAGCGGGATCTGCTCAAGGTCTGAGTAGACATCATCGAGTGACATCCAGCCCTGCTAGCTAGGTGAGAGCCTGGCAGCGGGATCTGCTCGGGGTCTGAGTAGACACCATCAAGTGATATCAAACCCTACCAGCTAGGTGAGATCATGACAGTGGGATCTGGTCGGGGTCCGTGTAGACACCATCGAGTGACATCCAGCCCTACCAGCTAGGTGAGAGCCTGATAGCGGGATCTTCTCGGGGTTCGGGTAGACACCATCGAGTGACATCCAGCCCTGCCAGCTAGGTGAGAGCCTGACAGCAGGATCTGTTCGGGGTTCGAGTAGACACCATCGAGTGACATCCAGCCCTGCCAACTAGGTGAGAGCCTGGCAGCGGGATCTACGCGGGGTCCGAGTAGACACCATCGAGTGACATCCAGCCCTGTCAGATAGGTGAGAGCCTGACAGCGGGATCTGCTTGGGGTCCGAGTAGACACCATCGAGTGACTTCTAGCCCTGCCAGCTAGGTGAGAGCCTAGCAGCGGGATCTACTCGGGGTCCGAGTAGACACCATCGAGTGACATCCAGCCCTGCCAGCTAGGTGAGAGCCTAACAGCGGGATCTGCTCGGGGTTCGGCTAGACACCATCATGTGACATCCAGCCCTGCCAGCTAGGTGAGAACCTGATGACGGGATCTGCTCGGGGTTCGAGTAGATACCATCGAGTGACATCCAGCCCTACCAGCTAGGTTAGAGCCTGGCAGCGGGATCTTCTCAGGGTTCGGGTAGACACCATTGAGTGACATCAAGCCCTGCCAGCTAGGTGAGAGCCTGGCAGCGGGATCTGCTCGGGGTCCATCAAATTAATACATCCTATCATGTGAGTTGTTACAACAAAATTGGCACATCGAGGGACTTTATTAAGAACAAAAACACCGCTTACATGTCTCAAGGATAAAAACGCTTCAAGTTGTCACCGCTCCAGGTGAGAATTATGGTCTCGCCCTCCACATTTAGGAGTCGATACCCTCCTGATCTCAATACTTCCTTTAGAATGAACGGACCTTCCCAACTGGGGTTGAGCTTCCCCACGGTTGTCGACCTTCTCGCTGCATCCACCTTCTTCAGCACCAAGTCCGCCTCCGCAAACTGTTTGACTCTGACATGCTTGTCAAAGTACTTGACCATTCTCCTATTCAACTCTTCTTGTCAGATGGAGGAGAGGTCACGCAGCTCCTCCACCATGTGAAGGGAGAGCCGTAGCTCCACCTCGTTCTCGGCCTTCCATTCTTCCCTGCCTTCCCCGGCCGCGACCACCCGGGGCATTTGAACTTCGAATTCCACGGGGAGTATTGCCTCACACCCATAGTAGAGCTTTAAAGGAGTCTCTCATGTAGCTGTGTTGGGGTTGGTCCTCAGGGCCCAGAGAACCGCGGGAAGTTGCTCCACCCAGCTTCCTTTCAGATTTTCTACTTTATTCTTTAGGAGGTTTACAATAATTTTATTTGTGGCCTCCACCTGCCTGTTTGTCCTGGTGTGGTGAACCGAGACGAACCTGAGGTCGATCCCGAGCTGCCTGCAAAAGCTGGTGAATTCTGCGCTAGCGAACTGAGGCCCGTTGTCCGTGACAATGGGCTGGGGTAGCCCGTGGCCGTAGAAGATCTCCCCCCAAACAATGTTCCTGATGACTTGGGAAGTCACCTTGGCCAGTGCCTTCACCTGCAATCACTTTGAGAAGTAGTCGATCATTACCAACAGTAAACTTCTTTGCCCACTGGCCTGGGGGAACGGTCCAACCAAATCCATCCCCCAAATCGCAAAGGGCCAGGGGGTTGTGATACTCTTGAGTCGCTGAGCCGACTATAGCTGGAGGGGGGCAAATAGCTGGCAATTGTGGCACCTCTTTGTAAATTCCGCAGCATCACGACCTAGGGTGGTTTGACTCCTAGTGTGACTCCCACACTCCCCGGAGTGGACTTCTTCCAAAATTCTTTGTACTTCCCCCTCAACCACGCAACGGGCCAACATCCCCGAGAGAGTCTTCCTGTACAATTGTCCGTCCCGGAGGAGGTAGTATGTCGATTTGTACCTGAGCTTATTCATGTCTACCCCATCCGGATACTCTCCCATGGAGAGGAAAATTGTGACTGAGTCCACCCACGAGGGCCGCTGGTCTATCTCCATAAGATCTCCCTCTTCGATGGAAGGGCGGAATTGGTCGGTGATAGTTCCCCCCACCCGGGGACCATGCTTTGCTAGTTGATCGACCTGTTCATTTTCTTACCGCGGCACGTGTCAGATGGAGAAGGTTTGGAATGTGCCGACGACCCCCTTCACTTTGGCCAGGTATAATCGCAGGGTAGGTTCTCTTGCCTCAAACTCCCCGTTGATCTTGGAAGCTACCACCATGGAGTTGGTGAGGACCTCTACGTCCAACACTCCCAGCTCCCTGGCCAGGCGCAGCCCCGCTATCACGGCCTCGTACTCGGCCTAATTGTATGTGATGGGGAAGTGTACCACCACCATTTGCTCAATTCTAGTTCCCTGGGGGCTCTCTAAGATCACCCCCACCCCCAGGAAATGCCTCCTCGAGGCTCCATCTACCTTCACCTTCCATGGAGACGGACGAGTGAGCTCTTCCTCCGCTACCTCAATCACATAATCGGTCAAAAAGTCGGCCATCGCTTGAGCCTTGATCGAGAGGCGGGGGATGAAGGAAATGTCGAACTCGCTTAACTCCACCGACCACTTGGCCAACCTGCCTGAATGCTCCACCCCCTCAAAGATGTTACGGAGGGGATGGTCAGTCACCACTCGGATTGAGTGTGCCTGGATATAGTGTCGCAGCCTTCGGGCCGAGATAATCAGGGCGAAGGACAACTTCTCCAAGATTGGATATCGAAGCTCGGCCTTCCTCAGGACCCAGCTCACGTAATATATGGGGAGCTGCTTCTTCCCCTCTTCACGCACCAAGACAGAGCTCAAGGCCTCCGCTCCGATCCCGAGATACAAAAATAGGTCCTCCCCTCCTTTGGTCCTTGGAGCAATGGAGCCCGCGTCAACTGCATTTTAAGAGCTAGGAATGCCTCCTCACACTCCTTGGTCCACTCGAATTTTGCCCCCCCCCTTAGTGTTTTGAAGAAGGGGGAGCACTTCTCCCCGGAGCGGGAGAGGAACCGGCTCAATCCTGGCAGCTTCCCTATCAATCGTTGCACCTCCTTAGTATTTCTCGACGACTCTAGCTCCATGATAGCTTTGACCTTATCAGGATTTGGCTCGACCCCCGCGGGGGTGAGGATGTGCCCCAAGAACTTCCCCCTGCTGGCCCCAAAGGCACACTTCAGGGGTTTAGCCACATCTTGTACTTGCGTAGGGTGGCAAAGGTATCTCCTAGGTCCTGGAGGTGAGAGTCCACATCCTAACTCTTGATCATGAGATCATCCACGTACACCTCCAGGTTCCTCCCATTCTGTTCCCGGAAGACCATATCCATCATCTTTTGAAAGGTCGCTCCTGCGTTCTTCAGTCCAAAGAGCATAATTTTGTAGCAGTAACACCCATCCCCCATGATGAATGAGACACCCTTGATGTCCGGGGGGTGCATCCTGATTTGGTGGTAACCTGAAAACGCATCTAAAAACTCATTACAGAAAACCTGACGGCTGAATCAACCAGCGCGTCGATCCGAGGCAAGGGATAACAGTCATTATGACAAGATTTATTAAGCAAGGAAAAATCGACACACATATGACACCGGCCATCTCCTTTTTTAACCATGACCACATTGGAGACCCATCAGGGGTATTGGATTTCGGATACGAAGCCGGCCTTGAGAAGCTTTGTCACCTCCTCTCTGATGGGCTCGGACAGCTTGTCCGCGGTGGACCTCTTCTTTTGCTGGATGAGGCGTGATCCTGGGTCCAAGTTGAGGCGGTGGCAAGCCACATCCGCGTCAACCCCGACATCTCTGCGGCGCTCCATGCGAAGATGTCCACATTTTTTTGGATGCATGCCAGCTTCCTGCCTTGAGCCTCCGGAGTCAGCCCTCTGCTGACGCAGACCTTCTCCACCCTGCCTCTAAGGGTGAGAACCTCCAGCTCAACCACCTCTTCCGCAGCCTCCAGCCTGGACTGCTCTCCCCATTCCCCAACATACCTCTCCTCTGGGATGAGGACCTCCGCCTCCACTTCTTCCTCCACGGCCATCGCCTCGGCCGACTCCTCCTGATCTCCTCCTGCCGCCTCCACCTTGGCGCGACTCTCCACCTCCATCTCCCCCCTGCCAGCCTCCTAATTTGCCTCCTCCATCCTCCGCTCTATCTCCTCGGCCCCCTTCTGCCAAGAAATGGAGTTCACAGCGGTGGCATAACACTCCCTTGCTACTTTGGGGTCACCCCGGACCCGGACTTGCGTTGAACTTGAAGCATTGATGGAATGACGAGGGGACGCAGCAGAAGGCGCTAATGAGGGGCCTCCCGAAGATGGTGTTGTAGCTGCTAGGGCATCCACAATGACAAACTTGCAGTTTCGGGACTGAGCCCCACTCCTCCTCCTACCTCCTTCCTCTCCCCCGAAATCCCAAACAAGGGCACATCCGAGGCCAACACCCTCTTCGCCTCCACCTTCATCATGTCGAACGCCTTCTTAAAGATGACATTGACGGAGCTTCCATTGTCGACGAGGATCCGAGAGACGGTGAAATTTTCGATGGCTGTCTGGATGACCAGCGCATCGCAAAATGGATCCTCATGATCTGGCATATCGCTCCTTGAGAAGGTAATCCTCTCTTCTGGAGGTGGGGTCTGGGATGTGGAGCCAATGCTCTGGCGATACATAGTATGGAGGCTCGCCCTCCGAGAAGCCTCCACCCCCCATGGATAACTCTGATCCCTCCCCGGGTCCCAACATCTACCCTGTCTTCGCACCAATCCTCCTCCACTCGAGGCAGGACCTCTTCAATCCTCACTTCCTATCGCCCCTGCTGCTGTTGCTCCCTGTTTCCCCTCATTTTGAGGAACTCCGGGCACGTGGCAATGGAGTGCCCTTACTCATGGTGAAATTCGCAGTAAGGCAACTCCACCCTGACCTCTCTTCTCCTCCTCCGCGCTGCTCTCCTCCTCTCCCCCATGGATATGGCCATAGCCTGATCCTGATTGGGGAGGGGAGGTCTTTATGCCTGCCTCCAACCCATGGGGTAGAATTGATCTTGCCCCCCCCGGTGGTGGTCCCTTCCCTGATATCCTTTTCATGGCCCTTGGTCTTGCCACTCGGGCCTCCAGCCCAACCGACGGTCCTGCTCCTAATTCCTCCACCTGGGCTACTGCTGCCCCTAGAGCTGCCTCTTCTCCCTCTGTCGGGGCTCGGCTGTCCTCTCCTCCTGCCCCCTTCCGCCTCTCGGCTCCTTCTCTTCCTCTGTGGCCCACCTGGCCAGCTTCCGAGCGAATTGCAGATTCGACGCCTCCCCGTCGACTTCTCTCGCCGCCCTCTCCATCAGATCCTCGTATGAGAGGGGGGGAACTCTCTTCAGCAACATCCTAAAGAAACCCTGTTGCAGCCCCAGGGTGAAGGCCATCATCAGGCTATGACCCAACATCTCCTGGACCTGGGTGACCTCCTCCTGGAACCGGTCCAAGTAGCTCCCCAAGGTCTCATCCACTCCCTGCTTGATGTGGAACAAGGACTCAGACTCCTTCTTCCTCCTCTTCGAGGTGGTGAACCTCAGCATGAACCCTCAGCGCAGGTCCTCGAAGCAGTAGATGGAGCTGGTTGGCAGCTGGTGAAACCACTCCCTCGCCTTCTCCTTGAGGGTGATGACGAAGAGTCGGCACTTGAAGCCATCCAACATCTGTCGGATCGAGACCACGTCCTTAAACCACTAGACGTGTTGGATCATGTCTCCCTTCTCAGTGTAGTAGGACATCTCGGGTTCCTTGAACCCCTCAGTAACTAGAGCAGAAGAGACCAACTCGTTGAAGGGGCTGCCTGCCCCTACCGGGCAATCTGGCTTGTCTCGCGGGCATAGCTCGCTGATCCGGCCTCCGCCTGCCGAGCCGGGGAATAGCACGCGCCCGGGGAGCTCACACCCTCGGCCCTCCTCAGCCACCTCCTTCCCAGCTCGCCTATCGGGGGCGTCCTCGCCCAGAGACTAGGTGGTTGCGATCTGGGCAGCTGGTGTCGAGCACTCGGCTCGGGTGCTGAGTGTGAATTAACGAGGCCGAGCACCTCTCTGAAATCTTCGAACATCCCCACCGAGACCAAAGGTGGGGGGGGGGGATGCGACGAGTCCAACTGTCAGATCCTTGTCCTGTCATCGAGCTCGCTGAAGATTTTTTGTACTGACCATACTCCACGCTCACCGCACCAAAATGTTGAAACCGAAGATTTGGTCTTTTGTGGAGTTCACCCGCGGGGAAGGGGTGATCGCGCACCTACTTCTCTCCTGCAAGCAAAACAATAAAGGAAGCAAAGAAGAACTGGCCCAAGGGCTCGGCGGGAGGACCCACCACACACCTGGAAGATCTTAGAGCACTTCCCCTCCTTAGACAAAGGCCGAGCTAAGGTATCCTCAGAAAGCGCTTGAGAGATGGAGCAAGGGGGCACAAGAAGCATGCTTTCTTAGGTACCCCTTGGGTCCTATTTATAGATTTCTGAAAATGGCCTGCAAATAGCCAACCTCCGCTGTCCTGAACGACTATGTGCAGTCCAGGTTGGCCTGCCAACAACATAACTCCGCTGTTCTGAAAGGCTATGGGCAGGACAGTAGGGGAAAAATAGTAAAAAAATACCTCATAGATCGATGGGCGAGTAGCACTCAGCTGTCTCTACTCGGCAATGGTGGCGAGCATGGGCACGAACTTCCCTTCTCGCGAGCTGCGAATCCGCCAAGCTATCTGGACTCGGCGAGCCATCTGGAGGTCGGCAAAAAGGTCGAGGGAACGATGATCGTTGAGCTCCGTTCAACGAACGCCGAGATCATTTCATCGAGCGCCGAGCTCGCGAGGTTGGCCGAACTCGCGTAGCATGTGTCGGGCTCGCCTGAGCGAGCTGGAGGTTGCCGAGCTCCATTTCCCCTTGGTGCTCGCCAGTCTCAAAAAAAAAGGGGGGGGGCGTCTGTCTAGTTTCTGTCAGGCCCACTCGCCGGATACGGGGTTGTACAAGACAGATCAGGGAGGAGACCAAAACTAGCTGTTATGAAAGGTTCTTCATGATAGTTAATGAGTTAAAGACCTATGGCAGGGTCTGTTGCAGTATGGAGGCCGGGCAGTCTGTTATTGTTCGGAGGCTGGGCGGTCTGGCGGTTTATCCCAGCGGCTTGTCTGTCGGGCTGTTGCTGTTTGGTATCCCAGCGGTCTGGCGATTTGTCTCAGGTGACTTGGAGACCAGCGCTCTAGAGGTCTCTTATGGCGGCTTGTTCTCTATGACAGCTTGTTCTCTCCTTCTAGTGGCTGTCGAGCGGTTAGCCTGCTTGTCTAACCGTGCGACTTGATTGATTTGTTTATTTGTAAAGCCGCATATACTTGTAATTATTTAGTCTCACATTGCTTATTTGTAATCTCTCTCATCTCCTCCATTATATGAAAGGGAGGCTATACCTTTGTAATGCACACCTTTTTTGGATAATAAAATTTGTTATTCCAAATTTTTGGCCTGTTTGTTTTCTGTTCGCACATGGTATCAGAGGGACTCGATCTTTTCCTCCTAATTCTGTAAGCCCTCTTTTTCCGCGCGGCTTGATTCTTCTTCTCGCGACTTGTCTTCGCGACTTGTTTCCTCCGCCTGCTTTCTCCCTGTTAGCGCGGTTTCTTTCTCTCCTTGTCGTTGCCCTTTTGTGTGCATGGCCTTTTTAATTCCTCTTTCTTCTCACAGCGACATGTTATTCAGTCGTCGCGACCTGTTCCTCCTTCAGTGACCTGTCTTTAGTCGCTGTATCCTCCTTTTGTCGCCGCGACTAGTTCTTAAGTCGCCATGACATGCTCTTCTTGCCACGACTTGTGCCTTGTTGTCGCGCCCTCCTTTTTTAGTCGCGCCCTGCTCTTTGTCACCGCGACTTGTTCTTTGTAGCTTTGGCCTCTCCTTCTAGTCGTGACTTGTACTTCTCGCTGCTCTCTTTTATGGCAACATCTGATATCTCTACCACCACTACTCTTGTTGTCGCTCCTCCTCCTACTCCTCCCACTCCTTCGGGTAATCTTGGCATCGTTTCCAAACTCATCGGTCCCAACTACCCGGATTGGAGTTTCTCCTTCACCTTCCTTCTCTGCTCTCAACGCAAACGTCATCATCTCATTGATGACCCTCCTCCGCATGATTCCCCTCTCTTTGACGATTAGGATGCCAGTGACGCTCTTGTCCGCACATAGCTGGCTAACAGCCTCTCTGATGAATACCTACCAGTCATCTGTTATGATGAAATGGTCAAGACTGCTTGGCTACATCTTGTCGCTCTCTACTCCAAGGGGGCTCAAACATCCCGCATCTATACTCTGTATGCAGACCTCTTTGCCCGTCCCTCCATGTATCCTGCTTCTACTTACCAACACGTTCAGGCTCTCCGAGCCGAAATTCTCCAAAATCACCCCTTCTCTGCAGATCTCGCTGAGCAACACAAACACTTCCAGAAGCTTCTGGTTGTGTGTTATCTTCTGCGACTTCCTGAGTCGTATTACATGATACATCAACAAATCCTTGACAAGGCAGAGTCTCCCACCCTGGATGCCACTACTGCCTGCATAGCCGTTGTTACCGCTCTGCGACAACGTCCACTATTATCCTCCCCTCCTTAACCGGACAACTCAGCTCACCATACTTAGCGAAGTGGCTCTGGTGGTCGCTATCTCCCATCCAATGAACGTGGTGCTTCCCGCTTTCTCTGCTCTCACTGTAGTCACACCAGCCACACGATTGATCACTGCTGTAAGAAGCATCCTCATCTTCGACCATCTGGGGACACTTCCACTTCTTCTTATATGTCATCCGCCTCCGGGGTCACGTTTTCAGGTAGTGCCCACGTCGCTACTCAAGGTAAATGGCCAATCGACTCTGGTGCTATCAATCATATGACCGACAATCCACAATGTTTTTCTCTCCTAGAACAGAATGACCAGTTGCCCCCGGTCCTTGTTGTAGACGGCTCTCCCTTATCGGTCAATGGAACTTGTGTTGTTCAAGTCACTCCATCTCTTCGCTTGGCGGACACTCTCTACAGATAACAATTTCCCATGCAACTTATTATCTGTTACTTCTCTTTGTAAGAAACTACAATGCTTCGTCACATTCACTTCTACTACTTATTCTTTTCAGGATCCGAGCTCCAAAAGGACGATTGCAACTGGGACTGAGAGCGGCGACCTCTACTTCCTCGACAACATTTCTGCATTGTCCACCTTCTCCTCATCTTCTACTGATCTTCTCCAGTTGCACCTTCATCCTGGTCATGCTCCTCCACGACTTCTTTGTCAGCTTCTGCCACACCTTCCTCCGTAAAGTCCTCCTCTCAACTGTGACGCATGCAAGCTTGGCAAGCATCAACGCTCGTCCTTCCCACCGAAGCAAGGTCATAGATCTTCCCGGCCGTTTGAACTTGTTCACTCCGACATCTAGGGTCCTGCTCCTACCCTCACTATAGGTCGGGGTAGTTTATATTTTGTAACATTTATTGATTACTTCTTTAGGTGTACGTGGGTGTATCTTTTAAAGGATCGCTCCGAACTTTTTTCTGTATGGACATCGTTTTATAATATGATTAAGAATCAGTTTGATATGTCTATTAAAATCTTTTGATCTGACAATGCTAAGGAATATCTTAGCACTGCTTTCTCTTTTTTCTATATGCAACATGGTATTATTCATCAAACTAGCTGTGTCTATACCTCACAACAAAATGGGGTGGCGGAATGCAAAAAACTGTCACCTCCTCGATGTCACTCGCACTCTGATGACACATATGCATGTTCCTCGCTCCTATTGGGGCTATGCTGTCCTCATCTTCTGTTAACTCATTAATCGCATTCCGTCCACGGTTCTCAATGGACAAACCACATTCTCTATTCTATATTCAGGCAAGGATCTGTTTCCTCTCCCTCTACGTATCTTTGGGTGCACGACTTTTGTGCACAATCCTTCCGCCACTCATGACAAACTCGACTCACATGCCACAAAGTGTGTCTTTTAGGGTTACTCAACTACTCAAAAAGGCTAATGTTGCTTTTATCCCGTTCTTTGTAAGCAATACATATCCGCGGATGTGACCCTCTTCGAGAATGCGTCATATTTCTCTTCTGACCCCTCTCCCTTTCCAGTTCTTTCATCTTCTCCCACCGTCCCCTTCCCCACATCTACTCCTATTGAGATTTTCCCACCATCGCCTCCACCATCTCCTCCTTCCCTCTCTCCCACATCACCACTGAACTCTCCCTCCTCTTCGTGGTCGTATCTCGCCACTCCCGGGCCTGTTCTCTATGCCACTGATGCTTCAGTTATTGAGAAACACGCTGACCTGGATCTTCCCATTGCTCTTCGCAAAGGGGTGCGGACGTGTACCCAGCACCTGCTGGCTGCTGTTGTTTCATATGATCGTCTCACTCCTTCTCGCAGGGCGTTTGCATTGGCTATCTCTACGACTGCCACTCTCCGCACCTACCAGGAAGCTCTTGTCGTTCCTCATTGGAAGACCTCCATGGATGAGGAAATTGCTACCCTCAATGTACAGGGTACCTGCACCCTTATTACTCCCCCTTTGGGCACTGATATGATTGGCAGTCGTTGGGTCTTTGTTGTGAAGTTCCGTCTAGATGGTAGTGTGGATCGATACAAGGCCCGCTTGATTACCAAAGGCTTCACTCAGACCTATGGTGTTAACTACTTTGACACCTTCTCTCTCATTGCTCGTCTCAGCACCATTCGGGTCCTTCTCTTTGTAGCTATCAATATGGATTGGCCCAGTTCACAGCTGGATGTTAAGAATGCTTTTCTCTATGGTGATCTTCATGAAGATGTTTACATAGAGCAACCTCCTGGGTATGTTGCTCAGGGGGAGACACGACTATGTTGGCTGAAGAAGGCCATCTATGGCCTAAAGCAAAGCCCTCGGGCTTGGTTTGACAAGTTTAGCGGCATTGCTGCGGCCATTGGTTTTGCAAGAAGTTTAGCCGATCACTCCTTATTCATTCGCAAAACTGCCTTGGGTCTGGTAGTTTTTGTGGTATATGTGGATGACATTCTTCTTATTGGCGATGACCAAGATGGGGTAGCTTTTACAAAGAAACACCTCCGTCAACACCTGGTCAGAAAGGATATGGGCTCCCCAAAATACTTTCTGGGGATTGAAATATCTAAGAAGCCCAAATCCATGGTCCTTTCCCAACAGAAGTATGCTCTTGATCTTCTAAAAGAGGTAGGGTTGGCTGATGCTAAACCTGCCCGATGTCCCATGGCTGCTGGAGAAGACAAAACTTGGACAGATGACTCGCGTCTTCTATCCGATCTTACGAGGTACCAGCGTCTGGTTGGCAAAATCATTTATCTCACGGTAACTAGACCAAACATCTCATATGTTGTGGGTCAGGGGAGCCAATTCATGCAAGCTTCTAGGGAGTGTCATCTACAATCTGCCCTGTGGATATTGGAGTATGTTAAAGCAGCGCCAGTGAAAGGACTCCTTTTTTAGAAGAATGGTCACTTGAGGGTTGAAGCGTACTCAGATTCAAGCAATGCTGATGACAAAGTTGATCGCAAGTCAACATCAGGTTTCTGCACATTTGTTGGAGGAAATCTTGTGAGCTGGAAGAGCAAGAAACAGTCTGTGGTTTCCAGGTCAAGTATAGAAGCGGAATATCATAGTATGACATCGACCACATATGAGTTGAAATGGTTACGAGCTCTCATGCTTGACTTAGGAGAGGTATACCACTATCCTCTTCCTATGTTCTATGACAACAAGGCCGCGATATACATCTCCAAAAATCCGGTCTTTCATGAGAGAACAAAACACATAGAAGTCGACCGTCATTTTATTCGGGAAGATATCTTGAAGAAATAGATTTGTACTCCATTCGTCACTTCCGACAACGAGTTGGCAGATATCTTCACCAAGCCGGCGTCCGATTCCTTTTTCCACATTTGCGACAAGCTAGGCATGATTGATATCTATGCTCCAGCTTGAGGGGGAGTGTTGCAGTATGGAGGCTGGGCGGTCTGTTGCTGTTCGGAGGCCGGGCGGTCTGGCGGTTTATCCCAGCGGCTTGTCTGTCGGGCTATTGTTATTTGGTATCCCAGCGGTCTGGCGGTTTGTCTTAGGCAACTTAGAGACCGGCGGTCTAGCGGTCTCCTATGGCGGCTTGTTCTCTATGGCAGCTTGTTCTCTCCTTCGGGTGGTTGTCGAGCGGTTAGCCTGCTTGTGTAACTGCGCGACTTGTTCGGTTTGTATATTTGTAAAGCCGCATATACTTGTAATTATTTAATCCCATATTGCTTATTTGCAATCTCTCTCATCACCTTCATTCTATAAAAGGCAGACTATACCTTTGTAATACACACTTTTTTTGGATAATAAAATTTGTTATTCCAAATTTTTGGCCTGTTTATTTTCTGTTCGTATAGGGCCTTTAGTAATTTTGAGCTAAATGATAAGTTTCTTAGATCTGTTACTAGAGACTGAGACATTAAGATATGTGTCATTAGAGAAGTGGCAAATCTAGCAGATACTCCACCATCCATACTATTTTGTAAGCTGCTTTCATATGAGATGCAACTGACAGTAAGGAAGGAGGAAGAGAAGACTAGCAGAGGCTAGGACAAAGAAACTATCGTGGCCTTCAAGGCAGATAGCTCCAAGAGGAGCAAGGAGAAGAATCCTGCTCCCCTAAGAAGGCCAGCTGAGTCAGAAGATTCAAATCAAGAGGAATCAGACTGTAATATATCTGATGAGGAGTTTGTTGCTTTCTCAAAGCAGTTTATGAGGATGATGAAAAAGAAGGGGTGGAGGATCAAACCTACCTCTTCCTTCTAGCACAAAGAGGACTACTACGGAAATAAGATAAAACCATCCAAAGAGGGCTGGTATGATCCAAAATCTGGTAAACATTTTTCTAAAAAGGTTATTTGTTTCTTTTGCAGCAAGCCAGGTCATGTTGTGGCTGATTGTCCTGAGAAGAAAGAAGCTGGTGAAAAGAATCATCATTACAAGAGAAGCAAGAATGAGAAAACCTTCATTGCTAAGAGGGATACAAGCTGACTGAGTATTCCTCATCAGAATAAGAAGAGGATGATGAAGCCTACATTGGGATAATGGCAAGATCACATGAGGAATCCTGACAGGATAAGCCTGGACCATCTAAGGTACAATCTTCATCCAACTCTTCATCTAAGTCCAAGTATGTGACTGGTGCAGATTCAAGTGCTTCTTCATCAAGAGATGAAGATGGATCTGAATCTAAAGAAGACAGAAATCAAATGATTGAAAGATATGGTGTACTTCTGGAAGCATTCAGAAGGAGTAAGATGCTGACCAAACAACAGGCTCAGGAGATTGCATCTCTAAAGCTTGTTGCTTCCCAACATTCTGAAACAACAACTTTGCTATAACAGAAAATTAGGGAAGTTAGCCAGCCGAAGAACATTACTGTTATTCAGATGTGCACCATAAATTTTAAGAATGATTTTATCAGGAATCTAGAAGGTAAACTTCAAAAGGAGAAGGATCTAGTGGCTAAGTTTTCAAAGCCATGTACTGTGTCACGTTTGATAGATTCCTTTTCCTCCCAAAAGGATAAGAAAGGGATAGGCTTCAAAGGGAACATTAGAGCTGATAATTCCAAAAGGAAGAACAAAGCTGTTCACCACTATGGTGGTAGGAATGACAAGGGTGCTAGTGGCTACAAGGCAGCCAATAAGGAGGTTCAAATGGCCCATCCTGGACCATTTGGGTTTAGTGTACCAGCCCCAACACTCAAGAAAAAGTCTGTTGTTGTACCTGCTGGACTGAGAGTTACTGACAACAATGCTGTTAAACCAGCCCTTAAAAGGAGGTACAACATCTATGAGTGCTGGTATTTTGGCAAAGTGGGCCACTATACCATTGATTGTTGGCACAATAATAATGTACAGAGAGCTAATGCACGCTTATCTATCAGAAGAGCTGCAGGCAGACATGTTCATTTTCAGCCTAACATGCAAATAGGACCCAATGAGAATTGGGGACCTAAGGATAAGTGATTTATTTCTTGCAGGTGAGTCCAAGTTGCCATACCCATATATGGTACTTGGATAGTGGTTGTTACAGACACATGACTAAAATAAAGTGCATCCTGAAGGATTTCATTCCAGTAAAGGATGGACCTAAGGTGATATTTGGTGGATCAGATAAAGGGATCACCAAAGGTTATGGTAAGATCACTAATGGCTTAATCACTTTCACAAAAGTGGCTTATGTGGAAGGGTTGCAACATAACCTTATAAGCATAATCCAACTATGTGATCTTGACTATGTCATTTCTTTCCATATGGATAAGTGTCATATAAGAAGATCAAGTCACCAAGAGGCCACTTTGACTTGCACTAGGAGTGGGAATGTCTATTGTCTTAATTTTCTTTGTTTATCATCAGACTCTCCCATTTGTCTAGTTGCAAATGAGAAAGTCTTATATTATGTCAAATGATATAAGAGGCTAGCTCATTTGAATTATAAGACTATAGGAAAGCTCTATAGTCAAGAGTTAGTTAGGAATGATCCTAACATGAAATGTTCTAAGGAAGGTATTTGCTCTGCATACCAAAAGGGTAAGCAGACTAAAGCTTCCTTCAAAAGCATTAAGACTAAAGATTCTGTGAGGTGTTTATACCTCTTGCATATGGACTTGTTTGGTCCAATTCCAGTTCATAGTCTAGCTAGGAAGGTATACACCTTTGTGGTGATTGATGACTTTTCCAGATTTGTTTTGGTATTCTTTTTGAAGAAGAAGTCTGAAACCCCAAATGTCTTCAAGACATTTGTCATGAAAATACAGAATGAGCAGAATAGTACTGTGGTCAAAATCATAAGTGACCATAGGACTGCGTTTCTGTCTAAATGTATGACAAAAATCTGTGAACATCATGGGATTTAGCAAGAGTTTTCCTTTCCATGAACATGCCAGCAAAATGGGATAGCTGAGAGGAAAAATAGAACTCTCATAGAGGCTGGTAGAACACTACTAAATGACACTTCTCTCCCAGAATATTTCTGGGTTGAGGCTGTAAATACAGCTTATCATGTCCTTAACAGGGCTTCTATCACCAAGAGCCACAATAGGACTCCCTATGAGATTATTAAGGGTAGGAAATCAAACCTTGTATATCTCAGAATATTTGGGAGCAAGTGCTTTGTACTCAACAATGAGAAATCCTATGAAACTAAGTTTGCTGCCAAAGCCTATGAGGGGATATTTGTTGGGTATAACAATCATAGTAAAGCTTATGAGATCTATAACTTGACAAGTCAAGTTGTAGATGAGTCGGTTAATGTAATGTTTGATGAAACAAATATGATTAACAATGAGATGTCAAGCTCGTCTTCTAGTTCTATAGGTGTTGAACTAGTGTTGAAAAAGCTCACTCTCAAGAGAAATGAAGAAGATGCTCCAACAATACAAGACCAAGAAGAGGGTGTGTGCATTCCAGAGGAAGCACAAGGATCACAGGAAGTGGATGAAGATCAACATCATGAAGAACATGATGTTGAAGCAATACTACCTCCAGAAGTAAGACATCTGAGGGATCGTCTACACCATCAGATTATTGGTGATGCAAGATAAGGAGTAATGACAAGGAGCAGATGTCTCAACACAGTAATGCACTCTTGCTTCCTATCACAGGTAGAACCTAAGAAATTTGAAGAGGCTAACCAAAACTAGTTTTGGATTGGAGCTATGCAAGAGGAATTGAACCAGTTTAAAAGATGTAAGGTCTGGAAGCTGGTTCCCAGATCTCAAGTGTGGATCTCATGGCCAACCTTAGGGGAGGGGGTGGTTAATAAGGATTGACGGGTTAAATGGAATTTAAAAATATTTCTCACCAGGAAATCAAGTCCTAGAAGCTACCGAGGGGAGTTAGGTATCTAACACGTGGCAGTACGTATGTGGACTCATTTTCCTGCACAAATTTGTTCGCAAACCCACAGCACAAACACTTACTTTATACAACCAGAACAATCACACAATCAGATGAAGAAGAAAAAAAAGTTCCATTGCATCAATAAAACTGATAATTGTTCTATGTGATTACACGAACGTGATCTTCGTGATGCCGGAGATCGAAGGCGATGAAATATAAAAAACTCTTTTGGTTTTCTATACCGACCCACTACCAGAACAGGTTGGCTCTCTCCCTTTCCCTCCAAGAAAGGTCTTTGAGCCGCTCTTCACCTCCACACAAGTAAGGGTCTTGATCCCCGCAAGATCCTCCAGATCTAGACGTCCTTATCCCCAGGATGATTTCCCATGGAATCCTTCCCCGGAATTCGACGACCCTTACCGGTCGATTTTCCTCTCCTCAAGATTTAGAAAAGACAAAAAGATTACAAAAGTAAGAGATATAAATATTCAAAAGATTGAAGTTCTCCCCCTATCTATGTGCACTCCCCCTACATGTGACCTCTCCTAATCCCATACTCAAGAGCGTACTCATGAACATTTTATTCTCCCCCTTTGATAATATCAAAAGGGTGGGCAAGGCCAACCAGACATGCATGATGAAAATAGTAGAAATGATGAGCGTTGTAAGAAATAGTAAGTAGTGCATACACAAAGGTAAAGATAAACATGACAAGCATAGAGGTGAGTCAACAAAAATACATATCAGAGAGTTTCAAGCACATGAGTCACACACTGGAGCAAAGTACAATGTTAGAGAAAATCAATTTTCAGATTAATCATGAATTGGACAACATAGGCTAAACTAAGCACACAATGAGTACTTCTACAATGCTATAAGAGTAAGGAAGTAATCAAGTGAGACAAACATTGAAAACATCATGAGTGTAAATCGTGTGCTAGTATGTATTGTGGGAAAGAGAAGGATAGTGTAGTTGCAGTCCAATTCTTATGTGCGGAAGTTTTAGACAAGGCAATGACATGTGTACGTGTAGCATCGAAAGCGAGATAACACCAAAGAAAAAAATAGCATATTGTCCATGTAAATCTCGATAGGCTAGGAACCTAACACAAGAGAAATAAGATGAATAATCACCTCACATGTCATTTGATGTAATACATGGGCAAGAACTAAGGGAACTAATCTAAAGATATAGTTGATGCACAAGATCTAAGTGACTCTTTAACCAAGGTGCCCATCCTCACAATTCTCATGAAGACTTATCAGGAGGAGTGAGTAGTGCTTGGGGGGACCGTGACAAGAGATGTGATAGCAAGCATATTTTTATTTTGTTGGCGTAGAGCTATCACTTTTGTGATCTTTTTTTTATTCACAGAGCCCCGAGTCAATCGAAATCTATCCACCAAGATAGATACATTTTAACTTGAATACATACGAATTTTGTACTAGAGTTTTGGCCCAAAGTTTCACACCTAATATAATCACAAATGTATCATCACATTGATTATTCAACGTATTTCTAGCGTGTTAGAATAAAGTGTCATAATTTATAACATGTATGCATAGCATTTTTTCGTCTTGAGTGCACCAGCTAGGGATGTGTGTATCATGTGAAGTCATTCCCTTATCTAAATCCTCACACATACCTAGAGGCATAGTCAACACACACAACCTCATCTTGTCGCACTCAATAGCTATGCACCTATAGATTCACCCCACTATGACTGGAGGACAATGTTTACATAGATTACACATCTAAACTCAAACATTGTACATACGCGTTATAGTCTAAGCCACAGTCATGTGAGCCCATAACATTATTATTCTATAGCAGTTTTTTTTGTTATTTGCTTTTGTTTTTTTTTCTTTTGTTTTTTGGATTTTTTAAGAGAAAAAACGCACAAACTAAAACAAAATGCAAACACCTAAAAAATTAAAAAAATGCAAACACAATGAACAAAAAAAAAACAAATCTAGGGTGAGAGATCTAGAACTCCTAGCTCGAGGCAAAGTAGAGAAAATCGTGCATCTGGGAGTGGTTTAGTGAAGATGTCCGCTAGTTGGTCATCAGTGCTAATGAAGCTTATACTCACTTTCTCCTTTTTGATATGATCACGAATGAAGTGGTTACGCACATCAATATGCTTTGATCTAGAATGGTGCACTGGATTGTATGTCAAGTCTATGACACTCTTGTTGTTGCACCTAAGTGTAACGTTCCTACACTTGAGGCCAAAGTATTCTAACTTAGACATCCATAGTGCCTGAGCGCAATAGCTTCCAAAGGCAACGTACTCGACCTCAGCAGTGGAGAGAGCAACCGAGTTTTGTTTGTGGCTTGACCATGAGACTAATGTCGATCCAATGAAATGGCATGTACCGCTTGTGCTCTTGCGATCAAGTGAACACCCAACATAGTCTGAGTCTGAGTAACCGTGAAGTGTGAAATCGGTTGTATGTGGGTACCAGATTCCAATGTTTTGTGTGCCTATAAGATACCTAAAAATATGCTTCACTGCTTTCAAGTGAGACACTTTCGGGTCGGTTTGGTACCTAGCACACATTCCTACCGCAAACGTGATATCTGGCCTAGAGGCACTCAAATATAATAATGATCCTATCATACCTCTAAACACAGTCTGATCGACAAAGATGCCACTTTCATCTTTTCCTAATTTAAGAGAAGCACTCATAGGAGTTTTGACTTGCTTCAGATTCTCATATCCAAAACGCACAAGCATATCTCTAACATATTTTGATTGACTTATAAAAATCCCGTCTTGGCGCTGAGAAATCTGGAATCCTAGGAAATAGGTAAGTTCTCCTACTAAGCTCATTTCGACTTCAGATTTCATTTGGGGGACAATTTCTTCACACATCTTTTCATTCGTTGCCCCAAACATGATATCATCCACATAGATTTGTAAGATAATTAGACCAGGACTCTTGGTCTTTATAAATAGAGTTGTGTCCGCACTACCCATCCTAAAGCCATGATTTAAGAGAAAAGTAGTTAGCCTATCGTACCAAGCACGAGGTGCTTGCTTCAATCCATACAGGGCCTTCACCAACTTATATACATGATTTGGGTATGTGGCATTCATGAAACCGGGTGGTTTCTCGACATAAACCTCTTCCTTAATGTATCCATTTAGGAAGGCACTCTTTACGTCCATTTGGTTCAATCTAATTTTCTTATAACTAGCAAATGATAAAAACATACGGATGGCATCAAGACGAGCAACCAGGGCAAATGATTTGTCAAAATCCACACCCTCTATCTGAGAATACCCCCGAGCCACCAACCTCGCTTTGTTCCTAGTTATCCTAGACTCACCATCAAGTTTATTTTTGAACACCCATTTCAAGCCTATGAATGGATGGTTATCTGGACGTTCCACTAACACCTATACATTACTTCGCTCGAATTGGTTTAGCTACTCATTCATCGCCAAGAACCATAATTCATATTTTAAGTCTTCTGAAATGTTCTTGGGTTCAATATCAGATAGGAAGCACAAGTTCGAGAAAGATTCATGGAGTGCAGACCGAGTTTTAACTCCTTGAGATGGCTCTCCTATGACTAGATCACGAGGATGTTGTTTTGAAAAAAATCAAGTTACTAGGAGCCCTATAACCTTGTTCAACACTTTGAGTTTTACTCTCCATGATTCTCTCATCATCCTCATCCCCAATCAGTACACTTTCTTCTATCTCCTCTTCATTCACTTTCAGCTCGTTAGTTGGGGAATTCTCATCGAAATGCACATGAGTCGACTCCTCAACCACTAAGGTCCTCTTATTATATATGCTATAGGCATGACTCTTGCTTGAGTATCCTAAGAAGATACCTAGATCAGATTTTTTGTCAAATTTCCCTAGATGATCCTTAGTGTTAAGAATATAGCACGGGCATCCACAGACCCTAAATTACGATACTGAGGGTTTCTTTTTGAAATACAACTCGTATGGAGTTCTCTTTAAAATTGGGCGAAGCATAACTCGGTTCATCACGTAGCTCGCCGTGTTAACCGCTTCCGCCCAAAAAGATAGTGGTAAGCCGAACTCGGCATGCATAATGCGAGCTAACTCTTGGAGAGTGTGATTCTTTCTTTCTACAACCTCGTTCTATTGTGGAGTGCGAGGGGCTGAGAATTCTTGCTTAATTCCCATGGTGTCGCACAAGTTTGAGAAATCCTCATTCTCAAACTCCCCTACATGATCTGAACTAATAAATTTTATCTTTAGCTCCTTCTCATTTTGAAGATGCGTGCAGAGATTGGAGAATTCGATAAAGGTGTCAGATTTGTTTGCTAGAAATATCGTCCAGCAATAACGCGAATAATCATCTATGATAACGAAGGTGTATCTTTTTCCACCTAGACTACATGTACTTAGAGGTCCAAACAAGTTCATATGAATGAGTTCCAGTGGTCTAGACGTGGAAACTTCAGTTTTGCTTTTGAAGGAGGTTTTGACAAATTTGCTCTTTTGACACGGACCACATAAGACATTTAAACTACCGCTTAAGTTAGAAAGTCCACTAACAAGTTTCTTTTTCGATAGTTTTACAATAAGCTTGCTACCACTGTGTCCTAGTCTCCTATGCCAAAGGTCTAATTCCTCATTCTTAGTAACTAGGCATTTCAAATTAGATATAGACATATCATCAAAGCTAACAGTGTACACATTATGATTTCGGTGAGCTACAAGTAATACACTACAAATTTTGGCATCAATGATCTTGCAAGTGTTTGTAGATGACTCAAATAACACATTTAGACCTTTATCACACAGTTGGCTAATAGAGATGAGATTATTCTTAAGTCCATCCACATACAAAACATTTAAAATAGAGATTACCTTGTTACCTATAGTGCCGCTCCCAAGTATCCGACCTTTGTCATTGTCCCCAAATGTCACCATTCAACCCTTCTTCTTCTACAGGCTAAGGAACTTGTCTTTATCTCCCGTCATGTGCTTGGAGCAACCAGAGACCAAGTAGCACACACTCTTTGTGTCCTTAGCCTGCCAACATACCTAGAAAGAAGATGAGGGTAAAGTTCTAGTTACCCAAGTTGTCTCACCCATAAGATAGGTAGAAGGCTTTTGTACCCATACTTGCGATTTTTTGTGGCACCTTTCCTCAAACACGAGCCAGATGTGTGACCAAACTTATGGCAGTTCGCACACATAATGTAAGCAGTGGATGCTGCCTTTATCGGGTTGCTCAAGCTCTTGCTTGAGGTTGGGGATAGCCCTCCAGACTTCTTAGCCTTATTGTTAGATTTATTCAAGTTGGACTTAGGCTTGGAGTGATTCCCGCTTGGTGGTGATGTTGGACCCACATATCGTAGTCCAAACTTCCCAGTTCCACGAAACTGTGCTCCCAAAAGCATATCCAATGATTGTTTGTCTATTCCGAACTTTTGGATGACACAATTAAGATCATGGATCCTCGCCTTTAAGACGGTATTTTCAGTCACAAGCATCACACACCGATTGGCAAATTGTTTCTTGCCTTCCTCTACCTTGACAAGAGACATTTGAAGTCGTTTCTCCAAGCTATTCTTTTCATTGATGAGACTAGTCATTCTCAATGTTGCCTTGGAGAGACTTGCCTTTTGTTCTTCGATCATTGTCATCAAGTGAGGGCACTCTAGACACTCGATGTTCTCTTTTCCAATGCTTATTAATTCACTTTTCAATTTTTCTAAGTCCTTTTTGATTTTTTTATTCTCGGCTCTCAAGGACTTTTTCTCAGAAATAACGTTTTCTAATTTATCAACTACATTTTCATAAATTTCAAGAAGTTTAGTATAAGTAGGTGGAGTTACCTCAGTGTCGCTCTAGACACTAGACTCATCGTTAGATTCTTCTTGATTCTTTCCCATGAGACATAGGTTTGCCTCATCTTCACTTTCGGAGTCCGTGGTGCTTGATTCATTAGAGCCATCCACATCCCAGGTGAGCGCCTTCAGCACCTTCTTCTTCCCTTTGTGCCTGCTTTGGTTTTCTTATTCCTCCTTCTGGAGTCTTGGGCATTCTCGCTTCAGGTGCCCAGGCTTGTGGCAGTGATAGCACTCTGACTAGGAATTCTCATCATCTCTTTCCATCTCTTTTGATGGCTTGTTCCATCTTATGCCTTCTCCAGCTCCTCTCTTTAGGAAATTCTTGAATTGTCCCTGTTTCTCGGGATTCCTCATGAACTTTTTAAATTACCAAACGTAGAGGCGCTCCTCCTCATCTTCCTCAGAATCTTCAGCAGCGTTTCTCTCCTTTTCGTCCTTCAATGCCAGTCCCTTCTTCTTTCCTTCCCTGGGATATTCTTCTGCTTGAATCTTCAATTAAAGTTCGCGTGTCTTCAGATTTCTGATGAGGCTCTCTATCTCCAGGGTGCTGATCTCATGAGACTCAGCAATAGTAGTCACATTCGGGTTAAAGCGAGGTGGCATAGATCGTAGGATCTTCCTCACTAGGTCACCATTTGGAAAATTCTTTCTGAGAGATCTTGAAGCATTGACAATCTTGGTGAAATGAGTGTACATGTTGTCCACATCCTCGTCGATCTCCATCCGAAACTGTTAATATTCAGATTCGAGTCGGAACAGCTTCGACTCCTTTACATGAGAAGTACTTTCATGAGTTAGCTCCAGAAGACGCCATATATCATAAGCAGCCTTGCAGTTACATATCCTGTTAAATTCAGTCTTGTGCAAGGCACAAAATAACGAGTTCATATCCATGGCATTATTCGTATATCTAAGCTTATCTGCGTCATCCCACTTATCATGCGATTTTTCTACGTTAGTATCCCCAACAGTGACCATGGGTGTAGTGTACTTTATCTCAATCATGGCCCATACATCCATGCTTTGAGTCATCAGAAATATTTTCATCCGAGTCTTCCAGTGACTATAGTCACTCCCTATGAACAGTGGGGGTCTACTCATACCTTGACCCTCATTGAATGCGTATACAGAGTTGGCCATCTTACTCCAGGTTTTGAATCCTTTATTGAAGTAACCTACTCTGATACCACTTGTTGGATCTCGTGGACAACCTTAGAGGGGGGGGGGAGGTGAATAAGGTTTGATGCATTAAATGGAATTTTAAAATACTTCACACCATGAAATCAAGTCCTGGAAGCTATCGTGGGGTGTTAGGTATCTAACATGCGGTAGTACGTTTGTGGTCTCGTTTTCCTGCGCAAGTTCATTCACAAACCGACAACACAAACACTTACTTTATACAACCAGAACAATCACACAATCAGATGAAGAAGAAATAAATGCTCCATTGCATGAATCAAACTGACAATTGTTCGAGATGATTACACGAACGCTATCTCCGTGATGTCGGAGATCGAAGGCGATGAAATATAAAAACTAATTTGGTTTTCTATACCGACCCACTACCCGGACCGGTTGGCTCTCTCCCTTTCCCTCTAAGAAAGGTCTTCGAGCCGCTCTTCACCTCCACGCAAGGAAGGGTCTTAGAGCCCCGCTAGATCATCTAGATCTAGACATCCTTATCCCCAGGATGATTTCCCACGGAATCCTTCCCGGAATCCGACGACCCTTACCAGTCGATTTTCCTCTCCTCAAGATTTAGAAAAGACAAAAAGATTACAAAAGTAAGAGATATAAATATTCAAAAGATTGAAGTTCTCCCTCTCGAAGACTACTCTGTGGAGCGATCCGCGGCCGGTGCTTAAGATCTCCGTTTGTTGGCAACCGGTCGGCTCTTCGTGTTCATTGTAGATCTTGGATCTTCGGAGTCTTTCGATCACGAGCGGGAGGGAGACGACTATCTTCTTCTTTGATGGAGACTTGTGGAATGGAGCGCAAGAAGGCGGACGAACCATAGAATTAACGAACTCCCGTCCTTTTTTTCTCAAGTCATCAGGCACAGAAACCAAGGCGACCTTTTATATGTCTTCGTGAAAATAGGCTACTGCCGACGGTAAGACTAGCGCCTGTCGGTAGGTTCGCGCACTTGTTGTGTCAGCTGTCCTCTAAATCTCGACAGAATTATTCAAAACAAATATTCGCCATTTCAAATGGGCTAGCATCACACGGTTACCACTTGCGCCGCGTGGTAATGTAGGACGCAACGATTCGCCAATCGGCAAGTGCGGCTCGGTAGGTCTAGCACCGATTTCGTCCAGAGCGCTAAGTCCAAATAAATCATTATGTTAACGCTTGCGGTAGAACCAACATTAGACGGTAGTTCAGCACTTGACGAATCTTGCTCGACGTACGTCGAAGGACTAGCGCGTCGTGGTAGGTGATAGTGCTTGGCGGTAGCATCCACTCAATGCCACTATCTTGACGCGCTCAATGCTTTTCTTCTCAGCGCTCTCGACGCGACGTTGAGTGAGCTAGCGCGATGCAGTAAGTGATAGCGCTTGGTGGTAGCATCCACTCAACTCCACTATCTCGACGCACTCAACACTATTCTTCTCAACGCTCTTGACACGGTGTTGAGTGAGCTAGAGTGGGTCGATAATAACTAGCACTATCTGATAGCTTCCCGAGCATCATGTCCATTTAATTCCAGCTACCGCTCATCGGTAACTTCTAACACCCTACGGTAACATCTGTAGGAAGCTTCTTCTCTTTACTTGAACCTGACAACCTGCATAGTCTATCAACAGAAGACATGATCAAATACAATCTGAGAGTTGACATTCTCAAACACAGGGCATGTGAAACATTGGTTCCAATATCAAGTACATAATTTCATTGGAACTAAGTGGATCTACAGGAATAAACTGGTTGAAAAAGGCATTATAGTTAGGAATAAAGCTAGACTGGTGGCTCAGGGGTACATATAAGAGGAAGGTGTTGAATTTGATAAAATGTTTTCCCCTATAGCAAGACTAGAAGCTATCAGGTTATTCCTTTCATACGGTGCATTCCAAGAGTTCAGAGTTTATCAGATGGATGTGAAATCAACAATTCTGAATGGAGATTTGAAAGAGGAAGTGTATGTGGAACAACCTTCAGTTTTGTTGTTCCTTACCATACTGATTTTGTTTTTAGACTAAGAAAAGATCTATATGGGCTAAAGCAAGCCCCTAGAGCTTGGTATGAAACATTGTTTAGCTTGCTCATTGAAAATAAATTCTCAAGGGGGAAGATAGACAAGACTCTATTCCTTAGGGAATCTAAGGGCAAGATCATCCTAGTCCAGATATATGTTGATGATATTATCTTTAGGTCTACTGATGATAACCTTTGCAGGAAGTTTGCCAAACTTATGCAAAGGAAGTTTGAGATGAGTGGCATGGGTGAACTTAAGTTCTTCTTGGGTCTCCAAGTAAGACAAACTGACAATGGAATATCCATATCACAGTCTAAGTTTACGAGAGAGTTACTTAAGAAATTTGAGATGAATAATGCTTCCTCCATGAAAACTCTCATGGGATCAAATATGTCTTTAGACAAAGATTAGGCAGGGAAACCTGTTGATCAAACTTTGTATAGAGGGATAATTGGTTCTCTTTTATACCTCACTACTATTAGGTCAGACATCATGTATTCTATATGTGTCTGTACTAGATATCAAACATGCCCTAAAGAGACTCATTTCTTGGCTATTAAGAGATTTTTGAGATATCTAAAGGTCACACCAAATCTTGGCCTATGGTACCCAGGGAATAGGGATTTTGAGCTAATTGGCTATTCAGATGCAGACTTTACAAGCTGCAGAGAGGACAGGAAAAGTACATCATGTTTCTGTCAGTTTCTGGGTAAAAGGCTAGTGTTCTGGAGCAGCAAGAAGTAGACTAGTGTATCCATTTCTACTGCAGAATCAGAATACATAGCTGCAGGAAGCTGCTGTGCACAGATGCTGTGGATTCAACATCAACTCTAGGATTATAACCTCCAGATAAGTAAAAGCCCTTTATTTTATGACTCTACAAGTGCAATCTATTTTACTAAGTAAAAATATTAATATTTTTGCTGCTTATGTTAGTGTATATCATTGACAAAGAATTCTCAAATGGTGTTTTGACTTCTTCAAATAGGGGGAGATTGTTGGGTGCATTGATCCCAATGTACTAGATTTATAAGAAGTCAAACAGTTCAATGATATACAAATAGTTGTATTTGATGTATGTTTAAGTTCATGCATACAGGTTGGTCTTTGTCAAAATGATTGTGATGCAGCGTTGTACGCGCAACATGAATATTAGTGAAATTGTGGTTCCCTCTCGACATTCCAACTAATTTGTGATTCACACAGAAGATTATTCCAGCCCACACGTTTGCAATATTTAGCGATCCAAGGCTAACGTACGGGTAGCCAATCCGTTAGAGACCGAACAACGGCTATAGGTCGAGGTTCGATCAAGCTAAAGGGGCGACTATTGTGTCCGAATGAGCGGAGTTGTACCAAAGGGATCTACCAAAAAATACGATTCGCAAGAAATGGTAGATCTCTCCCAACAAAAAAAATGAGGCCCTCCAAGCCTTCTCGAATTTAAACAAATCAGGTTAAATGCAAATATCGTTCAAGAAAACCACGATGATTCCAATGCTATCAAAATTGCACGCCCACGTTTTCCACCACAGAAATTATCTAGAGGGAAAATAAATCTCCAGGTTTGTAGAAATTTCGTTACCCCGCTCGGAGTTAGATCTAGGAGTTGATCTATACCAAAAGTTGATCGCCCTTCAACGGTTCCACCGGAATCACGACAGATGGAGAGAAACTTGTCTGCCTTCCTTGCGTCACGCCGGGTTGGAGTTCCACAAGGCATAGTCTTCTTGCTTTGGTCGGCCACTTGAGGGAGAGAGAGAGAAAGGTGGTGAATCTTTTGGTGGCCGAATTTAGAGGGGGCAAGGGTGAGAGAGGGTCGGTTTATCTCGGTGGAGGAGTGGGGGTTGCCGGCGGCCAAGAGGGAGGAGGAGAGGGAGAGGGGTGGCAGTTCCAAGGTTGGCCGAACCTAAGGGAGAGGAGAGCCTATTTCGGCAATAGAGAGGAGAAGGAAAGAGAGAGGGAGGAGGAGATTCCAAATCAAGGGAAATTTTAAATTTTATCATCAATTATCGATCTTCAAATCCTACTACCACATGGCCTATTTATAGGCTTACAAACAATAATGGCTATATGCAGCCCACAAAGCAAGAAAATTAATTATTGTCCAAACAAACAAATATTTAATAAAAGTAAACATGATAATATTTAATTAATACTTATAATAGAATAATTATATGTATTAATTAATTATTATGGCGCTGTGGGCGGAGGTTGTAACGGCGATGGCGTTTATCAAAATGGTTGTTGAGGCGACACGCGTCTTTGATTGGAGAAGCACCATCGTCCGTAAGCGTGCCTGTACCATCGTCATCATATTGAGGGTCACCGTCTCTATCATATTGGACATATAGTTCAAGAGACAAAGACAAGTGGACTCGAAGTGATAGGCTGGACATATAGTTCAAGAGACAATGACAGGTGGACTCAAAGTGATAGGTTGAAAATTCAGGAAATGCCTAAGTCTAGAAGCGTTGAGTGAGGCAAGCTCAATCAACGCCATACAACTAATAGCGCTAAGAGAAGGCTGGCAGTCAAAGCTTATAGTATTGAAAAGGCAGAAATGTGGCTAAGTTCACAGGCATTGAATGAGCTCAACTCACTCAACGCCATATGGGCAGAATCATTGAGTCAAGGATATCATGTCAAAGCCTAAGCAGTGCAAGCCAAAAAAATCGACTAAGTCCAGAAGCATTGAGTGAAGCTTCATCACTCAACGCCATGCTGAGTCTGTCAATGCAAATCTTCAGCAAGAATGCAAGATTGTATAAAATCAGGCTAAGTATAACAACATTGAGTGAAGCTTATACACCCAACGCTCCCAACCCCTTTAGGCAGAAAGCTAAAGAATATGGCTAAGGCAAAAAGAGTTGAGTGAGGCATATACACTCAACAATCTTAAGGCTTTTAAGTAGAAAGGGCAGAAGAATGTTTCCAAGGCAAAAAGCATTGAGTGGGGCATATACACTCAATGCTCTCAATGCCTAGCAGAGATGAAATATTTCTAAGTACAAATTCGTTGAGTATGACCTATTCACTCAATGCCACTCAACGCCTAACAGAGCTGAAGAAAATTATAAGTCCAGAATCGTCGAGTATTGCTTATCCATTTTTTTGTCGAGCTGAGCTTTGAGTTCGTTGAACTGAGTTCAACGTTCATCTAACTCATCTTTCACTTATTCGTCGACTTGAGGATTTCTGGAATAATGCGTGATTTCATCGAGCTGAGCTCTGAGGTTCGTTGAACTGAGTTTTGAGTTCGTCGAACTAAGGATTTCTGAAATGATGCTTGCTTTCGTCGAGCTGAGCTCTGGGTTTGTCGAACTGAGTTTTGAGTTCGTCAAACTGAGGATTTCTGAACTAATGTTTGATTTTGCTAAGTCCAAAATGATGCTGACGTCAGCAGAGTCAACAAGTCAACGATTTTTTGATTCGTTATTTAAATGCTGCAAATCAACATTAACGTCGCCGTCAGTCTACAGTGAATCTCAATTTGATTAAATTGGGGCTTTAACCATCCTTAAAACTAGGACACGTGTCAATCATCCCACAAATCGACGAGATTATAAATAATAGCTGAGATCAAGATCAAGTAAGTTTTTCTTATTAACATTCTGAAAATGAGAAGTGGGAGGTCATCATCTTCATTCACTATTATTATAGAACCAAGAACTTCAATTGATAAATCTGAAGGGTTTCTGAGTTTGCTGGTTCAATCAACATCTGCTACAGCAAGAATAGAGGATCTCCCTGAGGAAGATGAATCAGTCTAGGCAAGCCCTAACTGAAGTTGGTTCACGATCCAAGCCGAGCTAAATCTGAAGATCTTTCTCTGGATTGCTGAAGAAGAAGTTATCTGTACAGAGTTTTCTCTGGACAGAAGGAGAGGCAGAGCAATTCATTTCATACCACTAAAGGTTAGCTGATTGAAGACATTAATTCTTAATCTTCCCCCTTCATCAACAAGAACGGGATCATGGTCCTGAGGAACTTCCAGCACAAGCCGCAGATAGTCGAAGATTGACATTCTTGTTGCTGGGAAGCTGATATGGCTGAGATTTACTTAGCCCAGGAAGAAATTGACTTAGAGAATAAATTCTCTTGAGTCAAATCAACAACTCGTTCAAAATCAGTGGATCTATGAAAGATCTGTGTTGAGGCCAAGATTGATTATTCTGTGTGAGAGATCTATGAGATCTTATTATAAAGCCTAAATTATAAAGGTTGTTAGAAAAGTCTGTGAGATCTGTGTTAGGGTCATGGGCCCGTGATTGGATTTCTATGTGGATCAGTGTGGGGTTGTTTCTCCCAGCATATGTAAAGGGCATTTGTGCCTATGTGTGGTTGTCAGGAGATTACTATGTGGAGGGCTGTGAACCAATATTGTAAGTCTCAGTGGAGACTGACTGATCTGGTGGGATCGTGCTGTAATCTCTGAGGAGCCATAGATTTTGGAGATGAGCCTTGTCTAACATACTGTTAGAAAGGCAGAGAGGGACAGTGGATGTACCCATACACTGGGGAACCACTATAAAAATCGGGTGTATTATGTTTTGTGTTTTGTTGTGCTGAGTATTGTGTTCTTGAAAGCTGAATTAAGTATACACAGTAGGAATTCAGTTATAGAAGATTTTAAAGAATTTTAAAATGACTGCAGTAACCAATTCACCTCCCTCTAGGTGGTTAGCTACCCTTATAATCAAAGACTTTCAGAAGATCAATCTCTGGATCGGTGAAGAAGAAATCCAATCTAGGTTGTTCTCAAGACAGAAGGAAAGACAGAGCAATTGAATTCTGTCTTACAGGTTAGATGATCAAAGACAATCATTCATATTATTTCCTCCTTCAGCAGATCAGAATCAAGATTCTGAGTAACTTCCATCACAAGCAGTAGATCATTGAAGATTGTCTTTCTTGTTGATGAGAAGAAGATAGAGATGAGATTCACTCAACTCAGGAAGTAGTTGATTCATAGAACAATATCTCTTGAGTCAAATTTATTTTAATCTTTCAAATTCTCTGGATCTGTTCAAGATCTGTGTTGTAAGGCCTAGATTATAAAGGCTATGTGTGGATCTATGAGATCAGTGTTGTAAAGCCTAAGTTATAAAGTCTAAGAGTAGGATGCAGTTTAGGATCTGTGTGTTAGGGTTGATCTCCATGCCTGTGTTAAAGGGCATTTGTGTCTGTGTGAGGTGATCAGGTGATTACTGTGTGGTAGGGTTGTGTGCTTGTGCTGTAAGTCTCAGTGGAGACATAATGATCTGGTGGGATCATGTTGTAATCTCTAAGGAGCCAAGTTATTGGAGAAGTGTCTTGTCTAACATTCTATTAGAAAGGCGGGAGGGACAGTGGATGTACCCATATACTGGGGAACCATTGTAAATATTTGGTGTGCTATGTGTTATTTTCTTGAAAGCAGAACTAAGCAAACACAGTAGGACCAAAAACTGTAAAAGGTTTTAAAGAACTTAAAAAGGCCATAATAACTTATTCACCCCTTACTCTAGGTGATTATCTACCCTTGTATTCAAAGACTTTCAAGCCCCATGAAACGTGTCATCCTAAGAGGAGTAAATTATGATAGAAGAACACCACAAAACTTCAAAATGTCAACCATCTCCTCGCATGGTAGAAATCAGAATCCAGATCGTAATATCATCTCGTATGTAACAGCCTCCCTAGCCTACGGCTCGAAAGGATGACCATCGATGTTGAAGTATTAGACCGGGCGGCCTTGCAGTCTTGTCTGGCGGTTTGTTGACCGAGCGGTCTGGCGGTCTCCTCTAGTGCTTGGAGACCGGGCGGTCTATCGGACTCACATTGCGGCTTGTTCTTATCCTGCTGGAGTTGCCGTGCGGTTAACCCAACTGTCTAACCGCGCGGCCTGTGCGGTCTCCTTTATTTCTAGCCGCTCAGCCCTGTACATGTTTAGTCCCACATTGTTTGTTTATTCTCTCTCATATCTCCTCCATTCTATATAAGGGAGGTCATACCTTTGTAAATGATATCTTTTTTGGATAATAAAATTTCAATTATTAAAAAGTCTATCCGTTTGTTCTTGCATATTCGCTACTTTTTACATGGTATCAGAGGGAGGTTCCGATCCTCCGACCTGTGGGTTATGGGCCCACCACGCTTCCGCTGCGTGTCTTCTTCATCATGAATATCTTAATCATGAGTTCTCCTCTTTCTTTCACCAACATGGTCTTATTCGTCAAACGGCTTGTGTTTACACCTCCCAGCAGAATGGGGTGGCGGAGCGTAAAAACTGTCACCTGCTTGATGTTGCTCGTACTCTCATGACGCAGATGCACGTCCCTCGCCCCTACTGGGGCTACGCTGTGCTCCTCGCCTGCTATCTCATCAATCGCCTTCCCTCCACAGTTCTCCACGGCCAGACCCCCTTCTCCATTCTCTACCCCCACAAGGAACCTTTTCCTCTCCCTCTCCGTGTCTTTTGCTGTACGGCCTTTGTTCACGCTCCCTCCGCTACCCGCGACAAGCTTTCCCCCCGTTCCACCAAGTGTGTCTTTTTGGGGTACTCTACCACTCAAAAAGGCTATTGTTGTTTTGACCCCCTTCTCCGCAAGCAGTTTGTCTCCGCAGATGTGACATTTTTCGAGAATGCTTCCTACTTCTCTCCTACCTCCTCTCTTCCTTCTGATCTCTCCGTTCCCTCCACGCCTCTCGACGTCTTCCCACCTCTGTCTCCTCCTCCACTGTCTCCTTCCTAACCCGTCTCCCCATCCACCCCTCCACCCTACTCTCCGTCGTCGTCTCTCTCTAGTCCCGGGCCAGCCTTCTCTGCCACGGACGCTCCGGTCACTGACGCACCCGTCGAACTGGATCTTCCCATTGCTCTTCGTAAAGGGGTGCGGGTGTGTACTCAACACCCTCTTGTGGTAGTTGTTTCCTATGATCGGCTTTCTCCTTCTCACAGGTGTTTTGCCTTGGCTATCTCCGCTACTTCTACTCCCTGCACCTACCAGGAGGCTCTTACTCTCCCTCATTGGAAGTCTGCCATGGATGAGGAGATGGCTACTCTTACTGAAAGAGGTACCTGGACCCTTATTCCTCCTCCCGTGGGCACTGATGTGGTTGGCTGTCGCTGGGTCTTCGTTGTGAAATTTCGCCCTGACGGCACTGTGGATCGCTACAAGGCCCGGCTGGTGGCCAAGGGCTTCACTCAGACTTACGACATTGATTACTTTGATACTTTTTCTCTGGTTGCTCGCCTCAGCACCATCCGAGTTCTTCTCTCTGTGGCTGTTAACCGGGATTGGGCTATTTCCCAGCTTGATGTGAAGAATGCCTTTCTCTATGGCGATCTTCAGGAGGACGTCTACATGGAGCAACCTCCTGGGTATGTTGCTCAGAGGGAGACACGTGTATGCCATTTGAAGAAGGCCATTTATGGCCTAAAGCAGAGCCCTCGGGCGTGGTTCGTCAAATTCAGTGGCATTGTGGCTACCATCGGCTTTACAAGGAGTTCGGCTGATCACTCCTTATTCATTCGCAAAACGGCCTCGAGACTGGTGGTTTTGGCAGTATATGTGGATGATATTCTTCTTACTGGCGATGACCGAGATGGGGTGGACTTGACGAAAAAGCACCTCCGTCAACACTTGGTCACAAAGGATATGGGCTCCCCAAAATACTTTTTGGGGATAGAAATCTCTCGGAAACTTGACTCGTTGGTTCTCTCCCAACGGAAGTATGCCCTTGATCTTCTACAATTAGCAGGATTGACAGGTGCCAAACCGGCTCGGTTTCCCATGGCTATTGGAGAAGACAAAACGTGGACGGATGACTCGCCTCTTTTATCTGATGTCACAAGGTACAAACGTCTGGTAGGCAAACTCATCTATCTCACGGTGACTAGACCCGACATCGCCTATGCTGTAGGCAAGGTCAGTCAGTTTATGCAAGCTCCCAGGGAGTGCCATCTTCAGTCTGCCCTGAAGATTTTAGAGTATATCAAAGCAGCACCAGGCAAAGGGCTAATCTTTCAGAATAATGGTCATATGAGGGTTGAGGCCTACTCAGATTCAAGTTACGCGGATGACAAAGGCGATCGTAAATCCACCTCAGGTTTTTGTACCTTTGTTGGAGGAAATCTTGTGAGTTGAAAGAGCAAGAAACAGTCTGTTGTCTCCAAATCCAGTGCAGAAGCTGAATACCAGAGTATGGCATCAACCACGTGTGAGTTAAAGTGGTTGCGGGCTCTCATGCTTGACCTGGGCGAGGTATATGACTATCCTCTTCCTATGTTCTATGACAACAAGGCCGCTATATACATATCCAGAAATCCGGTCTTCCATGAGAGAACAAAGCATATAGAGGTTGATTGTCACTTCATTCGGGAAGAGATTTTGAATAAATAGATTTGTACTCTGTTTGTCACCTCTAACAAGGAATTGGCAGATATCTTCACCAAGCCGGTCTCTACTTCCTTCTTCCACATTTGTGACAAGTTGGGCTGGTGTAGGGATGTTTGTGAGAGGGACGTGCTTACGTGAACGGCGGATTACCCATCACAGAACATAGAAAAAAATAAGAGAGTGCTCCGACCAAAAGCGAACGAAAAGGGGTCGGTTGACTCTCAAAAATACGGGACTCGATACAACGTCCTTAGGACCTACTCTCCAACAAGCACACAACTCGCGCCTAGCCGGACTCGATACCACGACCTTAGGACCTACCTCTCCAACAAGCACACATCTCACCGCACCTACACAAGCATCTATTCTTTTCACAATAAGCCGTCAATCGCAGCAAAAAATATATTTAGGAGCGGCGGTAAACGATAAGGAGGGATCAAGAACAAGTTGAGATTAACTCCCTTGTTAGCACCAAAGCGTGCCCAATCTTGGAGAACAAGTCAAGGCTTGGCCTAGTTTGTTCTCTAGCGGATCTTCCAATCCGGAAAACAAGAGGGTCAATAACAACGTTCGATTCAGATTTGCAAGCGAAAATACTTTAAAATCGCGGAAAAGACGGATGAATAACCTCCACAAAATTCTCACAGCAAGAAACACAAAGATAGGGAAGAGATTACCCAACCAAGAAGAAGATCACACAATATTTGTGGGAGAATCACTCTCTCCACGGTTCCACCGGTTTCACACCGAAGGGGGCTGCTTCCTTCTTCCACGGAGTCGCACCGAGAGAAGCCACGCCGGAGTCGCACCGAACGGGGATGGAGGAGGCAAGGCTTGGCTTCACACCAAAGGGGAGGAGGTGGCTATGGCTTTCACCATGGTGGCCGAAATTCCTCAAGGGGGGGTTACTTTAGGTTTCTTTTTCCAATGCATAACTCATCATAATATCCTCCTTTAAATAGGAGTTACAAAAGAGATCCAACCATCCATGATGGAGATGAAATCTCATCCATCCGGGCGGTTACATACACACCAAGAGTTTAATAGCACACCAACATGAAAATAAAAATATTACAAGCCAAATGTTTTAAGCAATTAAAATAAAACTAAGTAGAATTATTAAGCAAGCTTTGCGCGCCGCGGACGGAGGTTGTATCGCAGCTTTCCGTTAGCGTCCGTGGCGTTGTCATGACGCCGCAAATCTTTAACTTGTTGCGCCGCAGCAACCGGGTCATCATCAGGAAGTGTTGGAGGGGCCGCAACAACCGGGTCATCATCAGGAAGTGTTGGAGGGGCCGCGCCATCAATCCTCCCCCACTCAAAATCGCGCATCTCCGATGCGTGGGCTGATAGAAAGCGGCGGAGAAGCTCGGCATCCAAACGTTGAAGCTCTGTCGCGAGGACCCATGAGTCGTCCGACGGTGGGCGGTCACGCCAACGGATGAGGAAGCGGTAGGTAGCACCGGCAGGAGTAGTAAGTGGCTCAGCAGCGAGTATCATATCTGGATGGAGAAACGTCTTGGGAAACCTGGGAAACATGTCAGCAGTAGGAATAAAAGAAGGCAGCGTACCATCCGATGTTATACCTGCGGGGACCGGAGGAGAGAGATCATCCAAACTACCACTCCCCAACCCATTAGAAATTTCAGTGGAGGGAGAAGACGACAAAGAAACCAACTCTTGTGGAGGCGCAACAAACAACGTCAAATCCGAGACATTAAAAATAGGGGAGATACCCCATTCAGCAGGCAAATCCAATACGAAAGCGTTGTCACCTAGCTTCTTGATAATCCGAAAAGGACCGGCGCGTTTTGGAGCTAACTTTTTAACGGTGCCAGTTGGCATTCGTTCGGGAACTAACCGTACTAAAACCAGATCGCCGACCTTAAAGTGTGACACCTTCCTATGTAGATTAGCGTGCGCTTGATAAGACTCATATTGAGCAGTCAAGGTAGCTCGTATACGTGCATGTAAGTCGTGAATATGTTGGGCGAAGGATTGTGCAAACTGACTTGTTTTTTATGTGGGAGGTAAGGGGACCAAGTCAAGTGGCACAGGGGCCTTATACCCGTGGACAATTTCATTCGGAGACATACCCGTGGACCGATTTTTAGAATTATTGTAAGCCAGTTGTGCATGTGGAAGCAGTAAATCCCAAGTGCCTTTATGGTCGCTCACGAGACATCGAAGAAGATTTCCTAGGCTCCGATTGACTACTTCCGTCTGGCCATCAGTTTGTGGGTGATAAGCCGCGGAGAATAATAATTTTGTGCCCATAAGAACCCACAAGGTTTTCCAAAAGTAGCTAGTGAACTTGACGTCCCTATCTGAGACAATAGTCTTCGGAACGCCACGGTGACTAACGACGTCTTTAAAATACAGTTTCGCAATGTGAGAGGCGTCGTTGGTCTTACTACAGGGGAGGAAGTACGCCATCTTGGAGAACCTATCCACAACAACGAGTATAGAATCATGACGTCGCAGGGTGGGGGGAAGGCCTAATACAAAGTCCATGCTCACGTCTTCCCACGGGACGGACGGAATAGGGAGCGGAGTGTATAAACCTACATTGGACTTAGTACCTTTAGAAACTTGGCACGTACGGCAACTGCTCACAACTTTGCCAACCATCGCCTTTAGTTTAGGCCAAAAGAATTTCTCCTCTACGAGCGTTATCGTTTTGTCTCTGCCAAAGTGGCCACTCAAGCCACCACTATGTAACTCCCAAATGATGTGGAGTCGCAAAGAGGAGTGGGGGATACACAATTTTCCGTGTTTGAATAAGTATCCGTCTCTAAGTGAATAGGCCGTGATGGTCGTGGGAGAGCTATCCTGGGCAGATAAGTATGGCTCCTGAAAATCAGGGCATGTGGCGTATTCATCCTTTATGCGCTCGAACCCTACCACGTGGACTTGCATGGAGGAAAGTAAGAGGGTGAGGCGACTGAGTGCATCGGCAACTCGATTGTCGGTCCCCTTAAGGTGCTTGAGAGTAAATGTGTATTCTTGCAAGAAGGATACCCATTTAGCGTGGCGCGGGCTGATTTTGTGCTGACCATTGATGAATCGCAACGCTTCATGATCAGAGAGGATCACGAACTCCTTATGAAGGAGGTAGTGCCTCCAATGATGCAAACATCTAATGACCGCATAAAACTCTCTATCGTAATTGGAATAATTTAATTTAGCACCCGCTAACTTCTCACTAAAATAACTAACCGGGTGACCCTCTTGACTCAAGACACCTCCAATCCCTACGCCAGATGCATCACAAGTAAGCTCGAAGACCTTGGTGAAGTCTGGGAGACGTAACACCGGTGCTTCGGTCATAAGCTCCTTAATACGATGGAATGCAAACGTGGCGGATTTGGACCATGTGAATTCTCCTTTCTTCATGCAGTCCGTAATGGGTGCCATAATGCTACTAAAATCACGTATGAAACGACGATAAAAGGTAGCTAACCCGTGGAAACTACGCACCTCACGGAGGCTAGTGGGCTCGGGCCAGTCTCTAATCACCTGAACCTTTCCTGGGTCAACACGAATTCCTTCCGAGCCAACTATATAACCTAAGAATTCAACCTCCGAAACATAAAATGTGCATTTCTTTAGATTTAGATATAAGGTTTCAGTCCTTAAGGTGGAGAGGACTACTTTGATGTGAGAGAGGTGTTCGGCGGGGGAGGTACTAAACACTAGGATGTCATCAAAATACACTACAACAAACTTCCCCATATATGGCCTAAAGATGTGCGTCATCATCCGGGAGAAGGTGCTGGGGGCATTGGATAGCCCAAAGGGCATCACAAGCCATTCATACAACCCGTCCTTAGACTTGAACGCCGTCTTCCACTCATCCCCCTCTCGGATCCTGATTTGGTGGTAACCACTCCGTAAGTCCAGTTTAGAGAAGATAGTGGCACCCGATAGGACATCCAAGAGATCATCTAGTCGCGGAATTGGAAACCTATATTTTATAGTAATTTTGTTGAGAGCTCGGCTATCAACACACATACGCCAGGTGCCATCCTTCTTAGGGGCAAGAAGAGCGGGGACAGCACATGGGCTCATACTCGTCCTAATAAATCCCTTATTTAACAACTCCCCTATCTGGGTTTGTAACTCTATGTGGGCAGTTGGATTAAGCCTATAGTGTGGTTGGTTGGGTAAGGACGATCCGGGGATAAGGTCTATTGCGTGTTGTATATCTCTAAGCGGTGGTAACGACGAAGGCAACTCCTCCGGGTATACGTCCCTAAACTCATCCAACAATACCCGTAGCTCTCGGGGTAAATCTTCCAACACGCCACCATCAGTTTTTTCACTCAGAAGTACAAGAGCGTACATTATTCCCCCAATAAAGGGATCCTTCACAAATTCCTTCCTACCAACTAAACTCAAGGCTTTCCTCTCAACTGGGATGGTGGTATCCTTAGCCAACACTACCGGCTCTTTTGGCACAGTCGGTCTCAAGGTGACGATCTTGCCATTGAATTTAAACTCATAAGTGTTGGCACGACCATAGTGCGTCACATCACGGTCATATAGCCACGGGCGGCCTAATAACACATGACAAACGTCCATTGGAAGGACGTCGCACCAAACCTCATCCGTGTAGGATTTGAAAGACAGGGGGACTAGGCACCGTTGGGTAACCTTAATAGTAACCTTACTAATCCAAGCGACCTGGTAGGGGGTCGGGTGCGGCTCGATGGTCAAGGACATACGCTTAACGGCATTCTCAGAAACGGCGTTTACGCAACTACCACCATCAATAACTAATTTGCAAAGTTTTTCTCCACTCTTAAAGATCAGGGAAAAGATGCTCGTCCTCTTCCAGTCGTCTACAGGACGAGGAGTGGTCAAAATGCAACGCATCACCATAAGGCGGTGATCGTCCTCCAAGTCACTAGGGACTCCGTCAGGGTCGCTCTCCTCTTCGGCCTCATGGACATAGTCGTCAGGGTCGGTAGTGGACTCTAGTAAGGCTATGGCCTTCGTCTTGGTGGGGCATTCATAAGCATAGTGGCCTTGAACACCGCATGAGTAACAAGTGGTGTTAGCCTTGCTAACCTTTCCAACGGGGATACGCTCACTAGCGGGGTTCTTGGTATTTCTCGCGGTAATCACAACGGATTTCGACTCGGAGGATCTAAATCTTCCTTTATCAGGAATAGTGGAAGAAGAGGCCCCAGCGGTGGACTTATTCTTCGCATTAGAATAACGGGAGTGAGCTTTAGATGCTAGGTTCTTTTCAATGTCCAAGGCGGCATTGAAAGTCGTATTCAAGTCCGTGTGACCATAACGCAAGAGTTTCCGCTGAATGTCGGGGTGAAGTCCCTTTCGAAATCTAGATAAAGTTACTTCGGGGATCTCTCGAAGGTCACAACGTACCATACGGTCCTTAAGTTCTCCCATATATTCAGCAACAGACATTGAGCCTTGCCGAAGGGTGGCAAGCTCATCGAACATTTGCGTCCGATGGTACGCGGGAACGTACTGATCGGTTAGCAGGTTCTTCATAACAGCCCATCCAATGAGTGGGACCCCGTGCCCAGCTCCTAACCTACGTTCTTCATTCAGCCAATAGGTTTTGGCACGTCCATTAATTTCATCCTGGCAACTTGAACCTTTTGGGGGTCCGTGAGGTTGTGCCATTCGAAATAGCACTCCATGTCTATAGCCCAATGGAGGAAGATCTGGGGATCTCCCATGCCATCATAGGTGGGGGCATCTATCTTGATAGCCCTCGTGATATCAAAGCCTCGCTCAGGGCGGGGTTCTCGAGGGGGCATACGGGGAGAGTTTCCCTCAGAATCCGAATCAAAGTTCGGTTGGTGCCGGTTGGGCTGCCCAGCATTAACGGGAGGTGGGGGTGGCCTTGCTTGATTTTGTAGGATCTGGGCTAAGGCGTTCCTAAGCTCTGTCATTTCGGCACGAAGACCTGCTATAGCCTCAGTGTTGGGATCACCATGCTCGTTCGCAGCCATCCTAGACGTAGACGGGGTTGCGTACTCCGTTCCTAGCCTAGTGCGCATTCAGGTTTGGGAGGCCCCGGGCAAGATGAATTTTTCTAGGACTGAAGCTATATTGAAAATAAGATATTTTTATATACTCCCGATGAGAATAACACGTAGATCGTTAAAAAATTTTTTTTTTGAAATTTTGCTGAAAAATAAAGTTTTCAGCCCGCTATTTGCAGACCACAGAAAATATTTTTTTTGGAGTTCTAATGATCGGATCTCTAACAAGGAACGCAGAGAGGATGTTTGCAACGTGAAAGTTGAAACAACCTCGCTTTGATACCAAATTGGTGTAGGGATGTTTGTGAGAGGGACGTGCTTACGTGAACGGCGGATTACCCATCACAGAACATAGAAAAAAATAAGAGAGTGCTCCGACCAAAAGCGAACGAAAAGGGGTCGGTTGGCTCTCAAAAATACGGGACTCGATACAACGTCCTTAGGACCTACTCTCCAACAAGCACACAACTCGCGCCTAGCCGGACTCGATACCACGACCTTAGGACCTACCTCTCCAACAAGCACACATCTCACCGCACCTACACAAGCATCTATTCTTTTCACAATAAGCCGTCAATCGCAGCAAAAAATATATTTAGGAGCGGCGGTAAACGATAAGGAGGGATCAAGAACAAGTTGAGATTAACTCCCTTGTTAGCACCAAAGCGTGCCCAATCTTGGAGAACAAGTCAAGGCTTGGCCTAGTTTGTTCTCTAGCGGATCTTCCAATCCGGAAAACAAGAGGGTCAATAACAACGTTCGATTCAGATTTGCAAGCGAAAACACTTTAAAATCGCGGAAAAGACGGATGAATAACCTCCACAAAATTCTCACAGCAAGAAACACAAAGATAGGGAAGAGATTACCCAACCAAGAAGAAGATCACACAATATTTGTGGGAGAATCACTCTCTCCACGGTTCCACCGGTTTCACACCGAAGGGGGCTGCTTCCTTCTTCCACGGAGTCGCACCGAGAGAAGCCACGCCGGAGTCGCACCGAACGGGGATGGAGGAGGCAAGGCTTGGCTTCACACGAAAGGGGAGGAGGTGGCTATGGCTTTCACCATGGTGGCCGAAATTCCTCAAGGGGGGGTTACTTTAGGTTTCTTTTTCCAATGCATAACTCATCATAATATCCTCCTTTAAATAGGAGTTACAAAAGAGATCCAACCATCCATGATGGAGATGAAATCTCATCCATCCGGGCGGTTACATACACACCAAGAGTTTAATAGCACACCAACATGAAAATAAAAATATTACAAGCCAAATGTTTTAAGCAATTAAAATAAAACTAAGTAGAATTATTAAGCAAGCTTTGCGCGCCGCGGACGGAGGTTGTATCGCAGCTTTCCGTTAGCGTCCGTGGCGTTGTCATGACGCCGCAAATCTTTAACTTGTTGCGCCGCAGCAACCGGGTCATCATCAGGAAGTGTTGGAGGGGCCGCAACAACCGGGTCATCATCAGGAAGTGTTGGAGGGGCCGCGCCATCATGGGCATGATTGATATCTATGCTCCAGCTTGAGGGGGAGTGTTGAAGTATTAGACCGGGCGGCCTTGTGGTCTTATCTGGCGGTTTGTTGACCGAGCGGTCTAGCGGTCTCCTCTGGTGCTTGGAGACTGGGCGGTCTATCGGACTCACATTGCGGCTTGTTCTTATCCTGCTGGAGTTGCCGTGCGGTTAACCCATCTGTCTAACCGTGCGGCCTGTGCGGTCTCCTTTATTTCTAGCCGCTCAGCCCTGTACATGTTTAGTCCCACATTGTTTGTTTATTCTCTCTCATATCTCCTCCATTCTATATACAGGGAGGTCATACCTTTGTAAATAATATCTTTTTTGGATAATAAAATTTCAATTATTCAAAAGTCTATCTGTTTGTTCTTGCATGTTCGCTACTTTTTACAATCGACACCCCCAGTATCACACTCGAAAGTGTTCATCCTCAACCGGTCTGCAGACCATGCACCCCAACCGCTCTCCAACCACAGGTGGGTTGTTGGTGGTCGTAGCCCTCCTTTTGATGAGAAGTGATCAAGTTAAGTACCCCTATAGTGACTTCCCAGGTGGTCACCCATCCTAGGACTACTCCATCCCGAGCATGCTTAACTATAAAGTGCTTTCGCTTCTCATCACCAATTGAGCTACAACTCAATTGGTGATAAGAAGCGAAAGCACTTTATAGTTAAGCGTGCTCGGGCTGGAGTAGTACTGGGATGGGTGCCCACCTGAGAAGTCCCCGTAGGGGCACTTAACTGGATCACTTCTCATCAAAGGGAGGTTGCGAGCTCAAACAACCCGCTAATGTGACTGGAGAGGGGTTGGGGTGTACGGTCTATAGACCAATTGAGGTTGAACCCTTTTGAGAATGGTGTTGGGGGTGTCGGTGGTCGTCCTTTTGAGCCATAGGCTGGGAGGTCGTTACATTGCACACCGTCAACCAACCCTTAGGTGGATTCTGAACTCTCTCTTCAATATATGGAACCCTCGCTTTAAGATTGGAAGGTATTCTGTATCTCTATCTCTAAACTACAATGTGTTCAATAGTAAGAGTAGAGAGCAATTGCATTGGGCGACCTTGCGCATTGTGCTTTGATACATGAAATCAAGACAACACAAAAATCATAGAAACAATCATCAACAATCAAGAACTCAACAACACACGAATCCACACTCCCAAAAAAATAAAGGTAGATGCATCCTCACACACGTACGTGCTCGAGCATATGTACATGGGTAGGAACGATAAAAGAAGCACTTATCCGAAAGCACGCATTCCAAGAACTCACATGCACACATAATCAACGTACATGTGCGTGTGCAGCCAGACACATGCAGGGCGCATGCATGCCCGATCCCACGCAAGCACGTGCACTAACGTGCGCGCAAACAAATAGGCGTGTGGATGCACATGAGTATAGTTCTGCAAAGGCGCGCTCGTGCCGCTACATGTGCGCACGCGCAACCAGGCACATGCATGCACGTGCCCCCGGATCCGCGCAGTCGCGCAGCCCACATGCAACCAGGCGCGTGCGGCCACACGTACAAGATTTTGTGCAGTTGTGCCTACGAGCTTCTATCAAACACGGGTACCCGGACGGGGCTGCGTGTAGGCACAGGACGGCACACCCCCATGTACTGCCTCCATTGCGCGCCTCCTCCCCTGTGCCTCTGCCTCTGCGTGCCTTCGCTTTCACCACATTTTTCCTAACCAAATACTTAACTACGTACCTTGACGCGCGCACTACCGGCAGTCGCTCCTGCATGCACCTCTCCATTACTAGCTGTAATGATCAGTACAGAAGAAGACATGGAAAAATCCATGCTCTTCTCATGCTTCGGTTCCAAGCACTAAGAATTTTACGAGCATAGGATGAGGTCGTCATGAAATTTTTAAAATATTGGGGATGCATATTACCTCATCCCCATGATCCCCACTAACTTGGTGGGATCATGAGTTTGACCACCACACACACGGTCTACGTGCACCGTCCGATCCACCACCATAATCAGCTGTCGGTGCCGCCATCACCAGCGCCAGATGGACCGTGACAGGCCGTCCACACCCAAGTTGCGCCACATCCGCCCCTCCCTGTGGCCGCCTCTGACGGTTGCGGGACACCGCATGCAAGGAGCTGTTTTTTCTGGACTACCATCCCCGGGGGCACCTCCTGCGGCCGCGGGGTGCCGCTCGCACGGGGCGACCATGTCAGGGCCTCCCCTCCTCGTGGTCGTGGGGCACCGCTGGCAAGGGGCGTCTGCACCGGGCCTCCCCTCCCCGCGGCCGCCTCCCGCGGCCGCCTCCCGCAGCCGCCTCCCACGGTCGCTGGTCACAGCCGACAAGGGGAGGCCGCCCCTATGTAACACCTCCCCTGTAATGACCATATAATATGGGTCTGGCTGGGGCCCCACAACATACAAAAGCTACAACTTTAGCGTTAAAAGATGATATTAACTACCCAACTCAAAACTCAGAATAAAACAACAGCGGAAACCGAAAACAAGACTAGAAGTTATCCACATACATAAGAATATCAAAATGGCCTTAAGTCCTTACAACAATAAAGAGTCCAAAACTCAAATCATAACATCAAACATCAATGTTGTAACGCCCCATATCCGTCGCATAGCATATAGCAGTAGGTCCGGCCGGGGCCCGACGCCATATACCACAGACAGACCGGGTGGTTACTTATGGAAACCATCCAACCAATCTCAACGTCCTACACAGAGCATTCTAGCGGAAGCAGTTTAAATAAGTTGTAAACAAGAACCCAGCATTAGAGCACGAATGCCCACTATTACATAATTAGGAATATTATACAAAATACCCAAAATCGGCCTTAAGGCCTTACAGAATGTTTCACTTGAATAATACATGATTTACAAACCTCGGCACGCAGGCCGGTCATACATGAATAAAACAGAAAACATTTCCACTTGGGCCTTCGAGGGCCAGCTTCGCAAAAAGAGCTTTAGCCCGCTATTGACCGCTTGGTCCAGCTGCACCTGCAAGCAACAAACCACCGCACGGTGGCAAACAAGGCAACGGTCAGCAATGCTGACCAAATTATAACGATCCCGCCCCCAACTCGGGGCGGCGATGCTCCTTCCCTGCATTTCATTAGCATAAGCGAGCAATGCATATAGTCATAGCCATTTCATCACAGACGTTGGCTCGCACGGCCACACGCCCCGTGCACTCAGGGCACATTCTCGATGAACCGGTCGATGTCACGTCAATTAAAGCCATTAACATTCCGGACTCACCACCGCCACTTAGACGGCCATTCCTATGAGCAATTTGTCTTCCTGGACTGGGTCACGTCAATTTAAGCCATTGACCGCCGAAGACTCATATCTGTGCCAACGGCGAGTGCCACGTAACCTTAGGTCTCTCTAACCGAACGACATAAAGCGGGTACGGTTCCATCTAACCCGTGCTCACATCGCAACGACAATTTAAGCCATTTGCGCGGGTCAAACTTCCACCGAGTCCCATTCTACCGCAAATCACATAACCCCGTTATGTTTAAGTTGGCTCTCAGGCCACCAAGTTGGCAAGATCTCGTATCCGCCCAATTTTCCGGGTGCACCTTTGGGTTAGTCCCTAAGGCTCCCTGCTGCAATCTACCGCGTAGAAAACCCGAAAAACAACCAATAGCACGGAGTCTTCTCCGGCCTTATGCAATGCAACATCACCGATCCATACCAACATGTCCGGGTAGGCTTCACACATCATGCCTATGTCCGTTCTCGCATACGGACTCTAAACAACGGGGACTTCACATATCTACCCGAAGGAACGCCTCCAACTCTCCGCAAACTCGCGAGAGCGGGCTTCCTATGCAAAGAAAGAGAGCGACTCATGCTCAAGATGAGGATCGTTACCCTTGAGTTCCTCTTTGGCGCCATTGAAAAGTATCCGGATGAAAATCACCGCACTTGCGTTGCCTCCGTGGATCCGGAGTCGGCTTGCGATTCGGAGCTCCGAAGCTCCTTCAATGGCGGGATCTAGTTCTTCTTCCTCCAATGGCTCTCCTCTTTCTCCAAGGACTTAGAGAGATGACAAGGTATGAAAAGTGAGGTTTTCTAAGTCAACTCACGGGTATATCCCTTCAGGAACAACCCCCAGCCATTGGATCTCAACCTAAGAAAACGAACGGCTTTGATTCGGGGCTGAAATGCCCAATCTGGACCGAACACGGCCTGGCACACGCCCGTGTCTAGGGCCGTGTGCCTCATTCGCCGTCAAAATCGAATCACCTGGAACCTCACACGGGTATCGAACACGCCCGTGTTCGAGCTGACACGCCCGTGTTCCACCTGACACGGCCGTGTAGCCGGCCGTGTACCCCATGATTTTTCCCCATTTTCAACCCGAGCACTGCACGGGTTCTAGGACACGCCCGTGTCCTTGCCCGTGTCACCTTGACACGCCTGGGCTCCAGGCCGTGTACATGGTCTCGACACTTCGCGGCTAAGTGTCGACACGGGTCGACACACCCTGAGACACGCCCGTGTCGCAGGCCGTGTGCCATGTCTCGACACATTGTCGACACCAAAGTGTCGACTTCGCGGGACGAGTGTCGACACGGGTTGACACGCCCTGCGACACGCCCGTGTCGCAGGCCGTGTGCCGTGTCTCGACACAACGTCGAAGCACTGTGTCGACTTTACGGCTAAGTGTCGACACGGGTCGACACGCCCTGCGACACGCCCGTGTCGCAGGCCGTGTGCCCAGTCTCGACACAATGTCGAGACCAAAGTGTCGACTTCGCGCCTTAGTGTCGACACAGGCTTGACACGCCCTGGGACACGCCCGTGTCCCAGGCCGTGTGCCTGCAGCCAGAACTCAAACTGGCCCAAAACATCCCCCTTTGCTCCTCTAAGTTTCGGGGCGTTACAACTCTACCCCTCTTAAAAGAATTTCGCCCACGAAATTACATAAAGGGAAAACAAAATGTACAAAAACAAAATTTGTACCTGAGCGGAACAACTCCGGATATTCGTCAAGCATCGTCTGCTCTCGCTCCCAAGAGAGCTCCTCACGACCGCAATTGTCCCACCGGACTTTGACCATCCTGATCTCTTTATTGCGTAGTCGCTTGACCTCCGAGTCCTCAATCCGCACGGGCTTGACCTTTGTCGTTAGCCCACTATCCACCGGCACTTGATCAACAGCGATCACTTGCGTAGGCTCTTGCACCGCCTTCCGAAGCACCGAAATATGGAATGCATCATGTAAACCACTTAGCTCCACTGAAAGCTTCAGCCGATAGGCCGCTTCTCCTACTCGCTCCAGAACCTCGAACGGTCCAAGGTACCTCGGGCTTAGCTTTTTCAATCGCCGCACCCGCGAGACACCCTTGAACGGCTTGGTCTTTAAGTACACATAATCGCCCACAGCGAACTACATGTTTCTGTGCTTGGCATTATAGTATTTTGCTTGCCGGTCCTGAGCGGTAAGCAACCTCTCCTGAATGGTCCTCACCAAAGAAGTAGCATCATCCACTTCCGATCGCTTATACAACTTTGACTCGCCCGTTTCTAACCAAGACAACGGCGTGCAACATCTTCTACCATATAGGGCCTCGAAGGGCGCCATCTGAATACTTGCTTGGTAGTTATTGTTGTATGCGAACTCCACCAAATAAAGGTGGTCCTCCCATTGCTTTCCAAAATCCAAGACACACATGCGAAGCATGTCTTCCATCGTTCTATTGACCCTCTCGGTCTGCCCATCCGTTTGTGGATGAAAGGCCGTGCTGAATTTCAGCTTTGTTCCCAACATTTGCTGCACAAGCCTCCAATCATTGGACGTGAACCGCCCATCTCGGTCACTCACGATGCTGCGGGGCACACCATGAAGCCGCACTATGTTATCCACATAAAGCTTTGCCAACTTTTCCACCGGATCATCCTTCCTATGCGGAATAAAATGCGACACCTTTGTTAATCGATCAACAACCACCCAAATGGCGTCGTTCCCCTTTTGCGACCTTGGTAAACCATGCACAAAGTCCATAGAGATGTCGTCGAATTTCCACTCCGGAATAGGCAAGGACTTAAGAAATCCTCCCGGCTTTTAGCACTCCGCCTTTACCAAGGCGCAAGTTTGGCACTTTGCTACGTATAGCGCCACATCCTTCTTTAAACCCGGCCACCAAAACAGTTTCTTCATATTGCGGTACATCTTCGTGCTCCCCGGGTGAATCGAGTACTTGGTATGGTGTGCCTCGTACAACAACTCCACCCGTAAATTGCCAACACTTGGGACGCACACACGACCGTCTTTCCACAGCAATCCGTCCTCCACGACGAATTGGGAATTTGACCCATCCAGAGCCTCTATCATGAACTGCTTCATATGAGCATCCATATCTAAAGCCTGCCGAATCCGATCAACCAGGTCATATTGGACTTCAGTCCAATTCAGCACTGCTTCAGCACTAGATTGTCTATCCACACAAACAATCTCCAACGCCTCCAACTCCTGCACCAACCGCTCATCATGCACTGATAGCCAATTTGCTTGAGCTGGGGCTCGGCGACTCAACGCGTCCGCAACCGCATTCCCTTTGCCAGGCACGTAGTGGATCTTGAAAGTATAGTCCCCCAGGAACTCCATCCACCTACGCTGCCGCATATTCAGATCCTTCTGGTCAATTAGATACTTTAGGCTCTTGTGATCGGTGTAGATATCAATCTTCACACCGTACAAATAGTGTCTCCACAGCTTCAAGGCAAAAATCATGGCCGCCAACTCCAAGTCGTGGACCGGATAATTCCTCTCGTGCACTTTTAGCTGTCTCGAGCCATAAGCTATCACGCTACCGTGCTGCAGTAGCACACAACCCAAACCGCTGCCCGAAGCATCGCTATATATCTCATAGCCTTCGGTTCCACATGGCGAACTCAGCACAGGCGACGAGGTCAACCGACACTTCAATTCCTCAAAAGCTCGCGCGCACTCCGGCGTCCAAGCGAACTTATGCTCCTTCCTCGTCAAAGTAGTGAGAGGTAACGCTATCCGCGAGAAGTTCTCTACGAAGCGCCTATAATAGCCGGCAAGCCCCAAAAAGCTCCGGACTTCTGCTATCGTAGCAAGCTCAGGCCACTCCTATATCGCAACAATCTTCGCCGGATCCACAGTAATACCCTCTCCACTCACTATATGCCAGAGGAACGCCACTGAGGATAGCCAAAACTCGCACTTCGAGAACTTGGCATACAACTGATTTCTCCTGAGTGTCTCCAACACCAAATGGAGATGCTTGAAGTGATCCTCCTCACTTTGCGAGTACACCAAAATATCGTCGATGAAGACGATCACGAAACGGTCCAAGTACTCCCTGAACGTCCTGTTCATCAAATCCATGAACACTGACGGCGCATTAGTCAGCCCAAACGGCATGACCGTAAACTCATAATGTCCGTATCTCGTACTAAACACTGTCTTCAGGATATCACTCTCCCTTATTTGCAGCTAATAGTACCCAGCCTTGAGATCCAACTTCGAGTACACCGTCGACCCGACTAACTGATCAAAGAGATCATCAATCCGGGGGATCGGGTACTTGTTCTTCTCAGTTAGCTTGTTTAGCTCCCGATAATCAATACATAGCCTCAAGCTTTCGTCCTTCTTCTTAACAAAGAGGACCGGTGCGCTCCAAGGAGAAGAACTCGGGCGCACATACCCTTGCTCCAACAACTCTTGTAGTTGAACTTTCAGCTCCGCCATTTCCTTAGGCGCTAGCCGATACGGAGATCGTGACACAGGCTTTGCACCTGGCACTAGCTCGATCGTAAAATCTATCTCCCGTTGAGGCGGGGCTCCAGGAAGATCTGCGGGGAACACATCAGGGTATTCCGATACCACTGAAATACAATCCAACGCGGGCTTCGGCTTTGCAACCTCCACTAGTGTAAAGAACAGTTCTGCTCCGGCACGAACCGCCTTCACCACCTGAAGAGCAGACATCAACGTCTTGCTCGACCCCTTTAAGCCCGTAAAAGTCGTCTCACGACTTGCTCCCAGCTTGACTTCCTTGCTACCGCAATCTATATGGGCCTGCTGCTCCGATAGCCAGTCCATGCCAAATATGACGTCAAACTCCACCAACGGAAGTAAAGACGCCCGCAGGTCAAACTCCTGCTCTCCAATACGAATCTTAACATCGCAGATCCTATCCGCTCGCATCGAACACCCATTTGGCAACAACACATCCAACTTATCCTTCGCCATCGAAGAAGGGACTCCGATGCATAATATAAATCCTTCGGACAAGGAGTGTGAAGCTCCCGTATCAAAGAGTGCTCGTGCCGGATTTTCACAAATCAATACAAATCCTAAACAAGTAGTGGTAAGGTAACATGTGCATAACAAGCACATAAAGGAATTGACTTGCTATAAATAAAACCGTACCTGTCACCACGTCAGCTTGTTTAATGGCCTCCTGTTGGCCAAGATTGTAGACCCTTGGTTGGGCCAGAGCATAATGGGATGCGGTCGATTCCACCGTCTTTACCTTCTCTTCATAAGTAGCTCCCGGCCTCCTTTCGGACTTAGGACGTCCGTTCCAACAATCACGGGCGAAATGCCCCGTCTTTCCACACGTAAAGCACGCGCCCGGGGTCCGACTCGTAGTCGCCCCAGAAGCGCCAGAAGGAGCTGGACCCGAAGTCCTATGCTTCTTGAAAGCCCTCCGATAGCCGGACTTTGAAGTAGTCGGCACTTTAAATTCAGATTTTCTATCAACCAAGCCTTTCTTCGCTTGCACATTCTTCATGTCCTTTTCCGAGGACCGGGCAGTATTGACCAAGGTTAAGAAACCCTGCGTCATTGGCCCCGACAGTAAAAGTCTCAACTCATCCCTCAGACCTTCGTAGAAGCGATTAGTCTTGCGCTCCTCATCCATGATGGTAGAGCTAGCATAACGACTCAAACGCGTAAACTCGTGGAGATATTCATCCACGCTCCTCTCACCCTGCACCAACTTCAGGAATTCATTCTCCATTGAAATCCTCTGAGTAGAAGGGAGGTATCTTGCCAAGAACAATCCCGAGAACTCTTCCATCGGAACGTCTATCAGTTGTCTACCTCTCAGATGATGCAGCTCCAAACCTTCCCACCACATCCTCGCTTCACCGTCCAGCAGGAACGTAGCGATGGTGGTCATCTGCCACTCCTCCGTCTCCGTCGCTGTCATGACTCTCTTCACCCTAGAGAGCCAGTCTTCAGCCTGAGATGGGGTTCCCAACCCCGAGAATAACGGAGGGTTAAAGCTCATTACATGCTTCAACTGCCTCTCAGTTGCCCTCCTTGGCACTATTGGTTCCGCAACCACTTGCTCCACCCTCCTCGGCTCAGCCTCTTGAAGAGGTACTTGCTCCATCACAGGAGAAGTCTGCTGCGCTTGCCTTCCAGGTTGCGCGTTTATCACAGCCAACACCGCTTCAGCCACTAATCGAATATTCTCAGCCAACAGAGGTGTTGCGGGAGCAACATCCGGTGCACTGCTAGCCTCAGAAACTCGGCGTTCTGACGGCCCAACACCACTTCTGGTCACCTATAGTGGTACAAAACACCGTTAAGCGACCAAATAAATTGCAAACAGCAATTATAGGAACACGCAGGTTCCGCAAACACGAGTATTTTCATTCCTAAGTGGACATTCATGGGTTCTTTTTACTGTTATTATGATGACGCACACGATGTGCTCACCACCCCTTAAAAAGAATTCGACCACGAATTCAGTTTAAGCCCGAACAAAACCAGTAGTCTGATACCAAATTGTAACGCCCCCAATCCGTCGCATAGCATATAGCAGTAGGTCCGGCCGGGGCCCGACGCCATATACCACAGACAGACCGGGTGGTTACTTATGGAAACCATCCAACCAATCTCAACGTCCTACACAGAGCATTCTAGCGGAAGCAGTTTAAATAAGTTGTAAACAAGAACCCAGCATTAGAGCACGAATGTCCACTATTACATAATTAGGAATGTTATACAAAATACCCAAAATCGGCCTTAAGGCCTTACAGAATGTTTCACTTGAATAATACATGATTTACAAACCTCGGCACGCAGGCCGGTCATACATGAATAAAACAGAAAACATTTCCACTTGGGCCTTCGAGGGCCAGCTTCGCAAAAAGGGCTTTAGCCCGCTATTGACCGCTTGGTCCAGCTGCACCTGCAAGCAACAAACCACCGCACGGTGGCAAACAAGGCAACGGTCAGCAATGCTGACCAAATTATAACGATCCCGCCCCCAACTCGGGGCGGCGATGCTCCTTCCCTGCATTTCATTAGCATAAGCGAGCAATGCATATAGCCATAGCCATTTCATCACAGACGTTGGCTCGCACGGCCACACGCCCCGTGCACTCAGGGCACATTCTCGGTGAACCGGTCGATGTCACGTCAATTAAAGCCATTAACATTCAGGACTCACCACCGCCACTTAGACGGCCATTCCTATGAGCAATTTGTCTTCCTGGCCTGGGTCACGTCAATTTAAGCCATTGACCGCCGAAGACTCACATCTATGCCAACGGCGAGTGCCACGTAACCTTAGGTCTCTCTAACCGAATGACATAAAGCGGGTACGGTTCCATCTAACCCGTGCTCACATCGCAACGACAATTTAAGCCATTTGCGCGGGTCAAACTTCCACCGAGTCCCATTCTACCGCAAATCACATAACCCCGTTACGTTCAAGTTGGCTCTCAGGCCACCAAGTTGGCAAGATCTCGTATCCGCCCAGTTTTCCGGGTGCACCTTTGGGTTAGTCCCCAAGGCTCCCTGCTGCAATCTACCGCGTAGAAAACCCGAAAAACAACCAATAGCACGGAGTCTTCTCCGGCCTTATGCAATGCAACATCACCGATCCAGACCAACATGTCCGGGTAGGCTTCACACATCATGCCTATGTCCGTTCTCGCATACGGACTCTAAACAACGGGGACTTCACATATCTACCCGAAGGAACGCCTCCAACTCTCCGCAAACTCGCGAGAGCGGGCTTCCTATTCAAAGAAAGAGAGCGACTCATGCTCAAGATGAGGATCGTTACCCTTGAGTTCCTCTTTGGCGCCATTGAAAAGTATCCGGATGAAAATCACCGCACTTGCGTTGCCTCCGTGGATCCGGAGTCGGCTTGCGATTCGGAGCTCCGAAGCTCCTTCAATGGCGGGATCTAGTTCTTCTTCCTCCAATGGCTCTCCTCTTTCTCCAAGGACTTGGAGAGATGATAAGGTATGAAAAGTGAGGTTTTCTAAGTCAACTCACGGGTATATTCCTTCAGGAACAACCCCCAGCCATTGGATCTCAACCTAAGAAAACGAACGACTTTGATTCGGGGCTGAAATGCCCAATCTGGACCGAACACGGCCTGGCACACGCCCGTGTCCAGGGCCGTGTGCCTCATTCGCCATCAAAATCGAATCACCTGGAACCTCACACGGGTTTCAAACACGCCCGTGTTCGAGCTGACACGCCCGTGTTCCACCTGACACGGCCGTGTAGCCGGCCGTGTACCCCATGATTTTTCCCCGTTTTCAACCCGAGCACTGCACGGGTTCTAGGACACGCCCGTGTCCTTGCCCGTGTCACCTTGACACGCCTGGGCTCCAGGCCGTGTACATGGTCTCGACACTTCGCGGCTAAGTGTCGACACGGGTCGACACGCCCTGCGACACGCCCGTGTCGCAGGCCGTGTGCCATGTCTCGACACATTGTCGACACCAAAGTGTCGACTTCGCGGGACGAGTGTCGACACGGGTTGACACGCCCTGCGACACGCCCGTGTCACAGGCCGTGTGCCGTGTCTCGACACAACGTCGAAGCACTATGTCGACTTCACGGCTAAGTGTCGACACGGGTCGACACGCCCGTGTTGTAGGCCGTGTGCCCAGTCTCGACACAATGTCGAGACCAAAGTGTCGACTTCGCGCCTTAGTGTCGACACAGGCTTGACACGCCATGGGACACGCCCGTGTCCCAGGCCATGTGCCTGCAGCCAGAACTCAAACTGGCCCAAAACATCCCCCTTTGCTCCTCTAAGTTTCGGGGCATTACAAATGTACATAAGCACTCCTAGACTACCTCGACATGCAAGCCGGAAACTTAGAGCATCAAACATACAATGCCACAAAATAGAGCTAGTATAAAACTTGTAACACTTCATGAGGCTTAGGCCTTTTTGGCCAGCGAGCTATCTCCTGCTTGTGATCCTTGCACTGTAAAAATTTGGTGGTAACATGGGTCAGCAAAAGCTGACCTCAACTGTGTAACCAACACATCTCCTCCCGACCGCCCCTAATGGACCCTAGGGTACCCCTCCAACCTGCAGGTCAGCACTTCGTATGCCATATACATAAACATGTAAAGCTCTAAAAATAGATTTGGATGTCTCAAACAACAAACACGTTTTCTATGTTGAGCATATAATAAAAAGGGGCCTACTATGCAGCATGTATACTAACCCGGGCTTCACCCAAGGCACCTTATCGCGTATGCAACTAGCACATCATCATAACATCTGGGTACTTCCAATTTCCCAATGGCGTTAAGCAGCAAACAAAATGGTACTGCAATTCCACTAACGACATAAAAGCCGCCACACAGAAATCTTGCCAAGGCCCCACCCGCTCGTGGGTCTTAGATACAGTCTTGCTTGCAAACTCTGACTTCTCGCATCAGGATTCCATCTCACACACAAACAGATTCTAAGAACCCTTGCTGGACCCCACCCGCTCGTGGCTTCATTACCCGGGCTTTTCCTTTTCTTGGCATTCTCGTCAGTCTCACAGAAGGGGACTAGTCTCGCCGGGACACTCTTCCCACATGACTTGGACGTTATGGGATAGCCAGCCGACCACGGAGACAAATCCGCATCTTAACACATCACAATCCATAATCTTTCCCACCATAATCCATCATTTGTACTGCAACGTTCCCGCGCACCAAGGAAACCATCTACCACCAACACGGAGCTAACCTTGTCCAGTTCCGGCTACACTTACTCACTCGAGAAAAGGGGGAAAACACATACATCACAAATGGCATCTTGCCACAACGGATTTCTACAAAGTCCTTAAGGCTCTCTATGCAACATCACCGAGTCGGACTAACGGTCGCGACTAAGGCTTCACCCACAATGCCTAATCCACTAACGGAGCGGATCTCCAATGCAAAATCATGTTGGGGACGGACTCAATCGACCTGGAGGTTCCTCTTGAACCATGGTGACCCAAACCCCTCTCATTTGAGAGATTTGGTGCCCAAAATCTTGAAAGAAAAAGATGATATGCACGTATCCTAGAAATCGAGAGGAGAAGTGTCGTTACCTTACGACCCCTCTTCCTAGCCATGAAAAACTTAGCCGGATGAAGACCACTGCAACAGACTTGCCTCCGTGGATCTGGACTCGGCTCGCGATTAGGGGCTCCGTAGCTCCTCCGGCGGCCGGATCTCTGCTTTTCCTTCTTCCTTGCTCTCCACTCTCTCTAAAGCTTTAGAAAGAGAAATCTTGATGAGGAATGAGGGTTTCAAACCCTATTCTCAGACTTATCTCAGAAAGGACCACTCTGGACCATCAGATCCCATTAGAAGGAAATGAACGACCACGATTCACATTTAAAAACAAATTCCTGGGCCGAACACGGCTTGTGACACGCCCGTGTCCAAGGCCGTGTTCCTCAATCGACGTCGAAACTATCACATCCCGAATAGGACACGACCATTGGACATGCCGTGTGCTAGAAACGGATATGCACACGGTCGTGTTCCAGGTCATGCTCAACACAGCCGACTAAACATAGATAAGGACATGGGTTCTTGACACGCCCATGTCAAACTTGACACACCCGTGTCAACCAGAACATGCCTCGACCCAGACTGTGTTCCACACCCGACGTAGCCTGAGCAGGACACGACCCTAAACATGCCCGTGTCTCAGGTCGTGTTCACTGGCTCGATGCTTCGTCGAGTGCATTTCGTCGACCACTCGGGAAGTTAGTCTAACCCGAGCATGACACGGCCCTGGACACGCCCGTTTCCCAGGCCGTCTGACCCTTACCAAGCCCCAAACTTTGTTCTAAATGATGTTCGTCCCTCTTTTGAGTTTCGGGGCATTACACCCTAGCCCCCCTCCTTGAGATCTCTCTCATCGTGGCCGACCATCCCACCAGTCGCAGATCCTCCTCTCCCCTCATCAGCGACTGACTGCCGGTGAGATGGCTTCCCTTTTATAACAGGCCTTCCCTACCGTTTATTCATTCCATCACGATCGCTGCCATCTATTTTGTGTATAATCGCTCACTAACCTCTATAATTAGTGGGGGGTTATCATTAATTAAAAATTGTCTTGCATTTAGTAAATATTATATGCATAATATCTGCCCGAAACTATATTAAGCACGATCTACAATTAGTAATTTTGGGTGGTTATGGTGTGCAGATAGCCGCATAACCAACTTGACTACCTCCTAGAGCCTATAAAAGGCCCCATGACACTCTTCATTTCTAACTTCTCTCCTCCTAGATTTCTCCTTCCTCAGGTTGGAGCTCTACCGGAATTCTCCTACGAGACTTCCGCACTAGCTGGGCTACCCGAAAATTTGTCTAAGTCCATGTCATTACAAAGAAGAAGACGTTCCACGTGCCATCCTGCCATGCCTCTAACATATGCAGTGCTTCTCAAGACCTCGCCAACACCTCTCAGTGCACTTCTCCATGGAGTTAGACAGCTAAGCAGCATTGGAGAATGTCCATCTCCATCAAAGCTGAAAGTCTATTCTAAGGGTAGTTAAATACCTAGGGGGTGTATATGTTTGTTTTAAATCTTTTGTATATTTTCTGATTAGAGCTAGAAGTGTGTTGAAGGTAGATGTTAGCTTTCAAGATCACAGCAAACACACAAGACTTATAGTAGTTCCCCTATCTAGGGTATATTCACTTCCCCCTTCACCTATATAGTAGTGTTCTAGATTCGGCTAACTCATCCTTTATAATTAGCTCCTTGAGCTTACACCTCAGATCCCTCAGGATATTACTACTCAGGGTGAAGACCACTCCTACAGCTCAGGCTGTTTACAGCCGTACCTCAGATCCACTCCAGGACCCTACAACTCAAAGTTAACTAACTCTTAGCACTCAAATATCCAATTGATCTCCTACCTCAGATCTACTCAAGATCGTACCTTAGATTCACCCTAGATCCTACAACTCATAGTAAACCCACTCCTACAACTCAACCTTTATAAATTAGGCTTACAACTGAGATCTCCAGAGAGATCCTACTGATTTAAATATGAGTTTTGATGAAATGACTCCATAGAAAATGATTCCCGAGTCCTCTTCCCTGACTGTGTAGTAAACACTCCTTCTTATTCACATCAATAAGAAAAAAATCTTCAGTGTTGAATCAGCTTGTGTTGTGCATAACTTCTACAGAACTCTGCTTATTCTTCAAGCTTGAGAAAATTTGCAGTTCTGTGTTGCAGGCTTAAAGATGAACATAAAATGGCTTGAGCTCTGCTAGCCGACTTTTGCAAAACTTAGGCTTTTGAGAGAAGGCAAAAATTCTTACAAAAAGCTCATGTCATTGTAAAGGATGATCTCCTTCCATATATAAACCCCCTTAGTTGTAACGACTCTATCTCCCTTTCTAGAAAGAATTATGGTTGGCTTTAATGACAGATTCATTTTGGGATATCGCTGTCGGAACAGTATGACGTGCTTTGTCTTTTGCGCGAGATTTGCGTCGATTTTAATTTAAGGATGATGCCAGCAGTCATGTCCCAATGCTGGTGGTCTTAGAAAATTTCTTCCTGAATGTCTGCACAGGCATTGAGTGATGTCTTGTGACTCAACGAATTAAAGCGTTGAGTGTTTCCTTGTATCTCAATGCATTTGTACTTTAACTGTAATCTTCAAAAGTATTGAGTGATAAGCCTTCACTGAATGCAAAAATACTTAGCTGCAATCTGACAATCTTCAGAGGCGTTGAGGGAGACTTCTTCACTCAACACTTTTGTCTTTTGATAGCTTATCTAAGAAGCCATTAAGTGTGCATCCATCACTTAGCGCATTTGTACTTAACAGTATTTTCCTAATAGACAACATTGAGTGAACGTCCTTCACTCAATGCATTTGAACTTGTCAGTAATATTGATGAAGGCATTGAGTGAACGTTCATCACTCAACGCTTCTGGACTCAGACAAATTTTCAGATTAAGAGGCGTTGAGTGAATGTCCATCACTCAACGCTTCTGGACTTGGTAATATTTCTGAATGGGCATTGAGTGAATGCCCATCACTCAACGCATTTGAGCTTGGACAGATTTTCCTGCATGGGCATTGAGTGAATGTCCATCGCCAACACTTTTTTACTTAGACGAATTTCACTGCATCTTCACTGAGGATTTGAGTGACGGGTTATCTGTCAGTGCTTTTTGGCCTCAGGCATTGAGTGAATTGTACTCCCCCAACGCTTTTGTATTTAGTCAAAATTATATCTCTCCTTAGTGTTCTAATTTATATATAGCCAATCCTCTGACACATTGAGCATGTATAATCACTAAAAACTGATATCCTGTATATATGAACTTAGGCAACTATTAAATACATGCACGTGTATATTATTGACTTATGGGCCTTCTTCAAATCTGAGATATTGTGATCAATGGACCCAATAGTCTCCCCCTAATTGAAGAAGTTATAACCCTAGTCAATGATATACACTAACTCACAAAGAATAATAAATAGTAAAAGATGAACATATAAAGAGCAAAAATTGGAACACTCGGACAAATAAAATTATTCCAAACATGATAACTAAATGTTTTATTGTGCCTGTAATAATTGTTCATTTTTCAAAAACCATAAGGAACCTATTATATATGTCATAATTAGGTTTCAGGTTCCTTAATAACATACTCCTGCCAAATCTTCTTCCCAATTTTCTTCACCCTCTTTCTTCTTTTGCCTCTGCCTCTCAAAATAATTATATGACTTGGGAAAGTATCTGCTTGGCTCTAGACCATCCATCTGTACAATGCCATCTTTCTTATCTCTTCTGAACTTTCTACTAACTTCTTCTTGCCTTTCAAACTTGAAACATTGAATATAACTTATGAGTTTGGCCCTGTCGGTCTTGTTCTCTTTAATTTGATCCCAGGTAGATAGGACGATAGTTCTTGATTGAGGACTCCATAGTTCAAAATTTGGTCTGGACTCCATTTCTTCTATGTGCATTTTCTTACTTTGTCTAGCTTGTTCTTCCTCGTCAACAATGGACTTGCCTTTAGCCTTGGATAGTTGTTGAGTGGTGGGACTAAATGCAGGCATAACAACAGCTGTGTCACTAACTAATTCAGCCCCATCAATATCTCTGTGGATTTCAGGCTCATCATATATGGTGGGTTTAAGGCCCAATACAACTCTGACAATATTTGAGGTGCAGATTGCATGATCAACACTGGAATTTATCATTAACATCTCTACCTTTATGACTTCTTCATAGACATATTTACCTACGAAGTTGGTCTTGTAAGACAAATTATTAACACCAGCAGTGATAACATTCTTCACCTACATCATGTGATAATCTAAGAATTTGGTGCATGCACCCATTCTTCTCTCTAAAATGACCCTGTTGGTTTCCATGATGCCCTTTTGCACTTCATGCACCATCTTCATGTTCTCAGTAGTGATGCATTGATTCTCAATGATGTCATTTTGCCTTTGCTCAATGCCAGTTAATTTTTCTTCGGTATAGGTAATGGCTGGAGCTGTCCTCTTGAAGAATGCCACTGTGTTTGCCTTCAACAAATTCACTTCAAATCTGATGGATTTGATCTCAGTAGGCAAATTTTGTCTCAGTTCTTTTATAGAATCACCAACATAATGCTCTATTTGCCTCCTCTGCTCATCTAACAGTCAGTTTAGTTGAGCCAAAAATTAGGAGGACATCTCCATAAATTGTTGAATGGTCCCTGGAAGGTTGACATCTTCAGCACAATTGCTTGTATCTTCCATTATTTATGAATCAACAACTTTATACTTAGAGGATTGAGCAGAAATTTCTACAGTGGGCTCATCAACATCAGATAAATCAATCACATTATCAACTTCTTGAGCAGGGAGCTCAAGGTGAGTCTCCGCCCTCAACTTGAGCAACATCCATATCACTTTGATGTATCTCATCATCAGTCCTGGGGACATCTTCTTTCACTTGCTCTCCCTGAGAGTCAGAGGGGATCTGATCTAGCATCTCCTGTAGATTGACTAGGAAAGAGTCAATCTTTTCTTGTATACCAATAGGAGATTGGCTTTGCTCCCCCTCAGCAGTAGCATCTCCACTTAAGATCTCCCCCTGAATATCTTCACAGATTATTTCCACCATAGTTGTGAGAATATCCTTAGCAGGCTGCATGATATTATCATTTTCAATTTTAGTTTGAGACACACTGCTAGGTAGGGTCTTTGAAGTAGGCTCATAGGACATTTAGACTTGAGCACTGGCATACTTTCTTATTTTTGTAGTGGATTCTCATAACTCAATGTAACGGCCTCCCCAACCCACACTCGTAAGGACGACCGCCGGCACCCCCAGCACCACGCTCGAAAGGGTTCAGCCTAACCAGGTCTGCAGACCATGCACCCCAACCCCTCTCCATCCACAGGCGGGTTGTTGAGGCCAGGGATCGAACCCGAGACCTCCTTGATAAGGAGTTTTCAAACCACTCCTCATCACCAACTGAGCTGCATAAGCACGACACGAACAATGGTACCCCTTCCGGATCCCAAAACACGGCACGAAGGGGGTCTTATGCCCGGAACAACCGCCTTGTGGTAGCATTAGCACACAGGCTGACATGTACTACAAGACGCCTGTTTCGCCGGCAACAACCAATATCAATATATACATGCCAACCCAACCATAATATAAAAGAGAGAGAAGTCAAATCCACACCAAGTATATCGTCCAAATACAACAAATAATAGAAGCTAAACATGCTTCTAAAATATCAGAGTACAACTATAAAATTTCCCAAACTGGCTATATCAGAGTTGCTCAACACTCACATCCGTAACCGACAGTAACGACGGCACCGTCACATCAGGCCCTGTCGTCCTGGCCTGACTGTCCTGCTGCAAAGGCTACGACAGCTCTACCTGCGGGGTGACCTCCTAAAAAGGAAGACGTAGCAACCGTTAGTCAAAAAGACTAAGTGGCTTCACATCCGCTCCCCCGGCGACTCCTCGGCACCGGGCGGAGAAAAGAGCAAGGGTACAAAGTATAATAAATAGTGTAACAGGTACAAGCAGGTGCTAATGGTACAATAAGATTAATAGCATATTATTCTAGCAGTTATACATAAACAATATCAAATAATCAAGTACAAGTAACTACAGCAGGAAAGTAACTTAACTTATAAGGATACAAGCTTATAAGTTAAGGATCAGTTTACATAAAGTAACTCATCGTATAGGAGTGCCCATACAAACTTATACGATGAGGATCTTGTTGTGCAATGTTATGTATGTTATACAATGACTCACCCATGATCACACACATACAATTGACATGTCGACATAGACTATAGTTCCCACTATTCGAGCAGGTAGCTAACCTCTCAGGCATCAACCGTCGTGGCCAGACGGTGACAGTTGAGCGGACATCTCTACTAATAGGCGGGTATCCACACTACTTCACCTAGGCCTCCATATGCCTCAACACTAGGAACACAACAGCGGAGCCCATGCGTACTATGACCCAGTGGGTCTCGGGTAGATGTGCACCAAGAACACAGCCTGAACTGTCCTGGTGTGACCCGGAAGGGGCCTCGAAAGTAAGCACGAGGACACAGCCTAACCGTTCACTTAGCACGGAAGGGGCCCCGGGACATGAACACCGAGGACACAGCCCAACCGCCCAAAGTCTAACTGTCAACTCCTTTCGGTGTGACGATCGGCGAGCCCGTAGACCTGCGACACTATCCATAACCCAGGATTACGACACCGCGTGTCGACTCACACCGCATGCAAATTCCACATCACTGTGACATGGAAGGGGACTTGGAAGTAATCACGAGGACACAACCCAACCATCCACTCGACACGGAAGGAGCCCCGGGACGTGAACACTGAGGACCAAGCCCAACCGTCCATCTATACCTCATCTCAACACTAACCCAACTAGTGACGGTCAACACCGCACTTACATCCTTCCACAATACTACCCGCAGGGAGACTACGCTCTAAGTATTGGACTACTAAATTTCATTCCAACCATCAAACGTACTCATGACCATAGTTTATCCTTCTATATGTCATCCCAAATGATTTCAACAAAATATAACATAATGCGCATATATAATAGTCTACCAATTTCTAACAAGTCATTTCGTTTAAGTAAGCTTGCCTCACAATGTAGTTATATGAAATCCAATTAATAAACTTCATCATTCATAGCATTACGGTGGTTAACATAAAATAGTTCACCAAAATCTTGAGTTAATTTGCAACATCGATTCCACCGAATCCAAATCTATAATATATAAAACCCAGAATTTAAGTGCAAAATAAATCTGGACAGCAAATTCAACCAGAGATTCCCGAAGCTACAAGAATCTGACGAAGACGTGTAACAGCTAGATGGAAAGGTCTTTCCATGGGCTACAACTTTTATGTTCAGACCACAATCCAGATTCAATAGTATCATACTTAAAATCAGCCTTGAAGTCTGCTGCGTACAGAACACAATTTTTGCATGTAGGATTCATCGGGCGTCATATTTGTTCAGACTTTCCCGTGGCTACAGACTTTTCCTGAAGTCGTGCAACCACTCGTTGGAAAGGTCTTTTCTAGGAAGTCAACGTCCCTATTTAGTCAAAAGCCCAGATCTGGCCATATCACATCTGAAAATGGCCAAGAAGATTGTTGCGCGCAGAACACAGATTCTACACGCATCTTAAAGAGGAATGAACGGCATCGGTTCATCTTCCTCCTCAAGTCGGTCTTCCAAAATCACACCAGAAGTTCCTCCTCCCTTATTCACCCTCATGAAACCATGATTCTTCACGAAACCATCCCCCATCTTCACATAGAAGGTTGGAGAGGTTGAAGACACAACTAGCCTTAGAGCATAAGCCCTAGGACGGCCTCTTCCTAGAGAAATCACCATCTCCCAAGTATAGACACTTTTGAGTCAACATCTCGCCTAGATAACTACAGATCTAGCACCAAGGGAGAGGGGAGTAAGCTCACCTCATTTCTGGCATTTCCACTATTCTCGGCCATGGATCTTGTGACTTTTCTCGGCGGCATCTTCTCTTTCTCGACGGCGGAGGACCTCCAAAACTTGCTCCAGCAACTTCCTTCTCTCAACAGGAGTTTCTCTCAGAAAATAGGGGATGAAATGAGCATGAAAACGGCTAGGGTTTTTCACTTCCCCTTTTATATAAAAAGGTGACATGGGTAGGGACACGCCCGTGTCCTTACCCGTGTCCTGCTTGAGCGAAACGTCAAGACGATTTTAGTGTCAGTTCAATACTCGACACGAGTAGGGACATGCCCGTGTCCCGACCCGTGTCCATATGATACGGCTGTGTTCCCCAATCGTGTCCTTCTCTGGATACATCTCGATGAACTCAACTCGACACATCGACACACGGGTAGGGACACGCCCGTGTCTCTACCTATGTCATACATTTCGTTGATCTCGACACTCTCTGTCGAGTTCAACTCGACACACATACACACACGGGTAGGGACACGCCCGTGTCTCCACCTGTGTCATATGATCTCGACACACATCATCGATCTCGACATACTCTGTCGAGTTCAACTCGACACATATACACAAGGGTAGGGACACGCCCGTGTATCTTCCCGTATCATACGATCTCGACACGCTCTGTCGAGTTCAACTCGACACATACACACACGGGTAGGGACACGCCCGTGTCTCTACCCGTGTCACTTCACACAAATAGTGACACGCCTGTGTCCTTCTCAAGACATACTCGAGTCATCGACTCGAGAGCTGGCCACTCCCACGCGGGTAGGGACATGCCCGTGTCTCTACCCGTGTCCCAAGCTTGACTGATTTCTCTTCCTTTTCACATGTGCTGCCCAGTTGTCAGCACTCCCCCTGAACCCAAGTCAGCTCTCCTGACTCAAAAACACGCACAAGGGGCCTAGTGCTATTCGGGACGTTATAAATCCTATAAACAAAATAAAAGATTTCGTCCCCGAAATCAGGCTTAGGCTATGGGGAGAAAAGCATAACAAAAAATATAATTTGCTTTTAAATAAAATTACCTTGAGCAAACAACTCTGGATAACGTTTTTGCATCAAATCCATTGGCTCTCATGTATATTCCTCCTTCACCTGATTAGACCATAGTACCTTCACCAAGGGAACACTTTTGCGGCGCAATATTCTTGTCTCGTTATCTAAGATCCGCACCGGCTCTAGTCGTACAGACCTATCAGACGCCACAACACCATCAGTTGTGGGGATGTATTGATCGGGCCGCAACAGCGCCTTCCGAAGCGACGACACATGGAACACCTCATGGAGGTTCTCTAGCTTGGACAGTAACTCCAACTGATAGGCCAACAATCCAATCCTTTCCAATACAGTATAAGGCCCAACATACCTTGGGCTGAGCTTTTTCACACCACGCACACGTGACACTCCATGCATCGGTCGGATTTTCAGGAACACCCTATCACCCACTTGAAACTCCATCATCTGGTGCCTTGCATTATAATACTTCGCCTGACGACTTTGACCCTCCAACATGCGATCTCGTATCAGTCTAACCACCGCATTGGTATCATCAATATATTCAACACCAAAGGCCTTCGGGTCCTCATCTTGCACCCAAGACAAGGGGGTTCTACACCTACTTCCATAAAGAGCTTCATGAGGAGCCATGCTGATGCAAGCCTATTAGCTGTTGTTGTAGGAGAATTCTACCAACGGTAAGAGCCTTTCCCATGGCTCTCCTCTATCCAACACACATAATCTCAACAAATATTCCAATGTCTGAATGGTCCTTTCAGATTTCCCGTCCGTCTGGGGATGAAATGTGGTGCTGAAGGTAAGGAGCGAGCCCAAATACGCCTATACCGCCTTCCACTCCCTTGAGGTGAAACGACCATACCGGTCCAAAACAATTGTCTTAGGCACACCATGATACAGTACGAACTGCTCCATAAGGAGGCATACCAAGAAATCCACATGAGCCTCTTTCTTCATAGGGATAAACCGGGACACTTTCGTCAGGCGATCAACTATCAATCATTCCCGGAGCGTGAGCGAGGTAACCCATGTACGAAGTCCATGGAGACATCCTCGAACTTCCACTCGGGGATGGGCAACGATTGTAACAAACCACCGGGACTCTTGTATTCTACCTTTACCCTTTGACAAGCTTCACAATGTGTAACAAAATATCAGACATCCTTCTACATTCCCGGCCAACACATGGTCTTCCGCAAACCGGCGTACATCTTAGCAATACCCGGGTGCACTGAATATTGAGAGAAATGAGCCTCTCTCAAGATATCCTCCCGGATTTTACCTCCCTTGGGAATGTAGAGCCGGCCACGAAAATAAGCGATGTCGTCTTTTAGCGTATACTCATTCGTAGTCCCATCTTCGATTGACTTGATTATCGGGGCCAGGGCCGCATCCATCTCTTGCTCCACTCTGATTCGGTCCCGGATATCACAAATTATGCTCATACTTGCCAAGTACTCCGTATACTCTGCCGAAGGAGCCTTAAATATCAATGTAATATCCATCTCCTCAATCATCCGAGCCAACTCCATACTCATCAAATGAGACTCTGGGCTAGATCCTGGTACTTTTCTACTCAACGCATCGGCTACTGAGTTCTCTTTTCCGAGGTGGTAGTTCATGGTGAACTCATAGTCGCATAGAAATTCTAACCACCACCGTTGTCTCAAGTTCAACTCCTTCTGAGTATGAACGTACTTCAAGTTTTGTGGTCTGAAAAGATCTCGCAGTGGACGCCGTATAGATAATGCCTCCAAACCTTCAAGGCGAACAACACTGCTCCCAATTCCAAATCATGAACCGGGTAATTGATTTCATGCTTCTTCAGTTGTCTTGAAGCATAAGCAATCACATGCCCGTGCTGCATCAATACCGTTCCCATCCCTTGATATGATGCGTCAGTGTAAACTTGAAATCCTTCCTTCCCAGACGGAAGTGCAAGGATGGGGGCGGAGGTAAGTCTATCCTTCAGCTCCTGAAACGCCGCTTCACATTGGGGTGTCCACTCAAATGGCACACCTTTCTTCACCAATGAAGTAAGAGGGAGGGAAATCTTGGAGAATCCTTTCACGAACTTGCAGTAGTACCCGACAAATCCAAGGAAGCTCCGCACATCGGCCACTGACTTTAAGGGAGACCACTTCTTCACGCCACGCACCTTGGCCGGATCCACCGCTAGCCCAGCTCCACTGATCACGTGACCCAAGAAAGCAACCTCCTTAAGCCAGAATTCGCACTTGCTAAATTTGGCGTACAATGTGTGCTCCTTCAATTTATTCAACACCAAAGTCAGGTGCTTGACATGCTCCTCCTTCGTCTTGGAGTAGACCAAGATGTCGTCGATGAAAACAATGACGAAGATGTCCAAATATGGTTCAAATACCTTGTTCATCAGGATCATGAAAGCCGAAGGGGCATTTGTGAGCCCAAACTACATTACAGTGAACTCGTACAACTCATATCTTGAACTAAAGGCCGTTTTCTGGATGTCCCCTTCTTGTATTCTCATCTCATAATACCCTGAGCGCAAGTCCAGCTTAGAAAACCAACGCGCTCCCACTAGTTGATCGAACAACTCGTCTATCTGAGGTAGCGGATAAGTGTTCTGCACCGTCAGCCGATTGAGTTCCCAATAGTCTATGCACAAATGCAGGGTTCCATCCTTATTCTTCACAAACAATACAGGGGCTCCCCAGGGTGACGAACTGGGGAGAATGAACCCTGACTCCACCAATTCTTGCAGTTTAACTCTAAACTCCGTGATTTCCTTCGGGGCCATACGATAAGGGGCCTTGGATACCGGCTTGGCACCCGGTACTAGATTAATCTGGAAGTCAACCTCTCTATGCGGAGGTAATCCTGGCAGTTTCTCAGGAAATACCTCGGGGAAGTCCCACACTACGCGTACGTCTTTTATATCCAACGTCATCTCCTTCACCTTGAAACAGATCATGAAGACTTCATCCCCCTTCATATGGTCTTTTACTGCCTGAACTGAAGATAACATCATACGAGGTGCGAAGCTAATACCTTGAAAAATGACGTCGGTGTCTCCATGCCTCAAGTAGATTCGTTTCTCTGCAAAGTCAATCCTTGTAAAGTTCCAATCCAACCACGCCATGCCCAAAATGATGTCAAACTCTGGCATTCTCAAGACTATGGCAAGCGTATCAAAGGCTTTTCCCCCAATGAATATCTCGAACTCGCACTTAGCGGTTGCAATCATATCCGAGCCGTCTGGTAGGCACACTCGTTGGGCTATACCAATAAAGTATTATACGCCCTCCATGTCCTTAATGAAGTCCTCAGACACAAAGGAGTGTGAGGCACCGGTATCGAACAACACATAGGTCGTCTTCCCGCCAACTATCACGGTGCCTAAGTACCAATAACCAAAACTTATTGCTAGGTGTCTAGTATGTCTCAAGCAACTTTAAGTTAAATAATTAAAACGTGATAATTACTTAAATCATACCTGCAATCATATCTTGGGGATTCCGTTCTTGCGCCATGTCCAGCGCGTACACTTGATCTCGAGCAGGGCCGAGGTTTCCTCCTTGCGGACCTCATCCTCGACCACGCATGTAACCCTGCCCCCATGGAGCTGCCAGAGGGAGAGCGAGAGGGACATTACCAAACAACCACGGACAGAAACGTCGAATGTGGCACGGCTGGTTGCATTCGAAACACACCAACCCATGACGCCCCTCAGGTTTCTGAAATTATTGAGGCTGAGGCGGTGGAGGCAACACAGGCAGCTGCGAAACCGGATGCTCCACTCTAAAATCTCGGTGGAAACATCCTCCACCTCTTTGATGACCCCTTCCTCTCCTAAAGTCCTGCCTCCTTCTATTTCTTGGGCCAGCTTCCATCACTCCCTCCTCAGGTCTCTTACCACTACTCAAGTGGTACTCCTTCAATCTCTTCGCCATGTCGATAATCTCCGTCAGGCTAGCATCTGCTATAAACAAAAGGGCCTGCCATAGGGGATCTCGCAGCCCTTTGTAGAAGCGTTTGGCGTATCCTCTATTATCCAGGTCATATGAGTCTGCGAACCTTGCGAGATGCTGGAACTCTCGCTGGTATTCCGTAACCGATTTTGATCCCTGCTTTAGTAATAGAAACCTCTACTCGAGCTCATCTCGAGCCGATGTAGGAATGAAGTGCTCCAAGAAGACACCCGAGAACTCGCTCCAACTTATCTTGGTATACACTCGTCCTTGGAACGTGGAGCCCATGAGTGACTTCCACCACCTCTTAGCATGTAGATCCAATACGGACACCGCCAACGTTACAGCCATGTTGGTCGGGCAACGAATCCCCACCAACAACTCCTGCACCATGTCAAGCCATTCCTCCATGCGCACGACCGACTCCGTCCCGAGGTAGGCGGGCGGGGGGAGGGCCCGAAGGGTGTTCAACCAGTTAGAGTCCGGAGTCTGCTATTGCACTGTAGGCTGCTGCGCCCTAAAGGCATCCAGGATGGCGCTGAGCGTATACCCCAACTCGGATTGTTGGAACTGAGTGGGTATGGAAGGGGCAGGAGTGCCCCCCATCGGCTCAGCGTGCACTGGAATCTACACGTAAAACACAAACGTTTGGTCAGGTTGGCTAACCTTAAGGTCAAAGTTGTACAAACTTATTGTGAATTACATATGGGCACACCCCTGCTTCCTCTAAGTCAGTTTGTCCCCCAAACTGACTAATCGAACGGGGGTGGTACCATTGTTGAATGACTTCTTTAGTTGAGGATCATGGCAAATTGATACCATTTGTAAGACACCCCCTACCGGATCCCAAAACACGGCACGAAGGGGGTCTTATGCCCGGAACAGCCGCCTTGCGGTAACATTAGCACACGGTCTAACCTGTACTACAAGACGCCTGTTCCGCCGGCAACAACCAATATCAATATATACATGCCAACCCAACCATAACATAAAAGAGAGAGAAGTCAAATCCACACCAAGTATATCGTCCAAATACAACAAATAAGAGAAGCTAAACATACTTCTACAATATCATAGTACAATTATAAAATTGCCCAAATGGGCTACATCAGAGTCATTCAACACTCACATCCATAACCGACGGTAACGACGACACCATCACATCAGGCCCTGTCATCCTGGCCTGGCTGTCCTGCTGTAAAGTCTGCGGCTGCTCTACCTACACCATAGCCTTTAGAAACTCCTCTATCTACACCACCAAATATGAATTTGGGTCCATTCCTCACTGGAGTGTAGTCTTCCAGATGTCTCCTTGTTCCAGTCATGTGCCTGAAACATCTACTGCCCAAGTATCATATAGGAATTTGATGTGTACTTGGACTAACCCGTAATCACATATTTAGTTTACCTTGGATACCCAAAAGTATTTGGGTCTTTGGTTCTTGTTAGCATAAAATTGAATATTTATCCCTGCAGCAGCCCTGATAGGAAGACTCACCTTTTCCCTTGTCACATTTGGGTTTTGCCAACAATCTATGATAAAATGTCCCACATTAACACAGTACCAACACTCATGAATATTATATCTCCTCTTTTTAACATCCTTAGATGTGTGTTATTCATCAGACTTTTTCAGCTCAGAGGAAAAGACAACAACCCTCTTCCTATTTCTTTCAGCTAGAATCTAGCTGAAAGTAAGCATGCCAACAGGTTCACTTGGTTTATTCTGATTGACAACAACAAATGTTTGCTTTCCAACTGATATTGTTTTGATGGCATCAGAAATAGACAAGTGAGGCTTACTTATAGTCTTTCCCACAGCCTTACTCTTTGACGAAAGACCTTGGGAGGTGGCAACTACCTTACTCTTGAGAGTGGGTACTGGAGTACCAAACACAAATGGTTCATGGTGGGCCATTTGGATTTCTTCATGGGTAGCCTTCAGTGCACTCAACACCATGCCCTTTCTTCTTCCATTATAAGTTGCATTAATGCTCTCACAAGAAGAATTTTCATTCTTCTAGTGACCATACATGATGTCATGGTCATACCTGTTAGAAGGGAGTACTACCTTCTAAAAGGTAATTTGAGGCACTACTGGAGCCTTCCCTTTCCCTTTAGAATGGGCATCTCTAGCATTCTACCTGACCACAATCCCCTCTTATTATTTTGAGAGGTGAATGAGTCAAACAGTGGCAACACTGTCGTTGGCTTGGAAAACTCAGGCACTAGCATCTTCTCTTTGAGGATCCTCTCTTCAAGATCCCTAATGATCTTGCTCTTATGGCTTATGGTGCTAATTTGGACTGTAGTAATGGACTTCATCTGACTAATTTCTCTGCTCATCTGAGCTAGCAGTGAAGCTGACTCAGATGGCATTGATTTAGTATGCTGTAAAGAGACAATATCTTCAACCTTACTTTTGTCAAGCTTTTTGCTCTTCTTCAGAGCCTCCAGGATAACACCATATGTGTTAATCAATTAATTGACAACCTCATGAGATTCTGATCCGTCCTCCTCATAGGATGGAATGGATTCTTCAGAGTCTATGCTGGTATTATAAACAGAAGGAGAGTTGGGAAGAGTGTATACCTTATCTAGATCAGATTTATCGTGAGTTTCTTCAATCATAGCCATGAGGTGATCTATTCCTCATCTTCAATGTCACTGCCAACTGAGGACAGTGGTGCCCTTATGCCCATTATGGTGGCAGGAAGATCAATCTCCTCTTTTATAGAGATAAGACCAATATTGACCTCTTCACCATCTAATTCTGAATACTAAGAATCATTATCTGATAAGAAAGACTTATTCTTGTCCAAGAAGATCTTGTCTATCTTCTTGTCCTTATGATGCTTTTTATCATCAGATTTTTTGATTTCTTTTCTTTTGACAGGACAGTCAGCAATGACATGTCCTGACCTGTTACATCAGTAACAAACCATATTAGTCTTAAAGTATTTATTCTTTTTAGAATCATACCTGTCCCTAGAGGGATCTTTTCTAGACTTCTCCAGGTTAGCTTGTGGCTTTCTGGAGCTAGAGCTAGATGAGCCCTTGTTCTTCCACTGCCTCCTCCTACTCAGTATCTTCTGGAACTACTTTGAGAACAAGACAAGTTCTCCATCTGACAGCTCATCTCCTGAAGTGTTGGGACCTAAGCTTTCTAACTCAGCATCCCTTTTTGGAGGAGAAGGAATCTTCTCCCTGATTCTCCTTGAGAGTTTAGCTTTGAAGTCCACTATCTTCTCTCTATTAAGGGACTTGGCAGCTTCGTCTTCAACTTTACTGGAATTAACCTGAAGCTCATATGATATCAGCTTGCCAAAGAAATTTTGGGGCAATGTGTTGGCCAAGTTGCCCACTTCCATGATGGCACAAATCTTGATATCTCATTCTTTATTGAGTGATCTTAAGAACTTGTCATTCAGCTTGTAGTTGGTGAACTGTCTGTCATAGGCGATCAGACTGTTCTCAATCTTGAAGAATTTCTCATAACAGTCAGCTATAAAATCCTTCTTGCCTTGCTTGAAGGCCTCATACTGTTGATTGAGGAGAGATTTTTTGTCATCTCTCTTTTTTTGTTCCTTCCATGTAGACTATCAGAGAGTCCCACATTTCCTTGGCTGTTTTGCAATGGACCGGATTCTGAAATATTGAATCATTAATGGCACTAACAAATATGTTTTGTACCCTCTTATCCATGGTGACCAGAATTACCTCATCCTTAGTCATTTCTGAATATCGCTTCAGTGTCTAGATATTGGCATCAATAGTAGAGACTTTCATGGGAATGAATGGTCCCTCTTGAACTGTAATGTATATCTTAGGGTTTGAGGCTTCCATGAATAGCCTCATCCTTTCTTCTAGATTCCAAAATTTTTTCTTCCTACAGATAGGAAGTTTCATAGAACCTAATTCCTTATGGTTCTCACCAGAAGCCATGAAGGTATGCTTCTACTACCCTTAGAGGTCAGCTTCAGACTGTTAAGTCCTTTTTGAACAACCTCGCTCTGATACTACATAAAAGTCTTTTCTAATGGTAGCTAAATACTTAGAGGGGGTGAATAGGTTTGTTTTAAATCTTTTGTATCTTTTCCGATTAGAGCTAGAAGTGTGTTGAAGTTAGATGTTAGATTTCAAGACCACAATAAACACATAAAATTTACAGTGGTTTTGCTATCTAGGGTGTAACATCCTGACTTTTATTCGGCCACCAGAACCATAGTGGGCCCAATATAAGTGACCTGAACCTCCACCCGTGACCCGGTAGGAGACAACCCTGGGGAAGGTATAGAGATATAAAACTTCAATTTGAGTTCTGTCAGTTCCTGTGGACTCGTATAGTCAATACGAGCACATCAGAACTCGTTCTGTTGAACTCCGAGGTCATATGGTGGACATGACCGTTCCTCGTAGAATGTCGTGAAAAAGAGAATTTTGGATAATGATCTAGAAAACTCTGATTTGAGTTCTGTTAGTTCCTAAGACTTCGTATAGTCGATAGAAACACATTGAAACTTGTTGCGTCACAATTCGAAGTCGCACGATAATATGAGCATTTTGACCGTTTTAGTGTGCTGCGACACATAGATTTTGGACATTTAGCAAATGAATTCCAATTCGACCCTGATTAGTGGCATTGGATTTGTATGGTCAATATGAAGTCAACTGAGTTCGTTCTGGTCAGTTTCAAGAATGAGAAGTCAACTCGTGGTCAAACTGAGCATTGTTGTGCACCGAAAAGTGTGCACTCACAAATTGTGACATGACAACACAACTTTGACCCAACTCCCGATGACATGGACTTATTTGACTTTGACCACCAAGGGGGACCCACTGTAGGGTTGACTGTGGTCAAACCCACCTAAAAGTCCCTTTTTAGGAATTTTCTCATGGAGGATCCACCTCCTTACCAAAGCTTGAGTAGGGCTTTAATACCCTCACTCCTTGGGCCACCAAACCAGCAAGCATGATGGGTATTAGGCCTTTGGCAAAAGCCCAAGACCCCCTTTCTCTTTTATCTTCTTAAAGACAAAGGCCCAAGATAAGCAAGCCTCCCCCTGATGGCTGCCACCTAAGTGTAATACCCCTACCCCCTCTGATGGTGCCACCTGGCCAAGGCAAGTGGAGGAGAGGAGAAGAGCTCCTTCTCCTCTCTCGGGTTAGTCCCATATCTGGGAGGGAGGGGTGGCCAACCTCCCAAAGCCTATAAAAGGTCATGCCCCCTGCCACCCTCCTCACAAGCCTAACCAACTCCAAAGCACCCCTCCCGGAGCTCCAGCTTGCCGGAAAAATCTTCACCACCCGACCTCCACCACAACCTCCCATGGAGACTCGGCCCAGCACTTCCCAAGCTATACCACCACAGGTGGAAACCTTTCCCCTTCCTCATCTTCCCGACGATCTATATGTGCCTCCCGACGACCGGAGCGCCTCCGGCACCACCCGAACCAAGCAGCAGGTCGGGTGGTGGTTGTAGGTGGCAAGCCTTGCTCAGCGCTGATAATGGCATTGGGGAAGTACTACACGACTGGGGATAACCTTCCCCGACAGTGGAAGACCGAGGTGTCGCCGAATATCGCGGCTCCGACGACACCTGAAAACAGAGTAATACTCTATATATTTTTTGCGGCGCTGGCCGGTGGCGCCAGGCCGCCGGACCACCACTGGAGAAGAGCCCAACTCCCGATGCACCATCGATGGTAGTATCATGGACATGTAGTCACCAGAGAGGCAGGGTGGCGCAGTGTCACTGGGAGCAGAGCAACCTGCCACCCTGCTCTCATTTTTATAAATATCGGCGGTGGCCGGCAGCGGCAGGTTGCCGGAACACCGCCCAGGTGGTCGCAGGCCCCCGACGAATTGTTTGGGGGCAGCGCTGACATCTAGAAGCATCTGGCCAGTGGTGGCAGAGGCCACCATCTTCTTCATCAACGGGGAGGAGCAACCACCATCCGATCTCGGTGATGAGATTGGACGGCGGTGATTACATGGTTTGCCACCATTACCTCAACATCAGCACCCCCACAGTGGATCCGTGGCCAACCTATTGTAGGGAAAAGTTTGGATATTTACCCATCCAGCGCATTCCTGGCCGCAGGATTAGGCTTGATCTGGCTATATGCAGACCTTTCTCCTAACAAAAGTTTGAAGATTTTTTTGAAAATTAGGGAAAATGTGTTGAACATGAAAATTATTCCCCTTGATGAGCACTTCCTCCACAAAAAATTTTGAGAATTTTTGGAGTTGATTTGGTATTTTTAAAAGTCAAAATAAATTTTATTTGGCCAAATTTAAGGCCAAACATTGCTCAGAAAATTTTGGAAAAATTACTATGCACATTTTAGGCCCCCCCTAGGGGTTATATTAAAATTTGGTGACCTGAGGATAAAAATTGAAGCTTTTTCAATTTATTGGAGCCTAGGGTCGTGCTCGAAAATTGATGTGCTCAATTTATTCGAAAGTAAAAAATGGAGCGCGCGACCATCTTTTAAATTGAATGATAAGTTCAACTATTTTACTAACAAGAGTGATTGAGGCAAGTGCCCAAACTCTGAGTGTTCCGGGATTTCGTGAAACCACCGAGCGCCTCTATTTTCTTTTAAAAAGACTCTCGGGTAATTTGGGCAGACTCGGAAGATGAGAGTATGAGCAAATAAGTTGATAATTATTCTCGACGAGTAATAAAGATGTAACTCCTAATAAGTTTCTCCTGATCCGATTAAGCTGTGATTAAAAAAGACGCTGCTGAATTATTATCGGATCTTAATAATGGGTGAAACCTAAAGAAGCTCTCTAAAAGTTGAAATGGAACTGAACATGCCTCCTAAGAATGGAGAAGGAACCGAAGTTGCCTCCTGAGAATGAAGATAGAACTGAACTTGCCTTCTAATAACGAAGATGGAACTGAACTTGCCTCTTATGAACGGAGATGGAACTGAAGCCTCCTAATGAAGTGATTGGACTACTAATCACTTTCTTTATGATTCATTCCAGTCTCATACTGGTCCAGTTCATTTATTTCAGTTCAGTACTTCCTTTTCAGTACTCCAATCTCGTACTAGTCCTGCTTATTTACTTTCAGTTCATTTCTTTTAAGTACTATTTAAGTCTTATATTGCTCCAGTTTCTTTCAGTACTTACTTTTAATACTTTCAGTTCAGTACTACTTCAGTTTCATACTGGTCCTATTTCATTACAACATTTCAATTCTGCAGCTTATATTCTCAGCAACTTTTATTACTGCACTTTTATTCCTACAATTTACCATTTTAAGCATGGGTCATGCTCTGACGAGCAGTCTTCTGTTAGGTTGAGCCTTAGTTGGGAATAATAAGAGTTGAGATATTCCTCTGGGATTAGCCCAAAACTAAAGTGCTCTCGTGCTCCTTGTTTAAAGTTGAGCTGAATGTCGCTTGCCTGAATTATTTAAATTATAGTCGGGCAGACCGCTACAGACCTAGTGTGTGATAACATAATTGATTAATTTGATTGCTTGTAATTTGCTTTCGGTGAATTGTGGCGGGTCAGTCACTTCCGCAAACCATCTGTACCTGTGCGGGAAGTTCGACGACTCAAGACGACAAGGAGATGAGTACCACAGGTGACCGATCATTATTTTTTTCCCCGTTGGGTTTCCTCCACTAGTCGGCCAAAATGTTGAATCGTTGGATGTCGCTCACATCCAAGAGTACATGGGGTTGTATGATGGGGCCTGAGCTATGCGGTATGACCACCCACAGGAGTGGAAGGACTAGCCACTGTCACTGACAGCCATATCGGTGAGGCCCGCAGGGCTCTCTACCCTGCTTGAAAAGAAGCGGTCCATACTATGTCAACATAGGGTCTTTTGTGCGACTATGTTTGCAGTGCGCGCGCGACTATGAATGCATGTTGTATGAATATAGGTTGTGAATACATGTTATGCTGATGTGCTAGTGGAGCTTTAATTATAACTAATGTATATTGTTGTTGTTATTCCAGTTATACTATGATGCACCTCCTTTTATGATTGCTCCTAGCTTATATATGAAATGTTGTACTAACTCTCTCTTTCTTCGGCTATTTACTTTTGTTGGGTACGTGAGCTCATCCCTAGGATATGGATCCGAGAAGGAGATTTGTTTTCGCTTAGCTCTGTGACTAACAGTTATTTTAATAACCATTTATAGGAGATGAAGCACCGTAGTGACCAACTACTGCAGGACGACACGCCAACTGATAGGACTACCAGAGCAGAGGCACCTTCATCATCTCTAGAGTTTCGAGACGTGAGTACTAGCGAGCAAGATTGAAAGAGTGAGTAATTATTAGTCTTAGTACTTTTATAGCCCACAGGATTCATGTATAAATAGTGGCTACGACATTTTGAGCTCTCTTTTAAATATATATTGTTATATATATATATATATTGTGGCTTCCTGTTAATGATTTTGCAAAACTCTATGATGAGATGTGAATGTTGTGATTCAAACCGAGCAACACGACCAACTAGTGCTTAGTAGTGAGGTCATTACCCCTTTAGGAGCACCAGATGGACATCTTGCGCAAGTAAGATCCCCTACGGCCCGACCCGGGCAAAGGTTTGGGTGGCTTACAAATAGATCATAGCGATCAGGATCTGTCCTTATGGAGCAGTCTCAGTATCCTTCCATCCCTCGCCTCATTCTTTGGTTTGGGATAAACCTGATGCAGGTACGACATCACACCGGGACTGCACCCTGCCTGGTATCACACCATCCTAGAGTACCCAACATGGAGTCACACCATGTGGGCTTTAATCAGGGCACGCGGCCCATACACCCCAACCCTTCTCCGGTCCCACCACAGGAGCACATCGGGTTGTTGAGACACGGGATCGATCCCGCAACCTCCTTGAAAAAGAGCTTTCAGGCAAGCTCTCATCAACCAACTGAACCGCGAATATGTGGGTTGATGAGAGCTTTCCTGAAAGCTCTTTATCAAGGAGGTTACGAGATCGATCCTGTGCCTCAACAACCTACTATGCTCCTATGGTAGGACCGGAGCATGGTTGGGGTGTATGGGTCGCATGCCCTGATTAAAGCCCACATGGTGTGACTCCATGTTGGGTACTCTGGGCTGGTGTGATGCCAGACAGGGTGCAGTCCCGGTGTGATGCCGTGCCTTCATCATAAAAGTGCACTTTTATGATGACATTTGGGCATCGCACCCGCACGCCACCCTGCCTGGCGTCACACCAGCCCAGGGGTCCACCATGGAGTCACACCATGGGGCCATTATCAGGACCACGGTCCGTATACCCGAACCCTTCTCCGGTCCCACCGCAGGAGCACAGCGGGTTGTTGAGGCACTGGATCGATCCCGCAACCTCCTTGATAAAGGGCTTTCAGGCAAGCCATCATCAACCAACTGATCCGCGGATCAGTTGGTTGATAAGGGCTTGCCTGAAAGCCCTTTATCAAGGAGGTTGCGGGATCGATCACGTGCCTCAAAAACCCGCTATGCTCTTGTGGTGGGACCGGAGAAGGGTTGGGGTGTACGGACCGCGGTCCTGATAATGGCCCCATGGTGTGACTCCATGGTGGACCCCTGGGTTGGTGTGACACCAGGCAGGGTGGCGTGCAGGTGCGATGCCCAAACATCATCAAAACCATATTGCGGAAGCCAGGTAGACCATGGTGTACAAGCTTAGGGATTCTAGATTATACGATAGCACACCCACACACCTTTGTTTCCGCTTTATTAGTTCTTGCAAATTTCCCCTTATTTTGCAAAATACTAACACTTGTTTCATGTCACTTCTCCAGATACCGGAGTCTAATAACGGGAGATCCTCCTCCAGAGGATATGTCCCCACGACCCCACCTCCAGACCCAGTTACCCCTACAGCTGTGTCGTTTGCCGACACCGACTTGGGGGCAAATATTTACAACTATCCTGGCTGTAATGCCCCCGATTTTTCGATGTTTATTTTAATTTCTTTAGTGGCGTATTTTTGACGTCAGGACGTTATATTGGCGCGTAGTTGACAGGTACTGTTGCTGAAGTGTGATTTTTGCTCATTGGTATACGAGGTTTTGACTTAGAATATTAGCTTGGATAATTTCTAGTGTGTTTTTGAGATATCCCTTGCGAGCCAGGTATGTTTTGTAACTCAGTGGAGCCTTTTGGGATAGTTTGTGTTTTGGGCATCGGGGAGTTTTTTCCCGAGTTTGAGTTGTCGGATTTTGATTTAGACTTCAACGCTGGATTCATAGCATCGATATTTATCTACGGTGTGATTTTTGTAGAATTTCGAGTTGGATTGAGTTTTAGGTGTTTTGGACGTTTATTTGGTAATTAATTATAATACACTATTATATTACTTATATAAGTTTAAATAGTCTTTCGATGTGACGGAAACCATATTCATCATCTTCCTCCTAAGCCGTCGCGCTGTTTTGCGAAAGAGAAGAATGACGGATGTTTCTAGGCTTTCAACCGCCGATTTCAGGAGCTTTGGTGCTCAAAAACGTCATCAGAGAGTAGATTCGGATTGTTCTTGCTGAAATCTACATGTGTGCAGTGAGGTTTTCCCATTTATTGAGTTTTTGGACGTTAGGTTATGCAGTTTTGACCCCTTTTTTCCTTGAAAAGTTTTAGGAAGTGTAACCTAGGTGTTCTTGCTGTCAGATCCGTGAGGAAGAGCGCATGTGTGGCCGGATTTCTGGAGTTAGAGGCAATTGGTGATTTCTTTCCCTTGCCAAGTCCTTTTTTGTGTGATTTCTTGTTGTTTTCTTCTTCCCTCCTTTATATTTTGGAGTGGTGTAGGGTTCAGACTAGGTTGTTCTGCTGTGTAGTATTGGATTTCCAGTTAAGGGCCATCCATCGATTAGAGGGCAGTTAGCCTAAGTTAATTTCGTCGAGTATCACTGTTGTTCTAGGTAAATTCATCGATTTATGATGGTTAATCTAAGTTCAATTCATCGTATATGACAGTCCGCCTAAGTCTAAGTTCGTCGTATAAGAGTGAATAGAATTCATCGGGTGAAGCTTGATTTGGTTCAAGTATAATTCAGCGAGTATAAGCTGGAGTAGAGTAATAATTGTCGAGTATCCTCAATTCATTGAGTATCAGCCCTTAGCGTTGAGTGTTTTTATATTCATCGAGTATTGGGCGTTGAGTTCATCGAGTATCCATTAAAATTCTTCGGGTAATGCTTTGGTGTTGAGTCAAGTTCAATTCGTTGAGTGACCTGTGAGTCTAAGTCAGATTCGTCGAGTAATCTCGACGAATTTGCTGAGTATTAGCCTTTGGCATTGAATGTGGTCTTGGTGTTGAGTGAATTAGACTTGGCATTGAGAGCGTCGAGTGGTCTTTGAGTCTAAGTCAAAAGCATCATGTTAACTCAATGAATTCATCGAGTATAGCTGGTTTTGTTTCGAGAGCGTCAGGTGAAGGCGTTGAGTGATGTAAAATCGTGGAGTTAAGTCCAGGCACTGAGTGGACTCAGCGAGGCGTTGAGTATACTCGACGAATTTCCGTGGACTTTGTTAATTTTGCCGATTCGTCGATTATCGTTGGTTGTTGGTCAATTTCGTCGGGTATGACTTAAGTTCGTCTAATATCATCGTTTATATTAAATTTTTTATAACTTCAATTCGTCGAGTTTAACCATTGAATTGAGTCTAATTCGTTGAGTGGACCCAGTGTTCGTTAAGTATTATCGACGAATTTTCATAGACTTAGAAACTTTTCGACGAGAGACTTTCCAATTCATTGAGTACGGCCTTATGGCGATGTTTGGGATTTTCTTCCTTATTTTCATTGGAGTGAACCTGTGTCTTGGTTGAGATTTTTATCATTGTTGAGGTTTTGACTATTTGGGGATGTGGGTGTTAGTGGAATGTGCCACCGCCATAGTAACCTGTTTTGTGAATCTTTGCCCTTGTGGGTTTACCCAGTATGGGTTTGTGACTGTTGTTGTATTGGGTAGGTTCCCACCACTTCAGGTGTTAGTTTTCCCCGGTTATGGGTATGTCAATAAATGAGACCACCTTTCCTTGGGCCCTTGTGAAGTTTTTACTGTTGGTGTGTTGGGTAGGTTCCCACGAACGTAGCTGCTAGATTTTGCCAGTGTTTATGCTCATTCTATGATGGGCTTGCTATTCTTTTATAAAGCATATATATTTATCGCACCTTGTGCAGCTTGGGATGTCTAACCCTTGTGAGTTCTCTCTCACTTTTACCTTATGGTTGAGTGTTGATATTTTCTCTTAAGCTATTCCTGTTTGGGTTGGTAATGCTTTGACTCTTTAACTTTCATTTGATATTTATGTATCTTTGTCACTTGTACATTCTTGCTGAGTTATTCTTTTCTTTGGAATGCCTTAGGTTCGAAGCTGTAGCTGGCTAAGCAGCTAGGTTTGGTGATTTCTGGTTTTCTGCTGTTGTTGCAGTCATCTTTTCCTCACCAGTGTGAGGTAGTATTGTTGTTCTGTTGATTAGTTCAGACATACTTGCTTTTCCTTTTGTGGGTTCGTGTCAGATTATTGACGCCTACGAGAGTTTTTATATTGTTAAGATACCTGCTAGCTGCTTAGTCTTTCTTGATGACTGGTTGGTTTTGCTTTCTCTCTGGGAAGGTTTTATGTTATATTTGCATGTTAGTTATTTTAAAAGTATCATTTGACTACCTTATGCATATCATTGCTTTAAACCAAAATCACTATATTTTAACTAATGCAAAAGCTATTTCTATACTTATTTTAAATCTAGAGGTATGCATATCATTAGTTGTCTTGTTTGGATGTTTATGCTCATGTAGGATGTTAAATCATATAAACAAAGTATTTTCCACAGCGTATATTCATATTTCGACTTGTGTACTTGTTGATCAACTGAGCCGAGGGATACATCCATTTAAACTTAACTTCAATTACAGTTTCTTCATAATAAACTTGAGGTTTTCTTATAAAGTGTTAGGTTCGAGTTCTTGCCTGAGCATCTGCAGTTATCCCCTACACGTATGACATCACGGTATATATTTTCTCTTACTCTGATATATTAATTAACTGCAGAGAAAATGCAGGTTGTGGTAGTTGGTATCAGAGAGTTAGGTTGTTTGACAATTGGTGTAACGACTATCTCTGGTTAGTTTTAGATTGTCTTATTCCATTTCATACACACACCGATGTGTCATCAGTACGTCTTGGCTGAAGCACGAACACTACACTCATAAGCATGATAATAAGTATACGAGACATATTATGTAGTATGAGATGCATAGTATGTGTTTGTATATAGAACCTCATACGAGGCAACATGTGACTGTTATGTAGTATGAGATGCATAAAAATCATCACATGAATGCACATTATATTTTGCTTTTTCGTTACATGCGATATTATGTAGTATGAGATGCATAATATTTTATATGTACGTCGCTCATAACATGCACTAAGGCCTTTATTAGATTGCATAACACAACATGCATGACATAACATAGCATTAGCACACGTTCTAAGCTAAAGATTTACATGATGACATATGTACACACATGGTTTTAAAGCAAAAGAATAAGAGTTTATGCATTCATGGTTTATGCACATGAGTCAATAGGATGATGATATATCATCCTAAGTTTAAGCATGACATCATTACTGAAAAAGCCAGAACAAGTTAGCAGCTTGAGCAAGTATCTATACATGTATGGTCTGAACTAGGTTGTGTAGTTCTAGCAGTTAAGCTAGGTTTTGATTGGTTGTTCGTTATATTCTTAGGATTCCGCTTAAGCGCATTGTGACGAGAGTGACTCCCCAGTATGAGGGCGAGTAGTGTGGTGCACAGAGTGAGGTAGTGATTGAGGGACTATGATAGAGCAATGAGGCTCTGTCTAGGCAGTGGTGGAGATACAGTCGTAGAACCAGGCGCTGTTGACTGTCATTTCTGGACAGCAACCGAGAGTGCAGGACCCTGAAGTGGGTCAAGCTGTTCCCGTTCCTCCTGCTCCTTTAGTGCCTCCAATTTAGCTTCCACCAGAGATGAACTTTATCTTGCATTTTCTGCGACTAGGACCTCCTACCTATGATGGTAGAGCTGATTTCATGGCATTGGACGATTAAATTATCGCAATCAAGGAGATGTTTTTGTACTCTGGGATTTCTACAAAGTAGAGAGTTATGGTCGCCGTATATCAGCTTAAGGTCCTTGCAAAGAGCTGGTGGTTGAGAGAGAAGGAGAACCTCACAGACGGATGCTTGTGGGAATCCTTCAAGGATTTATTTTGAAGAAATTTCCATCATCGGTCGAGCAGGACCACTTGATGAACAACTTCATGCATCTGAAGCAGACACAACTCACGGTCAGCGAGTATGAGATTGAGTTCAGCAAGTTGAGCTGGTTTGACCCAGATTTGGTTGCTCCTAAAGCTAGCCGAGTTAAGCGATTTCTGGGTGGTCTTAGGAGTGACATCCGCAGTTGGCTAGCACTTATAGATCTGAGTTGAGGCAGTTGAAGCTTCTATTAAGGTTGAAGCTATTGATAATGCTAAGAATCGAGGCATGCAGATGAGAAAGGACAAGAGGAAGTCCAATGATGGTATGAACTCTCGGGAGACTGGATCCGCTTCGAAGAAAAGAAGAAAGGAGGTGTGAAGTTTCTGTGGTCGGCTAGGCCATCCGTTCGATAAATGTTTCAAGAGGATGGGAGCTCAAAAGCAGCAACAAATGCATGCGATTTAGAGCGCTCCCAAAGGAGATCCGGTTTGTGCTTCATGCAAGCGGAAGGGGCATGATGCTGCCCATTATTGGGGTAAGGAGAAGACCTACTTCAAGTGTGGACAGAAAGGACATTTTAAGTCAAAGTGCCCACAGTCTCAGCCTAGGCTGCAGCCAATTCCACTTCAGGAATTGCCTCCGCCATAGCTTTTGAATAAAGGAAAGGGCAAGTTGTGATGACTTTGGAGGAAGCACAGACGTCCACCCAAGTGATCTTAGGTTAGATTCTAATCTAGTTCTAGTTTTAGCTCTTGGCTTTAGTCTAATGTTTTTTTTCTAGTTAAGAATGCGACTTTATAGGGAAATTTAAGGTAAGGAACCGTTGAGCGCATGTTCTTTTCGATTATGGTGCTACCCACTCATTTGTGGCTAGGGATTTCATAGAGCATCATCGTCTGACTCTAGACCTAGTTGGCGATTCGTTGCACGTTAAGTTTCCTTCTGGTGATTGGGTGGTGTCGGACTAAGGTATCCAAAATTGTCTGATCCTTTTAGGAGATTTCCTAGCTTTTGCTGATTTAAAGGTGTTGGACCTGGAGTACTTCGATGTTATCTTGGGCATGGACTGGTTGTCTAGATATGATGCAGTTATCCAATGCAAGGTTAAGCGCTTGAACTTCAAGATGGACAACGACCACCCCTGAAGTGTTTATAATTTTTCGTGCAAGCATTCATCGATTATTTCTACGGTACGTGCTCGAAAACTTTTGAATTCTGGTTGTTTTGCTTGTTTGGTTTCTGTTTTGGAAATCGTTGGTAGTTTTTCGTGCTTCGAGGATGTTCCTGTGGTGCGAGAGTTTCCCGATGTCTTCCCGGATAGTCTTCCTAGGCTTCCGCCTAAGAGGGAAGTAGAGTTTGTTATTGATTTAGAGCCAGGTACTTGCCTTATTGTTAAGGCACCGTACCGTATGGCCCTGCATGAGTTGGAAGAGTTACATACCCAGCTGGATGAGTTATTGCAATGTGGATTTATTAGGCCTAGTACTTCGCCTTGAGGTGCTCCTATATTGTTTGTAAAGAAGAAGGATGAATCTATGAGGTTGTGCATCGATTATAGGGAATTGAATAAGGTGACTATTAAGAACAGGTATCCCTCGCCGCAAATAGATGATTTGTTTGATCAGTTGCATGGTAGTATAGTGTTTTTGAAGATTGATCTTCGTTCAGGCTACCATCAGTTGAGAATCCATGAGTAAAATATTCTGCGGACTACTTTCTGTTCTCGGCATGGATATTTTGAGTTCTTGGTAATGTCCTTTGGTTTGATGAATGCACCCTCTACCTTCATGGATATGATGAACGTTCAAGGATTTTTTTGGACCGTTTTATGGTTGTATTTATAGATGATGTTTTGGTTTATTCCCATATGTTGAGGAGCATGCCCAACACTTGCTGCTAGTTTTATCTACTTTGAGAGAGCATAAGTTGTATGCTAAGTTGAGTAAGTGCTAGTTTTGGCTACCTTAGGTTTCCTTTTTATGTCATGTTATGAATAAGAATGGAATTTCTGTTAACCCAAAAAATATAGCTGCCATAATGGATTGGTAAGGACCTACCACACCCAAAGAGATAAGAAGCTTCCTAGGGTTGACAGGCTATTATAGAAGGTTTGTGGAAGGATTTTCTATGATATCTGTGCCGCTGACTAAGCTTACGCAGAAGAATACAATGTTTGTGTGGAGTGATAAGTGTGACGAAGCTTTTCAGGAATTGAAAAAGAGATTGTGCATTTCTCTGGTGTTGACTTTGCCCGCCGAAGGATTAGAGTATGTCGTTTATGTGGATGCATTGCATATCGGGCTTGTATGCATTATGATGTAAGAAGGAAAGGTAAATTGTGTATGGGTCGAGGTAGTTAAAGATATATGAAAGGAACTACCCGACTCATGACTTAGAGTTTACGACAGTAATTTATACCTTGAAGTTGTGGAGACATCTTTTATATGGCGCGTTGTGCAAGATTTACAAGGACCATAAGAGTCTGAAGTATATTTTCACTCAAAAAGAATAAAATTTGTGCCAATATAGATGGTTAGAATATGTTACGGATTACGATGTCGAAATCCAATATCATCCAGGCAAAGCTAATGTGGTAGTCGATGCCTTGAGTCGAAAGACCACACAGATCTTTGGACTTTCAGTGGAATGCTTGGTGGAAGAGTTTCTGTTGATGGGTATCTCGGTTGGAAGTAGCGACTCGCCAAGCAGTTTGGAAGTAGCAGAGCCTTCATGGATTACGCTTACAAGGCTACATCAAAAGGATGATTCTTATTTGCAGCATCTTTGTAATAGAACTAAGAAAGGGGAGTTACCGTACTTTTCAATTGATGGTGTAAGTACTTTGAAGTACCGCGATAGATTTTGTATCCCCGCTATTAGGGATATTCGAGCTAAGTTGTGCAATGAGGTGCATGGTTTTAGTGTTGTCTGCCACCCTGGTTCTACTAAAATGTATAGAGATTTGAAACAGATCGTTTGGTGGTATGAAATGAAGAATAATATAGCCAAGTTTGTGTCAGAATATTTTACCTGCAAGCATGTTAAGGCAGATCATGTGATGGTCTCAATTCTGATTATTGAGATTATCTTCAGTTATCTAACTTCTCTCCTCAACTGAGCTAGCAAGAGGGCTTACTCAGACTATAGGGAAGCATCTTGCGGCATGGAGACAATCTCCATAGCTTGTCTCTTGACAAGTCTTTTACTTCTTTTCAGAGAATCCAATATTTCACCATACTTGTCAATTAAATGATTTACATCATTTTCAAAATCTGAACCATCATTCCTACTAGAGGAAGTGGATGCTTCAGAGACTGAGCCAGGCTCATAAGTGGAAGAAGAGCTAGAGATAGAGAGTACCTTATCAGAAGTGGGATTGTCCTGATCGTCTTTTGATAGGGCCATGAGGCAGAACACCTTATCCTCTTCACAATCACTGTAAGGTGAGGACAGTTGAGCCCTTATGCCTGATGGGGTAGTTGGATAATCAACCACTTCGTTAATGAAAATGAGACCAATGTAGGACTCCTCTTCATCTGAATCTAAAGACTCAAAATCACTGTATTATAGGCTAACTTTCTTCTTGGCCAAGAAACTCTTTTCAATCTTCTTGTCCATGTGATGCTTTTTGCCTTCAGACCTCATCTCCTCCTTCTTATCTGTACAGTCAGCAATGACATGTCCACTCCTGCTACAACAGTAGCAAACAACATTAAACTTAACATGTTTTTTCTGATAGGAGTCATACCTTTCCCCATGGGGGTCATTTCTGGATTTGTCCTCGCTAAAGTGAGGATTCTTTGAGGTGGAGCTAGAAGAGCCATTGTTCTTCCACTGTATCCTTCTACTCAGCAACTTCTTGAACTACTTGGAGAATAGTGCTAGTTCACCATCTGATAGTTCATTCCCGGAGGAGCTGGGATCTGAGCTTTCTGACTCGGCAACTCTCCTTGGTGGAGAAGGAGTCTTTATCACGCTTCTTCTTGTGGCTTCAGCTCTGAAGGCCACAAACTTCTCCCTGTCCTGAGAACTGACAGCGTCCTCTTCAGCCTTCCTGGAGTTCTGTTGCATTTCATAGGAGAGCAACTTCACAAATAGATTTTGGGGCAATGTGTTGGCTAGATTGCCAACTTCTCTGATAGCACATATCTTGATATCTCATTCCTTGTTTAGGGATCTTAAGAACTTGTCATTAAGTTCATAATTAGTGAATTGTCTGCCATAGGTGATCAGACTGTTCACTATCCTGGAGAACTTCTCATAGCATTCAGTTATGGAATCTTTCTTATCTTGTATGAAGGCTTCATACTCTTGGTTAAGTAGGGATTTCCTGTCATTCATGACTTCTTTTGTGCCTTCCATGCAGATAATCAATATGTCCCACATTTCTTTGGTTGTCCTGCAGTGGAACAATTTCTAGAAGGTTGAGTCATCAATGACACTAACAATGATGGTTTGTGCCCTCTTGTCCATAGTTGCCAAGATGACTTCATCCTAAGTCATTTCAGTATAACTCTTTAGGGTTTGGACATTTGCTTCGAAGACAGAGACCTTCATGGTAATGAAGGGTCCTTATTGAACTGTAGTAAATATCCTAAGATCAGAGGCTTCCATGAACAGCCTGACCCTCTCTTTACAAATCCCAAAGTTTTCTTTTCTGCAAACTTGAAGCTTCATTAAGGTCCACTCCTTATGGTTCTCTCCTGAACCCATAAGCTCTATACTTTAAGCTACCCTTTGAGATCTACTCAGACTGTTAAGTTCTTTTGGAGCAACCTCCCTCTGATATCACTTGAATTCTTTAATTTTAAGGATAGCTAAACACCTAAAGGGGGTGAATTGGTTTTTGGTCTTTTTATATTTTTCTTTCTTTAAGTGTGTTATATTTTAAGGATCCTGAGTCAGTTATATTTTCTTTCAAGACAAACCACAATAGCACACACTAGATTTATAGTGGTTCCCCAGATTATGGTTACATCTACTATCCCTCCCACATTTCTAATAGTTTGTTAAACAAGACAACTTCTCCAATCTCAGCTCCAAAGAGCTTACAACACAGATCTCTCAGGATCTCTCAGTCTCCTCCAAGACCTACCTTAGGCACAAGTCCCTACAACCCAGAGTTAGGATTTACTCCTACAGCTCAGTGATCCAAATATCACCTACCTTAGACTTGAGCATAAGTCCTACACTCAGTCTAAGAGGATAGCACAACCACTTAGAGAAAATGACTCTCCTACAGCTCAGGCACAAAGGCCTTACCTCAAATCCATAGAAGGATCTTACAATGGGGGCACAAAGGCCCTACCACACATAGAGAACGACTCTCCTACCTCAGACAAACAACCCTACCTCAGATACACACAGGGATCCTACCTCAAATCAACAAATGATCCTACCTCAGCCTTTATAAAATAGACATACACTGAGATCTGTTAAGATCCTACAGAAGGAAGGTTGGTTAGTGTTGATGTTTGACTCCTGAGATAAATTTCTCTGAGTCTGCTTTTCTGGACTGAGAAATACTCAGCCCTAACTATGACTCCAGAGAGAAAAATCTCTAAGCCTTCTTCTTCCGGAACTAAGACAGTTTAGTCTTATCTCCTTCACAGCAATAAGAAGGTAGATCTTCAAGTTAACTTGGCTTGTGCTGAGAAGTATGTTGCAGAGATCTGCTTCTTCCTAAACTGAGAGTGAATCTCAGTCCTATCTTCTTCTTCACAACTCCAAAAAGTATTCTTCAGGAATGATCAGCTAGGGTTATGAAGTTACTGCAGTTAGGGCTTGCCTTGCTGCTTATACTTAGAGATTTTCTCCGACCTTGCTGTTGAAGGTGTTGACTACAACAACTATCTTGTTGCTGCTAGGGTTAGCCTTGGCCTCTTCTTCCTCAGAGATTACTCTGATCAGTGTGCTGTTGTGGTTTGTCAGATAATCTGCACAGCTAGGCATTGAGTACGTTGAGTTAACCTTCATCACTAAACGAATTTAGACTTAGCCAATACTTCTGCACTGTTAGGCATTGAGAGCGTTGAGTGTACCTTCATCACTCAACGAATTTGGACTTGGCCAATACTTCTGCACTGCTAGGCGTTGAGTGCATTGAGTGAGGATTTATAACTCAATGCTTCTGGACTTGGCCGCTTCTCTGAATGTCTGCCATCTTGCTGAGGCGTTGAGTGAGCTCCCTTCACTCAATGCTTCTATACTTAGCCGATTTTGAAAGTCTTTGATTACAAGGATAGATAATCACCTAGAGGGGGTGAATAGGTTATTGCAATCTTTTTAAGATTCTTTAAAATCATCTATGACTTAAGTCCTATTGTGTATACTTAACTTAGCTTTCAAGAACACAGTACTTAGCACATCAAAACATAATACACAACACACCAGATTTTTATAGTGGTTCCCTAGTGTATGGGTGCATCCACTGTCCCTCTCCGCCTTTCTAATAGTATGTTAGATAAGGTTCTTCTCTAAAAACTATGGCTCTTTAGAGATAACAACACGATCCCACCGGATCAGTCAATCTCCACAGAGATTTACAACACTGGATCACAGCCCTCCACACAGTAATCTCCTGACAACCACACATAGGCACAAATGCCCTTTACACAGGCTGGGATAAACAGCCACACACAGATTCACACAGAAATCCAATCACAGGCCCACAGCCCTAACACAGATCTCCCAGATTTGTCTCACAGCCTTTATAATTTAGGCTTTATAATAAGATCTCACAGATCTCTCACACAGCCCAATCAATTTAGGCCTCAACACAGATCTTTCACACATCCACTGATTTTGAAAGACTTGTTGATTTGACTCATGTGAAATTATTCTTTGTGTCAATTTCTCGTGCTAAGTAAATCTCAGCCATATCCGCTTCCCAGCAACAAGAATGACAATCTTTGACTATCTGCGACTTGTGCTGGAAGTTCCTCAGGACCTTGATCATGTTCTTGTAAATGAAGGGGGAAGATTAAAAATGAATGTCTTCAATCAGCTAACCTTTATTGGCAGGAAATGAATTGCTCTGCCTCTCCTTTTGTCAAGAGAAAATTCTGTACAGATATCTTATTCTTCTTCAACAATCCAGAGAAAGATCTTCAGATTTGACTCGGCTTGGATCATGAATAAACTTCAGCTAGGGCTTGCCTAGACTGATTCGTCTTCCTCAGAGAGATCCTCTGTTCTTGTTGTAGTAGATGTTGATTGCACCATCGAACTCAGAAACCCTTCAGATTTATCAATTGAAGCTCTTGGTTCTATAACAATGGAAGATGAAGACGACAAACTCACGCTTCTTATTTTTAGAATGTTAATCAGAAAAACTTATTTGATCTTAATCTCCACAGTTATTTATAATCCCGTCGATTTGTGGGATGATTGGCACGGGTCCCAGTTTTGACGGTGGTTAAAACCTCAGCTTAATCAAATTGAGATCCTCTATACACTAAAGGCGACGTTAATGTCGATCTGCAGCATTTAAATAACAAATCAGAAAAGTGTTGACTTGATAACTTTGCTGACGTCAGCATCATTCTGGACTTAGCAAAATCTAGCAATGTGTCAGAAATCTTCAATTCGACGAACTCAAAACTCAGTTCGACGAACCCATGGCTCAGCTTGACGAAATCAAGTATCATTCCAGAAATCTTCAGTTCGATGAACTCAAAACTCAGTTTGATGAACCCAGGGCTCAGCTTGACGAAATTAAGCATCATTCCAGAAATCCTCAGGTCTACAAAAAGGTGAAAGCTGCGTTCGACAAAATCTGAACTCAGCTCGATGAAATAAAACATCATTCCAGAAATCCTTAGGTCGACAAACAGGTGAAAGCTGCGTTCGACGAAATCTGAACTCCGTTCGACGAAATCAAAGCTCAGTTCGATGAAAAATGGATAAGCAATACTTCGACGATTCTGGATTTAGAATTTTCTTTAGCTTTGCTAGGCATTGAGTGGCGTTGAGTGAATATGTCATACTCAATGAATCTGGACTTAGAAATATTCCAGCTCTGCTAGGCGTTGAGAGCATTGAGTGTATATGTCTCACTCAACGCTTTTTTGCCTTGGCCATATTCTTCGGCTTTCTACCTTATGGCGTTGAGAGCATTGAGTGTATAAGCTTAACTCAACTCTTTTTGCCTTAGCCATATTCTTCATCTTTCTTCCTGATGGCGCTGAGAGCGTTGAGTGTATAAGCTTCACTCAACGCTTTTATACTTAGCCTGATTTTCTGCAATCTTATCTTCTTGTTGAAATTTGGCATTGAAAGACTCAGCATGACGTTGAATGATGAAGCTTCAGACAACGCTTCTGGACTTAGTCAATTTTTTGGCTTCCACTGCTTAGGCTTTGACATGATATCCTTGACTCAATGATTCTGGCCATATGACGTTGAGTTAGTTGAGCTCACTCAACGCTTGTGGACTTAGCCACATTTTTGCCTTGTCAATATTGTAAGTTTTGACTGCCAACCTTCTCTCAGCGCTATTAGCTGTATGGCATTGAGTGAGCTTGCCTCACTCAATGATTCTGGACTTAGGCATTTTCCTGAATTTTCAGCCTATCACTTTGAGTCCACCTGTCATTATCCCTTGAACTATATGTCCAATCTTTGTGACAAATACCAACCTGTATGCATGAACTTAAACATACATCAAATACAACTATATGTATATCATAGACATGTTTGACTTCTTACAAATCTAGGACATTGGGATCATTGGACCTAACAATCTTCCCTTATTTGAAGAAGTCAAAACACCACTTGAGAATTCTTTGTCAATGATATACACTAACATAAGCAGCAAAAATATTAATATTATATTAATCAAAGAGCAACAAGAGTTACCACATTTTCCCTTGTGCTCCCCCTACTTTATCGCATCCTACTGCTATAAGCTGCTTCACCTATGAAACCTTTCCTATAGCTACTTATTTGTTGCTACTACTCCCCCTTATTACTATGTTCTTGTACTACTTCTCCCCCTTTTTGACTTCTGTTAAATAGCTTAGGGAAGCATGCTATCTACTCCCCCTATTTGAGAGCAGAGAAACACCTAGAGCAGAACTTGCTCCCCATCAATAAGAACAACTGAAGCTATACTAAATTCAACATTCCCAATTCAAATTTGAAGGTGTTGAACTTTTCTTCATCTAGTGGCTTTGGTGAAAATATCAGCCACTTACTTGTCTGTTGGGACAAACTAAAGAATAATATCCTCACATTCCACATGATCTCTTATAAAATGATATCTAATCTCTATGTGTTTAGTCCTGCTATGCGTTACAAGATTCCTAGTTATAGAGATTGCTCATGTAGAGTCGCAAGACAAAGGTCTCTTACTTATCTGGAGGTTATAATCCTAGAGTTGATGTTGAATCCACAATAACTGTGCACAGCAGCTTCCTGCAGCTATGTATTCTGATTCTGCAGTAGAAATAAATACACTAGTCTGCTTCTTGCTGCTCCAGGACACTAGCCTTCTACCCAGAAACTGACAGGAACATGATGTACTTTTACTGTCCTCTCTACAGACTGCAAAGTTTATATCAGAATAACCAATTAGCTCAAAATACCTATTCTTAGGGTACCATAGGCCAAGATTTGGTGTGCCCTTTAAATATCTCAAAATTTTCTTAACAATCGAGAAATGAGTCTCTTTATGGCATGCCTAATATCTAGCACAGACACATGTAGCATATATGATGCCTGGCCTACTAGCAGTGAGGTATAAAAGAGAACCAATTATTCCTCTATATAAAGTTTGATCAACAGGTTTCCCTGCCTCACCTTTGTTTAAAGACATATTTGATCCCATGGGAGTTTTCATGGAGGAAGCATTATCCATCCAAATTTCTTAAGTAACTCCCTAATAAACTTAGACTGTGATATAGATATTCCATTGTCAGTCTGTCTTACTTGGAGACCCAAGAATAACTTAAGTTTAACCATACTACTCATCTCAAACTTCTCTTGTATAGGTTTGGCAAACTCCCTGCAGACCCAAAGATAATGTCATTAACATCAGTAGACCCAAAGATAATGTCATTAACATATATGTGGACTAGGATGATCTTGCCCTTAGATTCCCTAAGGAATAGAGTCTTGTCTATCTTCCCCCTTGAGAATTTATTTTAAATGAGGAAGCTAGATAATGTTTCATACCAAGCTCTAGGGGTTTTCTTTAGCCCATATAGAGCTTTGCTTAGTATAAACAAAATCAGTATGGTAAGGAACAACAAAACATGGAGGTAGTTTCACATAGACTTCTTCTTTCAAATCTCCATTCAGAAATGTTGATTTCACATATATCTGATAGACTCTGAAACCTTGGAATGCAACATATGAAAGGAATAACCTGATAGCTTCTAGTCTTGTTACAGGGGCAAAGGTTTGATCAAAGTCAATACCTTCCTCTTGCTTGTACCCCTGAGCCACCAATCTTGCTTTATTCTTAACTATAATGCCATTTTCATCAAGTTCATTCCTGCAGATACACCTAGTTCCAATGACATTATGTCCTTGAGGTCTGGGAACCAGCTTCCAAACCTTACATCTTTTAAACTGGTTCAATTCCTCTTGTATAGCTCCAATCCAAAACTGGTCTTGGTTAGCCTCTTTAAATTTCTTAGGTTCTACCTGTGATAGGAAGCAAGAGTACATTGTTGTGTTAAGACATCTGCTCCTTGTCACTACTCCTTGTCTTGCATCACTAATAATTTGACGGTCTGGATGATCCGTCAGATGTCTTACTACTGGAGGTAGTATTGCTTTAACATCATGTTCTTCATGATGTTGATCTTCATCTACTTCCTGTGCTTGCACTTCCTCTGGAATGCATACACCCTCTTTTTGGTCGTGCATTGTTGGAGCATCTTCTTCATTTCTCTTGAGAGTGAGCTTTTACAACACTAGTTCAGTACCTGTAGAACTAGAAGAAGAGCTTGACAATTCATGGTTAATCATATTTGTTTCATCAAACACTACGTTAACTGACTTCTCTACAACTTGACTTGTCAAGTTATAGATCCTATAAGCCTTAATATGATTGTTGTACCCAAAAAATATTCCCTCATAGGCTTTGGCAGAAAACTTATTTTTATAGGATTTCCCATTATTGATTACAAAGCACTTGCTCCAAAAAATTCTGAGATATGCAAGGTTTGGTTTTCTACCCTTCATAATCTCATAGGGAGTCTTATTGTGGCTCTTGGTGATAGAATCTCAGTTAAGGACATGACAAGTTGTATTTATAGCCTCATCCCAGAAATATTCTCGGAGAGAAGTGTCATTTAGTAGTGTTCTACTAGCCTCTATGAGAGTTCCATTCTTCCTCTCAGCTATCTCATTTTGCTGAGGTGTTCTTGGAGAGAAAAACTCTTGTTGAATCGCATGATGTTCACAGATTCTTGTCATGCATTCAGACTGAAACTCAGTCTCATGGTCACTTTTGATTTTAATCACAGTACTATTCAGCTTATTCTGTATTTGCATGACAAATTTCTTGAAGATATTGGGGGTTTCAGACTTTTTCTTCAAAAAGAATGCCCAAACAAATCTGGAAAAGTCATCAACCACCACAAAGGTGTAGACCTTTCTACCTAGACTATGAAATGGCATTGGACCAAACAAGTCCATATGCAAGAGGTATAAACACCTCACAGAATCTTTAGTCTCAATGCTTCTGAAGGAAGCTTTGTCTGCTTACCATTTTGTCATGCAGAGCAAATACCTTCCTTAGAGCATTTCATATTAGGATCATTCCTTACTAACTCTTGACTATAGAGCTTGTAACGCCCCGAAACTCAAAAGAGCGACAGGTGGCATTTTGAGCCAAGTTTGGAATTTGGCAGGGGTCACACGGCCTGGGACACGGGTGTGTCCCAGGGGCGTGTCGTTCTCGGGTCGATGATCTGGCTGAGTGGTCGATGAATTTGGAGTCGACGATCGTCGAGCAGTGAACACGGCCTGAGACACAGGGGTGTCCCAGGCCGTGTCCTTCACGGGATGAAGTCAGGCCATGGTGGGGGCGACACACGGGGTCAGCACACGGGCCGTGTCGGGTATACATGGGCATGTCAAAATGCGACACGGGCGTGTCGGGTACCCGTATCCCTTTAGGGCGTTTTCGGCCCTGTGTCGATGGAGTAACACGACACACTACACGACAGTGTACTGTATGATACGGGCATGTCAAGTTTGACACGGGCATGTCGGGTGCCCGTGTTCTTTTCGGGATGCGTCGGTTTCGACTATGAATGGGGAACATAACCTTGGACACGAGCGTATCACAAGCCGTGTTCGGCCCAAGTTTTGGTTTTCAAGTCCGAATCGTGGTCGTCTGTTTCCTTATTTTGGGATCTAAAGGCTCAGGGTTATTCTTGTTGGTATATACCCGGGAATAGTGTTTGCAAGCCTTCATTTCCTTTAAGCATTCTCTTTCTAAACTTCTAGAGAGAGGGGAGGTCAAGGAAGAAGAAGGAAGCTAGATCCGGCCACCAGCGGAGCTTCAGACCTCCAAATCGCAAGCCGACTTCGGATCTACGGAGATGAGGACATTGCGGTGCTTTTCATCCATATAGATTTCCATGGCACCAAAGAGGAATGCTAGGGTAACGATTCTCGTCCTAGGACATATGAAGTCCTCTTTTCTTTGCATAGGAAGCCCGCTCTCGCGAGTTTGCGGTGAGTTTGAGGCGTTCCTTTGGGTAGACATGAATAGTCCCCATTATTTAGCATGTAGAGTCCGTAATCGAGGAACGGATATAGGTATGATGTGTGAAGCCTACCCGGACAAGTTGGTCTAGATCGGTGATGTTGCATTGCATGAATGTCCGGAGAAGACTCCGTGCAGATGTTTGTTTTTCGAGTTTTATACGCGGTAGATTGCAATAGGGAGCCTTGGGGATTAACTCCAAGGTGCACCTAGAGAACTGGGCAGATGCATGTGTTGAAACCGAAAATTGGTCTCTTGTGGAGTTCGACCCTTGGGGAAGGGGCGGTCTCGCGCCTACTTTGCCCCTGTAAGAAAAACAACGAAGAAGGCAAGGAGAAACAGACCCAAGGGCTCGGCAGGGAGGTCCCACCACAAACCCGAAAGATCTCAGAGCACTTCCCCTCCTTAGCCAGAAGCCGAGCTAATGTACCCTCAGAAAGCACTTGAAGATTGGGGCAGGAGAGCACAGGGAAGAACCTGCTTTCTGGGGTACCCCTTGGGTCCTATTTATAGTTTTTGAAATTTGGACTGCCAATAACCAAAAGAACTGACCTGAAATTAACAGAAAACCCTTGGTTGGGTCTGCCAACAGCCAAACTCCGCTGTTTTGAAGGGCTATGGGCAGACCAGCAGGGGCAAAACAGTAAAAAGTACCTCACACATCCGGGCGAGCTGGGGAGTTTTGGCCACCTCGGCATGTTCTGCTCTCCTGTGGTTGTCGAGCTCCACTGCGAGGACACGAGTTGTGTGTCACTTGGCGAATGCCGAGCTCGGGGTCGCCGATCGTCGATCTCTGGTCGACAGATGCCGAGCTCGGGCTCGCCCCCTTTACTGCCGAGCTCGCTTATTGTCCTCATCCCGATTTACCTAGTCCCTGGTGACCCTGCTCGCCGGACACGGGGTTGTACACAATCCCCGCTCTTTTCGAGCTTGTCAAAGCTCGGAAAGAAACATCCAACCCCAAGTGTGCGGCGAGCACTGGTTGGCGAGTTGGAGGGAATCTTCTAGTGGGGGCCACCTGTGGCTATATATATGTGCACCTGCCCAGCTGCCTGACTCTTGCCATTCCCTCTGCTGCCTTGCCAAGATGCCTCTTCCAAAGGAGATCCAAGAGCGCATAGACCGGGCCCGCCAGGCCTCCGCGGCTCGCATTGCCGCTCTGACAGCGGTCCCCGCGAAAGCTCCCAAAACCGATTCTGCCGAGGCCGGTTCCAAGAAGTCAAAACTGTTCCCTGAAGCAGCTGAACCCATTTTCAACGAGCTGAGGGCCACCCTGGCTTGCGAGACCGGCTCTTCCACCCGAACTATTCTGGAGAAGGATAGAGAGGTCGTCGTGGTTGGTGATGACCTGGACGGTCAACCAGATGGCGAGGTCATCGTGCCGCGAGACCCCACACCGCGAGGCGAGGCCACGCTCGCCACCTCGCAATTCTCGGCACCGGACAGCCATCCCCGGGATCCGCGCTTCTCTTCGGGATCCGGCCCATGAGCTCGCAGAGGCCAAATTCACCAGCGGGCTTCCCCCCTCCTCGCCAAACTGACGCGGCCGTGGGGGAGGGTCTGGGGACCATTCCCACCCCGGGATTCGAGCTCATCTCGCCGGGGGCCCGTGGCCTAGGTCGCGGGAAGGATCTGAGGTTCATTCCTCCCCGCATCTCTTTTGAACCGCCGAGCTCTTCAGGTCAGCCTTGTCTGACTCCTTGTTTCATAAGTTTTTGCTCCTTTTGTTAATACCTGTCTTCACAGCTCTTCCCAGTCAATCGGCTGCCGAGGAATCCTCGTGGGCAGCCCACTACTCTCCCCTCCCCTCCCCGAGCTTGCTGGACTCTTACCTAGGTCCTGATGTGGATCAAGGCGAGTTGACGAGGAGGGAGGTCAAGCTCCTCAAAAAGCTGGTGTGCGGACTGCGCGAGGTGCAGGGGATCAACGAGACGCTGCAGCGCGACTACGCGCGTCTTGCTGATGAGGTTCGCCGCGGCCAAGCTGGCGAGCTGATGTCCCCCTCCCGGCTCCTGGACGAGATAGACGACGGTCTCTCGGTTGCGCAGAGGAATTCCGGAAGGATCCGCGAGCTGCTCCGCGCACGGCAGCCTGGGGGTGGGAGTCGCGAGGCCGGGGTAGGTAAGTCAGCGGGCTCCTTTGCCGAGCCGACCGGCACTCGCATCTAGATGCCCTCCCTGCTTGCGCGCCCTGCTTCTTTAAATCCCGAACTTTATTTCTGTAATAAATAAATCTTAGAATATTCTTGATCATGTTACTTAAATAAAATGCTGCAATGTTTGACTTAGCCTTGGATGGGATGCGCCGGAAGTCGGCGAGCTGGGGTGGCGAGCTGGGGCAGCGAGCTGGGGCAGCGAGCTGCGCTGATTGGATAGCCTGCCTCAGATTTCTTTTCCTATAAATAGCCCCCCCCCCCCCACCTACCCCTGTACTGTGCCTTTATTGCTTTGCTTTCCTCTCTCTGTGTTCTCTTCTCTCCCTGCTCGCGTAGTTCTTTTTCCTGCAAAGATGGGCAAGACCAACCCAGATGCCGATGGCCGCTCCAAGTGCGCGCAGCACTTCACTAAATACTGCTTCTTCGAGGGGCACACTAGCGAGGACGAGCTCGCTGAGTTCGTGGCGGAGCGCGTGCCGCCGGGCTTCGAGGCGCGCAGGCCGAAGCCGGGCGAGGCCATCAACACCTTTTATAAAGATGAGCTCGCCTTCCCCATCTCGCACTTCGAGGTGGGGTTGCGCCTTCCCTTGTGGCCGGAGATCCGGCAAATCTTGAAGTACTACGGGGCCGTCCCCACGCAGCTGAACTCCAACGCCATCGCGATGATGGTGGCGTTCGCGAGTTACCTCCGGCGGGATAAGATCGAGTTCAACCTGACGGTGTTCAGGAAGCTCTTCTCCTACAAGGCGACGCCGGACGGGGTCGCCTACTTTGGCGGCTCCTTGATCAAAGTTCGCGAGATCGCGAACAAACACCATACCTGGATGACCAAGATCGCCTTCATCAATGGCGATCTCGACAACATCCCCTACTCGCCGCAACAAAAAGGCGAGGAGGTGTACCGCCCGCCGGCCGTGTCTGACAACAACGCCGAACTCCACAAATTCTTCCTCCACAAAGATTTCGAGGTCGCCTTCCTGCGGAGGGGCCTCGACGCGCTCCCCCCCATTCTGCCCGGCGAAGGTATGCTACTCTCCTCATCTTGCCGAGTTCGCCTGTCCGCCTTACTCGCCATATCGTTGCTGGACTCCTAACATTTTTATGTGTTTTCCTGCAGGGGAGCGAATAATCCCCGTGAACCCGCCGTTCGCGGATCCGGGGCTCCATATCGACCCTCTCGCTCGCGAGAGGGCGGCGGCGACGGCTTGCCGAGATGAGGCGGCCCTCTTGCAACCTTCTTCCAGCAAGAGGCGACCTGAGGACAAGGGCTCGAACCCGCCATTCAGCCACCGACAGATAAAGAAGATGCGGAGGGCCCTGTTGGCTCCGCGGGGGCAACAACAACAACAATAGCAGCCCAGCCCCAAATATATCAGCTCGTCGGAGACCCCTCCCGACTCGTCGTCGGAGAGCCCGCTGAAGGAGACAACCATCAAGGGCCGGAAAGGTCGCGAGGGCCCCTCTTCCACGGCGGCGATCTCCCCTCCTCCAGTGGTGAAGAGGACCGCCCGCGAGCGCGCGCCGCCGAAGCAACACCCCCTCTTCAACTTCGGCGCGCGCTGGAAGGATTCGGCGCGCGCTGGAAGGATTCGGCGGGCGAGCCCATGCTGCAGTGGGACGAGCTCGCTCATCGAGTCTCCGTCTCCACTCTGCACCCCTCCTGGCACGACCGTGAGCCTGCCACCGGTCACGCCTACGCCCTCGGCTTCGGCCTATATGGCCGGGAGGATGCCGAGGCCTACAAGAGGATGACCCTGCGGCAGCTCGGCCATGAGGGCCTGCAGTCCCACCTGCGGACCCTGGAGCTGCATCACATGCTGGCACGCCGCAGCTTTGCCCTCAGCCACCAACTCGAAAAGGCCGAGCAGGCTCGCGACCTCGCCAAGTATAAGGTCACCGACCAGGCGAGGCGGCTCGGCATAGCGGAGGGTCTACTCGCCCAAGCCGCCGGCGGGTTGGTAAGTGTCAAGCGCTGCTCCTCTCTTTTACTTAGAAAATTTTGTGCTGCTGCTAAATGGACTCTTTTCCAGGATGCCAAGGCGGCGGGCGAGCTTCAGGCTCGCAACACTGAGCTGGGGGAGGAGGTCAGCCAGCTGCGCGCACTACTGGCCGCGGATGCCGACGCTGCAGGGGAGCTCCAGGCTCGCAACGCTGAGCAGGGGGAGGAGATCGGCCGGCTGCACGCATGCCTTGCCGAGCTGGAGGGCGCGAACATAAAGCTGAAGGGGGAGAACCAGCACCTCCTCAGCGAGGTGCGTCGCCAGGCGGAGATCTTCTTCCCGCCTCACGACATCGACCCTACCCTCCCCTACAAAAGCCCGCGGATCTTTGGCGAGGCTGACCTCGTCGAGAGATTGCAGATCAACTACATCCAAGCCGCCGAGTGCACCCTCCAGATGATGAAGGATTCTGGGGTGCTGGTGGAGGGGTGCGAGGGGATCTCGGCTCAGGACCTGATGCCGAGCCTGTTTCCGGCAACACCGCCCAGCGAGAAGGAAGACAGCCTGAACGCAATGTTCGGGAAGAGCTTCCAGGATCCTTCGGGTGATGGCGAGGACCAGTCCGGCGGAGGGGGCGAGGCCTGAGGTTAGCCTGTACTTTGTTTTCTTTTTTCTTTTTTCTTTGTTCCCTCGCTGAGGCGAGCCCCCCATGAAATTACTTTTTTGTAAACAGCTAATGAAAGTTTTTGATCATACCGGTGTCATTTTCTTTTCTGTTCTTTCTTTACTATGTTTGTCGTGCTCTGAATTTATGCTAGTGCTTCTCCCCGCGACCTCGCCGAGACAGGTTCCGCGAGTAGAGTGGTTATGAGAGCGCGCCCGCGAGTGGACGCGTTTTGAGTGTTCGCTGAGCCCCAAACGATTCGGGGGCGAGTTGCACTCCGCCCTTATCACGCCACCATAACTCGCACGCAGCCATCCAGGTTGAGCCCGAAAAAGGAGAAATTTTTCCAAGTCTAATGGGCAAAGGGGGTGAGGTGCCCCGGTGTGGCTTGATTTCCTTTGGCGAGGCCCGGGCTCGCGTTCCACTTGCCAATGCCGAGCCGGGAATGACGAGACCATACTAGCTCATGCAGAGTCCTCCAGCCTGGCTTGCCTTCTTGATCATGCCGAGATGGGTTTGCCGAGCCTGAGCTCGCCCTGACAGAACCTTTTCCCCTTTGCCCCTGGCACTGAGACTTTGACCCGTATCTGACGATTTCAAGGCCGACACCATCGAGGGACCTCCGACCCTGTCAGCTAGGTGAGTCTGACAGCGGGATCTGCTCGAGGCTAAGGATGACACCGAGTGACTTCCAGCCCTGCCAGCTAGGTGAGAGCCTGACAGCGGGATCTGCTCGGGGTCCATTACCAACGCCATCGAGTGATTTCCAGCCCTGCCAGCTAGGTGAGAGCCTGACAGCGGGATCTGCTCGAGGCCAAGGATGACACCGAGTGACTTCCAGCCCTGCCAGCTAAGTGAGAGCCTGACAGCGGGATATACTCGGGGGTCCACTACCAACACCGTCGAGTGACTTCCAGCCCTGCCAGCTAGGTGAGAGCCTGACAGCGGGATCTGCTCGAGGCCAAGGATGACACCGAGTGACTTCCAGCCCTGCCAGCTAGGTGAGAGCCTGACAGCGGGATCTGCTCGGGGTCTACTACCAACACCGTCGAGTGACATCCAGCCCTGCCAGCTAGGTGAGAGCCTGATAGCGGGATCTGCTCGAGGCCAAGGATGACACCGAGTGACTTCCAGCCCTGCCAGCTAGGTGAGAGCCTGACAGCGGGATCTGCTCGGGGTCCACTACTAACACCGTCGAGTGACTTCCAGCCCTGCCAGCTAGGTGAGAGCCTGACAACGGGATCTGCTCGAGGCCAAGGATGACACCGAGTGACTTCCAGCCCTGCCAGCTAGGTGAGAGCCTGACAGCGGGATCTGCTCGGGGTCCACTACCAGCACCGTCGAGTAACTTCCAGCCCTGCCAGTTAGGTGAGAGCCTGATAGTGGGATCTGCTCGAGGCCAAGGATGACACCGAGTGACTTCCAGCCCTGCCAGGTAGGTGAGAGCCTGACAGCGGGATCTGCTCGGGTCCACTACCAACACCGTCGAGTGACTTCCAACCCTGCCAGCTAGGTGAGAGCCTGACACCGGGATCTGCTCGGGGTCCAAGATACATTACATTCCTCTATACAGGCTAGCTATGGTAATATTAGAGAGTTGAAGGAATTTATTATAATCAAAGTGTTGCTTACATGCTTTAGGGGGAAAATCATTTTAGGTCGTCACCACTGCAGGTGAGACTCAGGGTCTCGTCCTCTACATTTTGGAGTCGATAGCCCCCTGACCCCAAGGCTAATTTTACAATGAATGGTCCCTCCCAACTGGGATTGAGCTTCCCTACGGATGCTGACCTCCCTGCTGCATCCACTTTCTTCAGCACCAAGTCCCCTTCCATGAACTGCTTGACCCTGACATGCTTGTCAAAGTACTTGGCCATTCTTCTTTTCACCTCCTCTTGTCGGATAGCGAAAAGGTCCCTCACCTCTTCCACCATGTCAAGGGAGAGCCTCAGTTCCTCCTCATTCTCCGCTTGCCATTCCTCACGGTCTTATTTTGTTGCCACGACTCGCGGTGTTTGGACTTCGAATTCTACGGGGAGCACTGCCTCGCACCCATGGGAGAGTTTGAAGGGGGTCTCTCCCGTAGCTGTGTTGGGGGTGGTCCTTAGGGCCCAAAGAACCGCAGGAAGCTGCTCCACCTAGCTCCACTTCAAATTCTCCACCTTCTTCTTGAGGAGGTTGACGATGGTCTTGTTTGCGGCCTCCACCTGCCCGTTACTCCTGGGGTGATGGACCGAGGCGAACCTGAGATCGATTCCAAGCTGCTCGCAGAAGCTGGTGAACTCGGCACTGGCGAATTGGGTCCCGTTGTCCATGATGATGGCCTGGGGTAGCCCATGGCGACAGATGATCTCCCCCCAAACAAAGTTCCTGATCACCTGGGAGGTCACCTTGGCCAACGCCTTCACCTCCATCCACTTTGAGAAGTAGTCAATCATCACTAGGAGGAACCTTCTCTGACCGCTGGCTTGGGGGAATGGTCCAACCAAATCCATTCCCCAAATTGCGAAGGGCCATGGGGCCGTGATACTTCTGAGTCGCTGAGCTGGCTACAGCTGGAGAGGGGCAAACAGCTGGCATTTATGACATCTTCTTGCGAACTCTGCGGCGTCTCGGCCCAGGGTGGGCCAGAAATACCCTTGCCTGACTATCCTCCCTTCCAGGGTCTGACTCCCGGAGTGACTGCCACATTCCCCGGAGTGGACTTCCTCCAAGATCCTTCGCGCTTCTCCCTCGGTCACGCAGCGGGCTAGCATCCCTGAGAGGGTCTTCCTGTATAGCTGCCCGTCCTGGAGGAGGTAATATGCTGCCTTGTGTCTCAGTTTCTTCTTATCTACCCCCTCTGGATACTCCCCTGTGGAGAGGAAAACCACGACCGGATCCATCCACGAAGCTTGCTGATCGATTTCCATGAGCTCTCCTTCTTCGATGGAGGGGCGGAACAGGTCGGTAATGGTGCCCCCCACCTGGGGACCATGCTTCGCCAGCTGATCGACTTGTTCATTCTCTTCCCTGGGCACGTGTCGGATGGTGAAAGTTTGAAAAGTGCCGATGACCCCCTTCACCTTGGCCAAATATGATCGCAGAGTGGGCTCCCTTGCCTCGAACTCCCCGTTGATTTGGGAAGCTACTACCATGGAGTCAGTGAGGACCTCCACATCCGACACCTCGAGCTCCCTGGCCAGGCGAAGCCCTGCTATCACGGCCTCGTACTCGGCTTGGTTGTTGGTAATGGGAAAGTGTACCACCACAGTCTGCTCGATTCGGGTCCCTTGAGGGCTTTCTAGGATCACCCCCACTCCAAGGGAATGCCTCCTTGAGGCTCCGTCCACCCACACTTTCCAAGGAGTCGGGCGGGTGAGCTCTTCCTCCGCTACCTCAACCATGTAGTCAGAATTCGGCCATCGCCTGAGCTTTGATTGAGAGCCGCGGAATGAAAGAAACGTCGAACTCGCTCAGCTCCACCGACCACTTAGCCAACCTACCTGAATGCTCCACCCCCTCGAAGATGTTGTGGAGGGGATGGTCGGTCACCACTCGGATTGAGTGTGCTTGGAAGTAAGGTCGTAGCCTCCGAGCCGAGATGATCAGTGCGAAGGCTAGCTTCTCCAAAATTGGATACCGGAGCTCGGCCTTCCTCAGGACCCGGCTCACGTAATAAATAGGGAGCTGCCTCTTTCCCTCTTCACGAACTAGGACCGAGCTCAAGGCCTCCGCCCCGACCCCCAGATATAAGAACAGGTCCTCCCCCTCCATCGGCCCTTGGAGCAGCGGAGCCTGTGTCAACTGCACCTTGAGGGCCTGGAACGCCTCCTCACACTCCTTGGTCCATTCAAACCTCTGACCACCCCTTAGCATTTTGAAGAAGGGGGAGCACTTCTCCCCTGCCCGTGAAAGGAAGCGACTCGGCCCTGCTAGCTTCCCCGTCAGCCGCTGGACCTCCTTTGCATTCTGCGGGGACCCCAGCTCCAAGATAGCCTTGACCTTATCTGAATTCGGCTCGACCCCCGTGGGGGTGAGGAGGTGCCCCAAGAACTTTCCCCTGCTGGCCCCAAAGACACATTTAAGGGGATTCAATCGCATCTTGTATTTGCGCAGGGTGGCGAAGGTCTCCTCCAGGTCCCGGAGGTGGGAGTCCACATCCCGGCTTTTGATCATGAGGTCATCTACATACACCACCAAATTTCTCCCCCTTTGCTCCTTAAAGACCCTATCCATCATTTTCTGGTAGGTTGCCCCGGCATTCTTCAGCCCGAAGGGCATCATCCTGTAGCAGTAACATCCATTCCCTGTGATGAACGAGACATCATTGATGTCTGGGGGGTGCATCCTGATCTTATGATAATCTGAAAAAGCATCTAAAAAACTCATTACAGAAAAACCGACGGCTGAGTCAACCAGCGCATCGATTCGAGGCAAAGGGTAACAGTCCTTAGGACAAGCTTTATTAAGTAAGGAAAAGTCGATACACATCCTCCATCGGTCGTCTCCTTTTTTTACCATAACCACGTTGGAGACCCAACCGGGGTACTGAATCTCAGACACGAAGCCGGCCTTGAGGAGTTTCTCCACCTCCTCCCTGATGGGCTCCTCCAGCTTGTCCGCAGTGGACCTCTTTTTCTGCTGAACGGGGCGTGTTCCCGGGTCCAGGTTGAGGTGGTGGCAGGCCACATCCGCGTCAACCCCCGGCATCTCCGCGACATTCCAAGCGAAGATGTCCATGTTCTTCTGGATGCACTCCAGCATCCTTCCTTGGTCCTCCGGGGTCAGCCCCCCGCTGACGCGGATCTTCTCCACCCTTCCTTCTCGGGTGAGCACCTCCAGCTCCACCACTTCCTCTGCCACCTCCAGCCTGGATTGCTCCCCCATCCCTCGGCATCCCCTTCCTCCGGAACGGGGACCTCTACCTCCATCTCTCCTCCCACGGCCCTCACTTCGGCCACCTCTTCAAGATCTCCTCCTGTCGCCTCCTCCGCACAGTCCTTCACTCCCGGCTCCTCCCCTCCTGCTTCCTGCTCGACCTCCTCCATCCTTCGCCCCATCTCCTCGGCTCCCTCCTGCCAGGAGATGGTGTTTACCGCAGTGACATAGCACTCTCGCGCCACCTTTGGGTCCCCCCTAACCCTGACCTGGACCCCCTCAGCGTTGAACTTCAAGCACTGATGGAAATATGAGGGGACGCAGCGGAAGGCACTGATAAGGGGCCTCCCAAAGATGGCGCTGTAGCTGCTGGGGGCGTCCACAATGACGAACTTGCAGTTTCGGGACTCCCCCCCCCCCCCCAAGGTGACATGGAGACCAACTCCTCCCTCTACTTCCTTCCTTTCTCCTAAAAACCCGAACAGGAGCCCGTACGAGGCCAGCACCCTCTTTGCCTCCACCTTCATCGCGTCGAACGCCCTTTTGAAGATGACGTTGACGGAACTCCCGTTGTCCACGAGGATCCGAGAGACGGTGAAATTCTTGATGGCCGCAATGATGACCAGCGCATCACAGAACGGATCCTCGTGGTCTGGCATATCACTCCTGGAGAAGGTGATCCTCTCCTCCGGTGGCGGGGTCTGGGATGTAGAGGCGACGCTCCGCCGGTACATGGTGTGGAGACTTGCCTTGCGGGAAGCCTCGATCCCCACGCCCCCGTGGATCACTCTGATCCCTCCTCGGGTCCCCACATCCACCCAGTCTTCGCAACGATCCTCCTCCGCCCGAGGCAGGACCTCCTCAATCCTTACTTCCTGCCGCCCCTGCTGCTGCTGCTGCTCCCTTTTCCCCCTCATCTCGAGGAACTCCGGACAGGTGGTCGTGGCATGCCCCTCTTCCTGATGGAAGTCGCAATAGGGCAGCTCCACCCTGACCTCTCTTCTTCTCCTTCTCCACGCTCCCCTCCCTACTCCCAAGTCTATGGCCATGGCCTCTTCTAGGTCTGGGAGCCGGGGTCTCTGGCCCTGCCTCCAGCCCGGGGGGTGGAACTGATCTTGCCTCCCCTGGTAGTGATCTTGATAACTCTAATTTTGTCCAAGTTTTTACATTATTTTTATTTAATAATTAATTAGTTTATAATTATATTTTGTAATTTTATTATTGAATTTTTCTAATTTCTTATTTCAGGGCAATCGGGGCTGCAAATTTCAATTTGGAGTCTATAGGGTTGACCAGGAGACAAAACTAGAAAAAAGAAGGGAAATTTCAAATGTACACGCCAAGTCACGGGCATGACCGACATGGTCACGGGCGTGACATCCTGGCGAGAACCCGGCGCGTGGAAGAATCTCTGCCACGTCAATTAAAAGTACACGCCCTAAGGTCACGGGCGTGACCATCATCACACGGGCGTGTACTCCAGGCGTGACATCCAGTGCTTTGCCCTGACTTCCAGTCAACGGCAGTTTCAATTTGCAACAAGTCACGGGCGTGACACATTTGGCACGGGCGTGACATACCCCGTGACAGCCCGGCGTGCCGACTTAATGCTGCAGTTTCAGTCGCTGGGAGTTTTCTCAAGACACGCCCACTGTCACGGGCGTGACCACGGGCGTGACCCCTCCAACAACGGCCGGAGTTATTCCCGCCGTTTCTGCTTCCCGCCGTTTTTCTACAACCGTCAAGACACGCCCTAGGTCACGGGCGTGACCTAGGGGCGTGACCAGCAAATTAACGACTTTTGGCGGTTTCGCGCCAACGTTCAGAGGACTTGAAGACGACGGTTCCGAGACCGACACGCCCTAGGTCACGGGCGTGACCTAGGGGCGTGACCACCCAGCAACTTTTTCTATAAATTCCAGACAGCTTCAGATGGCCAGGAAGAGATTTTTGGGGAGCTTAGTTCTGTTCTATTTACTGTTTTTCCTGCATTTTCAATTCCTAGTGTAATCTTTATTTTCAAGTCGTTCTTTAATCATGTCTTTCTTTATGCTTTCATGTAATTCTCCCATCATGATGAGTAGCTAATTTCCCAATTAGCACTTGATCATGATGAACTTTGGAATGGAATAAAATTCTTATTTTTGTCTCAAATTAGCAAGCATTCTATTTTCTAAACTTTGATTTATCTTTGATTTAATTTTTCTTCGAATTCATAAGTTGCAAATTATGTTTATTCGAGCTTAGATTCGTATCCTAGATTTACCGAGAGGTTGTGGATACGAGTAGATCACTCAAGGATAAAGAGAATTTCTTGCACCCCTCGAGAGAGGAACGCAAAATTCTTCCGCCTTGGAGTCAACTCCTTTAGTGAGGTTCACCGCCTAAAGCAAGCTTAGGTCTTTCGACTGGCCGAGAGGTCTTAATCGATCTACCTAAGGTTAGTCGAGTGCGTATTCTCGAGAGAGGCGCTTCGTAGCTTTGGAACCTCCGCGGTCAAAGTTAATAATTTAGATGCTTGTGCTCTTTAATTTCGTGGATTTTATTCTAGGCCAAAGGGATTCTAGATCAAGTGCTAGCCTTTTATTCATCGAATTTCTCCTCTTAATTTAACGTTCGTTTTCGTTTTTCGCAAAACCAATTTTCTGATCGATAAAATAATAGTTCGTCCTTGTGAGTACAAATACTCAACGGTCCCCGAGTTTAAATACGATATTTCCTATACTAAATTTCGATAGGTGCACTTGCCTAATTGAGAGTTTAGTTTGGATCATTTTCAAAACTTATAAAATCTACATCAAGTTTTTGGCGCCGTTGCCGGGGACATTTTTTTTTTGTTGATATTTTGAAAGCAAGGCTCTATTAATTTTATCATTTTCTTTTTTTAGAAATATCAAAATCAAAAAATATATATTTATTTTGTTTTATTTTGGTGTATGACCCGAGGGAATCCGTCGCCTCTTTTTGATTTGGATCCGGAAATCGAGCGAACCCTTCGGCATCGCTTACGATTTCAAGTTCCGAATTTTCAAGATACGGACTCCTTAGGAGACACTCCTAATCCTTCATTAATCCTCTCTCCGTCACCGCCTTCTTCTTCTCCTTCTTCATTTAGTTCTTCTTCTCATTCTCCTAGATCTCCTTCTTCTGCTTCTTCCAATATGGGTGAGCCAAATGCGGTTGAACAAAGGACTATGTCCTATTATGCCCGTCCAAACTTGGACGAGACTCAATCTAGTATTGTTCGCCCCGCTATTGCCCCCAATAATTTTGAGTTGAAGCCAAGCATCATCCAAATGGACAACAATATGTACAATTTGATGGGCTTCAAGATGAAGATCCAAACGCGCATATTTCAAATTTCTTAGAAATATGCGATACTTTTAAAATTAATGGTGTATCCGATGATGCCATCCGGCTAAGGTTATTTCCATTTACATTGCGCACTAAAGCCAAGCAGTGGTTGGGTTCTCTACCAAGAGGATCCATCACAACATGGGCTCAAATGACGGAAAGATTTCTTACGAAATACTTTCCGCCGGCTAAAACGGCTAAATTGCGCAATGATATCACTTATTTCTCCCAACTTGATTCGGAAACGTTATATGATACTTGGGAGCGTTTCAAGGAATTGCTTCGTCGATGTCCTCATCATGCAATTCCGGATTGGTTACAAATCCAAACCTTCTATAACGGCCTAAATTCTCAAACTAGGCAACATATTGATGCCGCCGCCGGTGGAACGCTTAATAACAAAACACCGGCGGCCGCACAAGAGCTTATAGAAGGTATGGCTTTGAATACCTATCAATGGAGTACACCTCGGTCTAAACCACCTAAACCGGCCGGGATGTATGAAATCGATACGGTTTCAAGTTTGTCTCTCCAGGTTGAGCAACTGCAAAAACAGATGAACGAGATGTCTGCTTCCTCGTCCAAATCTACCTGTGAGCCCCAATATTGGGAGCCTTCTACTATTGCCGAGCATGTGGATTATATGGGTAATCCGAATCGGCCACCTTATAATCCGGGTAACAATATTGGCAATACCTATCACCCGGGTATAAGGAATCACCCCAACTTCTCTTGGAGTAATCCGGGGAACGCGGCGCGCCCGCCGAACACGATTCCACCCGGCTATTTTCCACCGCAAGCTCCCAAAGCTCCCAATCTCGAGGAATTGTTCACTAAATATACGACTACAAATGACGCCAACATCCGGAATCTCACCGGATCTCTTCGAAGTTTGGAGACACAAATCGGGCAAATCGCTAAAATGCTCTCCGATCGTCAACAAGGAGCGCTACCGGGCAATACGGAGCCCAACCCCAAGGAGCATGCAAAAGCCATCACCCTACGGAGCGGGAAGGAGGTAACCACTTCTCCAAATCCGGTTGATACTTCTCCAATTCCGGTTGATACGGAGGTAATAATTTCTCCATCTTCTCCTCCGTCTAAGCCTTCTACTCTTAATAAACCAAAAGCTTATCAACCACCTCTTCCCTATCCATCTAGAATGCAAAAAAATCGGGTGGATGAACATCACGGTAAATTTTTGGACATGTTTAAACAAATCCAAATTAATCTACCGTTTTGTGAAATAATCGCACAAATGCCGAAATACGCCAAGTAGCTCAAGGATCTTTTATCCAATAAAAAGAAACTTGAGGATATCTCCACGGTTCAATTAAATGCGGAGTGTTCGGCAGTTTTACTTAATAAATTACCTAAGAAATTACCCGATCCGGGTAGTTTCTCCATTCCATGTTTGTTTGGTGATTTATTAGTAAAACGTGCGTTAGCTGATCTAGGCGCCTCAATCAATTTAATGTCCTTATTCTTTAGTTAAGAAGTTGGGATTAGGAGAACCTAAACCCACAAGAATGTGCATTCAATTGGCGGATCGGTCTGTCAAGCTCCCTATGGGGATCATAGAGGATGTGCTTGTCAAAGTTGACAAATTTATCTTTCCGGTAGATTTCGTCATCTTTGACATCGAAGAGGACACCGAGGTCCCACTCATTCTCGGTCGCCCTTTTCTTGCCACCTCGCGCGCCATTATAGACGTTAGTAATGGGAAACTTCTCCTTAGAGTCGGAGATGAAGAAGTTACCTTTACTATTGACACGTCTATGAAAAACTCGCTCTCAAATGACGACTCATGTTATTATTTAGAGGCTTCTCTTGAAGAAGACTCTTTTCTTTTTTCTGAAAAATCTTTATCTTCTATTGATCATGATGCCGATTTAGAACATTTAGATTTAATTGCTCATGAAAATAGTGATAATCTCTCGATCACGCACGCACCTATTTTTGAACTTTTAGACATTGCTAGTGATCGTTTGAAAACTTCTTATGATGAACCTCCCGCGCTAGAATTAAAACAATTGCCTGATCATTTAGAGTATTTATTCTTAGCGGAGGATTCAAAACTTCCGGTTATTATGTCGGCCTACTTGACCAATGAAGAAAAAATTAAATTATCTCATATTTTAAAACTTCATCGCCGCGCAATTGCGTGGAAGATCACGGATTTGAGAGGGATTAATCCCTCCTTTTGCACCCATAAAATTTTTTTAGAAGAACACGCTCACAAAACTATTCAACCTCAACGCCGGCTAAATCCTAACATGAAGGAGGTAGTCAAGGCCGAGGTCATAAAATTATTAGATGCGGGTATCATCTATCCAATTTCGGATAGCTCTTGGGTGAGCCCGGTCCAAGTGGTGCCCAAGAAAGGAGGGTTAACGGTAGTTCCTAATGATAAAAACGAGTTAGTTCCCACTCGAACCGTTACCGGATGGCGGGTGTGCATCGATTACCGTAAATTAAATGATGCCACCCGTAAGGATCACTTCTCTTTGTCGTTTATTGACCAAATACTTGAACGGCTATCTGGACACTCATTTTATTGTTTTCTTGAAGGTCTCTCGGGATATTTTCAAATCCCAATCGCGCCTGAGGACCAAGAGAAAACAACCTTCACTTGTCCGTTTGGCACCTTCGCCTATCGAAGGATGCCTTTTGGTTTGTGCAACGCGCCGGCAACCTTCCAAAGGTGTATGCTAGCGATCTTTGACGAATTAGTGGAGGATATCATGGAGGTGTTCATGGACGATTTCTCCGTTTTTGGAGATTCGTTTGATTTATGTTTGGCAAACCTTTCTCGTGTACTCCAAAGATGTGAGGACACGAATCTAGTTTTAAACTGGGAGAAGTGCCATTTTATGGTACGGGAGGGTTTGGTCTTAGGCCATAAAATTTCTAGTAAGGGCATAGAGGTAGATAAAGCAAAATTTGAAACTATAGAAAAGCTACCTCCCCCTTCAAATGTTAAGGCCGTTCGTAGTTTTTTGGGGTATGCCGGTTTCTATCGCCGGTTTATTAAAGATTTTTCTAAAATAACTAAGCCCCTAACCCACTTGTTAGAAAAAGACGCGCCGTTCATTTTTGACGAAAATTGTTTGCGTGCTTTTTCTCTTATTAAAGAAAAATTGATTAACGCTCCTATCATGATCGCTCCCAATTGGGAGCTTCCCTTTGAGATAATGTGTGACGCTAGTAGTTTTGTCGTTGGTGCGGTGTTAGGACAACGCATAAATAAAAACTTTCATCCTATCTATTATGCAAGCAAAACATTAACCGCCGCACAGGAAAATTACACGACCACCGAAAAAGAATTATTAGCCGTAATTTTCGCATTTGATAAATTCCGCTCATATCTCACTTTGTCTAAAATTATTGTTTTTACTGATCACTCGGCTTTGAGATATTTACTAGCAAAAACAGATGCAAAGCCGCGATTGATTAGGTGGATCTTACTACTCCAAGAATTTGATTTGGAGATTCGCGACAAGAGAGGAGCGGAGAACTTGGCGGCTGACCATCTTTCGCGGTTGGAGAACCCAAATTCGGGGGAGCTCATGGAGGAGGACATTGATGACACTTTCCCCGAGGAGCGCCTTCTCGCCATTCATAAGGTAATCACCCTCCCCACTCCTTGGTTCGCCGATTTCGCAAATTATCTTGTTGCGAGACTCCTCCCGAATGATTTTTCTTATCAAGAAAAGAAGAAATTCTTTTCTGATTTGAAAAATTATTTTTGGGAGGATCCCTTCCTTTTTCGTGTTTGCGCGGATCAAGTAGTGCGGAGGTGTGTTTCTCATGAGGAAGGCGCACAAATTTTAAAGCATTGTCATGAAGGACCCGCCGGTGGGCACTATAAAGCTAATCGGACGGCTCGGAAGGTACTTGAAGCGGGCTTCTATTGGCCAAGCATCTTCAAGGATGCTCACGCCCATGTAAGTCGTTGTGAACAATGCCAACGCTCAGGTAATATTTCCCGCCGCGATGAAATGCCGTTAAATACATTTTTAGAAATTGAAGTTTTTGATTTATGGGGGATCGACTTTGTTGGACCGCTACCAACATCGCATTGCAACAAATATATTTTGGTAGCGGTTGACTATGTGTCACGGTGGGTGGAAGCGCAAGCCCTTCCCACTAATGACGCCCGAGTCGTGACCCAATTTCTCAAAAAACTATTTTCACGATTTGGAGCACCGCGGGCAATAGTTAGTGATAGGGGCACCCACTTTTGTAACGCACAATTCGCCAAAGTTTTGTCTAAATACGGCGTTACACATAGGTTAGCCACCCCCTATCACCCTCAAATAAGTGGTCAGGTAGAAGTAGTTAACCGTGAAATCAAACGAATTTTGGAGAAAACGGTTTCTACTAATAGAAAGGATTGGTCGGTCAAACTTGATGATGCTCTTTGGGCTTATCGGACCGCGTACAAGACCGCTATCGGTTGTACGCCGTACCGATTGGTCTATGGGAAAGCATGTCACTTACCGGTTGAGCTTGAGCACCGCGCCTTTTCGGCGCTTAAATTTTTAAATCTAGATGAAACTTTGTCCTCCGAGCTTCGGAAATTCCAAATTAACGAGCTCGATGAGTGGCGCTCCTTAGCCTATGAAAGTAATAAACTTTATAAGGAGCGCACAAAAATTTATCATGATAAAAAAATTAAGTACCCTAAAGATTTCAAACCGGGAGACCAAGTTCTCCTTTATAATTCGCGCCTCCGACTTTTTCCGGGCAAACTCAAGTCCCGATGGTCCGGCCCTTTTATTGTAAAAGAGGTATGGCCATATGGGACAGTGCTTATCTCGCACCCGGAACAAGGCGAATTTAAAGTGAATGGGCACCGGTTGAAGATATTCCTCGCCGGTGATACTACTAATGAGTACCGGGAGGAAATTAACCTCCCGAACCCATAAACGAGTGCCCCGCTTGGGTCGAGCTCAACGACCATAAACAAAGCGCTTGTGGGAGGCACCCCATGCTTATCTTTTCTTCTTATTTTTTTAATTTTATTTAAATTTTCGCAGGTTTGAAGGACATCTTTTTCGGCGTGACGATCGAAGGAGTTGAGCGTCAAGTCTACGCGTTTCTTCAAGTCGGTAACTTTTGTTTTATTATCGTTTAGTTGACTCTTAAAAAATATATAAACAAAAAAAAAATCAAAAAAAAAACAAAGAAAAAAATTTTCTGCTCCGACACGCCTCTGTCACGGGCGTGACCTATGGGTCACGGGCGTGACAGAGACGTGTTTAGTTCATCGAGCGAAACCCGAGAGTGGTTTCGTCGAGCGCAGCGTTCCTTTCGCCTTTCGGTACTATCACGGGCGTGACCATCATTGGTCACGGGCGTGTCTAGCCCGAAATTTCGTTCGACGAAGTGAAGCTGGAAAACTTCTCTTCCTGCCCAGTCATGGCCGTGACAGTTAGTGTCACGCCCGTGACACTAACTAGTCACGGTCGTGACTAGCCCGAAAAAAAAAGAAGAAAAAAAAATAAAAAAAAATAATAATTCTCGTTTCAGATACCCGCCCCAGGGTCACGGGCGTGACCCTGGGCCGTGTCGTCGAATCCGAGGCGTGACCCCGGGTCAACGCCTCGGATTCCTTTTAGTAATATTTTACGCGACACGCCCCTGGTCACGGGCCTGACCAGGGGCGTGGCCATGGAATCCAATGCCAGCGCATTGGATTCCTGCACCGGACACGCCTTACACGCCCAGAGTCACGGGCGTGACTCTGGGGCGTGACCAGGGAATCCGAGGCAGGAGGCCTCGGATCCTCTTTTATTTTTGTCCCGTGCTTGTCACGCCCCCTGTCACGGGCGTGACAGGGGGGCGTGACCAACCCGAAAACCCTATAAATAGGGCCTTTCCCCCTCTTCTTCCTCCACACCATCTACCCTTCTCTTCTCCCTTTGCTTACCCGAATCCTTCTTTCTTCTCCCTTCTTCTAAAATGCCTCGCCACCACCCTCGCTCCACCGCCTCCTCCTCCGAGCACCCCGCGGATCCCGCCGCAGCAGAAGCCATGCTCCTTTTTCAAAACCAAACGCAGCAGGAGCGCAGCGAGCGCCTACGCGCCAAACCCCTTGGCGTGTTCCGCATTTTAGATTGGGCGATCCTCGCCACATTTGGAGCTGCGGATTTGGTACGGGGATTTCTGTCCACCCCTGGATGGAGTTCCCTCTTCTCTATTTCCGAGCATGCCTTTCTCGAACTCACCGTTGAGTTCTTGGCTTCATTCGAGTTTCGCTGGGCGGCCGATGACGACTTCATCATCTTTCGCCTAGGTGGGATGGTGCATCAGCTCACCATCCGCCAGCTCAATGTCGTCATGGGCTTCTGCTCGGAGGCTTTTTCCCAATCTCCCGCCTATCTCGATTTACTTACTGATTTCCCGACCGATTTCAACCTTCTCGCCTTTTGGGCGGAAATCAGTAGTGACACCGCCCCCTACACCCCAAAAAAATCCAAAGGCAGCCAACTCATTTCTCCCGCCTTACGTATTCTCCACAACCTCCTTACCTTCACTATTTCTGGTCGCGGCGATAGCCACGGGGTGGTGACTCGGGCAGACTTACTATATTTATATAGTATGTTTTACCGGGTCCCCCTCAACCTTGGTTATCTGCTCGCAATTTTCTTTCGGCACCAGGCCGAAAATGCGAGGTTGGGAGCATTGCACGGCGGGAACTTCATCACTTTCCTCGCGAAGCAGCTCGGCATTTGGGATGCTCTTCCACGTCTCAGCTGCGTCCAGACGCCGCAAGTTATCCAGTTCCAGACCCTTCAGGCCCTCGGCATAGCGCGGCGACGTGATGAAGAGTTTGAGGCTATTCCCCCCGCAGTCGTTGGTGGAGATCTTGGCCTTGATTACGGTGCCGGTCCCAGCGGCACTATTCACTCTCCCCAGATTCCTCCACCACCGCAGGACCCTTCTTCCGAGCCCGGCCCTCAGAGCTATTGGGATCGTCAGTTTGCGTCTCTTCACACACGCTTAGATACGATGCAGGCCGATTTTGACGCTCGATTTGTGAGTTTTGACACTCGATTTACCACGCTAGCGACAAATCAAGCCTCCTCCATGGCACGTATTGAGCGTGAGTTTTCCGACCTCCGGACGCACTATCAGGAGCCGCGGCAGCATAGCGATGAGGATTAGCCTGCTTTCTTTTTTCTTTGGGATTGTAGACCACCCTATTGTATCTTTTCTTTTATCATTTTCTTTTCCTTTGTCATGTATCTTTTCTTTTTCGTAAAATAAAAAAAAATATGTTTTGCTTCAGCTTTCTCTTCCAGGTACTTTTTGGTGCTGCATGACCCGCTTCAGGGAAGTCTCCTATCTTTTCTCTTTATTTATTTCTTTTTCATTGGGGACAATGTCTTGTTTAAGTATGGGGGGATATTTCTCAAAGTAAAACATACAAAAAATTATTCTAATTTTCAAAAAAAAAAGGATTTTATTTCTTTTGTGCAATTTTGTTTTTGCTTATTTTACAAAAATACAAAAAAATTTTAAAAAAAAATATACAAAAATAAAACATAGGATTACTTTCAAAATTAGGGAGATCTTTATTTTTCTATTTACTCACATGCGACATTCTAGGTATTCAACTTTTACATAAGTTTAGAAACTTTTTGATGCTTTAATTGAATTTTGAATTTTGTAGTAAAACTGTTGGCCATGCTGTGTTTCTAGTTAAGTGCACATGTTAGTAGAATTTGAGTAGAATTAAATATTCAGCATACAATCAGTTTTTCTTTTTCTGAATGCGTAGAAATAGTTTATTTTACTTCTACTTGGAAACCGGTAAAATCTAAAAATAGTTTAGGAGAGTGTGTAGAAGTTTACTAGAGAGATATTTCGCGGATCAAGAAAGAGGTATTCTTTCTCGATGTCTAGAACTTGCCCTCTAGCTATTGTCAAGACTTTGCATAGGTTAAACTCATTAGCATGAAAATGATTTAGGCATTTCTTTTGGCTAGTTTGAGCCTTTGCACCCGTACCTAACGTTTCTCCCTTGCTAAGCCAATTTGAGCCTCTACCCTTCCTTTTGATATAGCTCCACCAACACTTTACCAAAGCCTAAAAAGCATCCTAATTATACACCTAAAACCGAGCTTAAAATGATAGATAAAACCAGTTTATGTGTGATTATGAGCCATTTTATTTTGGTGGCTTTTGAAAAAATATACAAGAGTTGTTCTATTTCACTTCTCCTCAAAACAAAAACAAAAAAAAAAAAAAAAAAGGAGAAAAAAAAAACAAAAAAACAAAAAACAAAACAAAAAAACAAAAAAAAAAGAAAAGAAAAAAAAAAGAGGAAGTTGAAAAAATATTCAACATATTGAAAACAAATTGGCGAAGTTTTTGTGCAAGCTCTCTTTAGGTTTTGGTGTGTCTACCCATCGCATTTATCTTTGTTTTTCCAAACCAAAAACCTAAGCCTACATTCCAACCTACTTAAGTCCTACTGATTTGTGCTTATAAGTTAACCTAGTGCCGTGGCGAGAGTGTGAAAGGGCAAGCCTATGGCCATCGACATTGATGGATTTCTTTGGAGGGTATCCCGATCTTCGATTTGTGCAATGTTATCTTAGCAAACACGCTACTTTCTCCCTAAACATGATTCGAAGATTTTTCGTGTTTCCATCTTTGAAGTAAAAATAATAAGTGGAAACACATTTTAGAAAATTAAAAAAACTAATTTGTATGCTGAGTAGGTTCTTCTACAATAATTACTACAAGCATAGGCATAAGACTTCGCATTCTACTCCTTATATTCAATTTTCGTTTTTAGCGTTAAAATTTTTCTACTCTCCATGTGAAGTTGTTTGCTCGGGACGAGCAAACGAGTAAGTATGGGGGTATTTGATAACTCTAATTTTGTCCAAGTTTTTACATTATTTTTATTTAATAATTAATTAGTTTATAATTATATTTTGTAATTTTATTATTGAATTTTTCTAATTTCTTATTTCAGGGCAATCGGGGCTGCAAATTTCAATTTGGAGTCTATAGGGTTGACCAGGAGACAAAACTAGAAAAAAGAAGGGAAATTTCAAATGTACACGCCAAGTCACGGGCGTGACCGACATGGTCACGGGCGTGACATCCTGGCGAGAACCCGGCGCGTGGAAGAATCTCTGCCACGTCAATTAAAAGTACACGCCCTAAGGTCACGGGCGTGACCATCATCACACGGGCGTGTACTCCAGGCGTGACATCCAGTGCTTTGCCCTGACTTCCAGTCAACGGCAGTTTCAATTTGCAACAAGTCACGGGCGTGACACATTTGGCACGGGCGTGACATACCCCGTGACAGCCCGGCGTGCCGACTTAATGCTACAGTTTCAGTCGCTGGGAGTTTTCTCAAGACACGCCCACTGTCACGGGCGTGACCACGGGCGTGACCCCTCCAACAACGGCCGGAGTTATTCCCGCCGTTTCTGCTTCCCGCCGTTTTTCTACAACCGTCAAGACACGCCCTAGGTCACGGGCATGACCTAGGGGCGTGACCAGCAAATTAACGACTTTTGGCGGTTTCGCGCCAACGTTCAGAGGACTTGAAGACGACGGTTCTGAGACCGACACGCCCTAGGTCACGGGCGTGACCTAGGGGCGTGACCACCCAGCAACTTTTTCTATAAATTCCAGACAGCTTCAGATGGCCAGGAAGAGATTTTTGGGGAGCTTAGTTCTGTTCTATTTACTGTTTTTCCTGCATTTTCAATTCCTAGTGTAATCTTTATTTTCAAGTCGTTCTTTAATCATGTCTTTCTTTATGCTTTCATGTAATTCTCCCATCATGATGAGTAGCTAATTTCCCAATTAGCACTTGATCATGATGAACTTTGGAATGGAATAAAATTCTTATTTTTGTCTCAAATTAGCAAGCATTCTATTTTCTAAACTTTGATTTATCTTTGATTTAATTTTTCTTCGAATTCATAAGTTGCAAATTATGTTTATTCGAGCTTAGATTCGTATCCTAGATTTACCGAGAGGTTGTGGATACGAGTAGATCACTCAAGGATAAAGAGAATTTCTTGCACCCCTCGAGAGAGGAACGCAAAATTCTTCCGCCTTGGAGTCAACTCCTTTAGTGAGGTTCACCGCCTAAAGCAAGCTTAGGTCTTTCGACTGGCCGAGAGGTCTTAATCGATCTACCTAAGGTTAGTCGAGTGCGTATTCTCGAGAGAGGCGCTTCGTAGCTTTGGAACCTCCGCGGTCAAAGTTAATAATTTAGATGCTTGTGCTCTTTAATTTCGTGGATTTTATTCTAGGCCAAAGGGATTCTAGATCAAGTGCTAGCCTTTTATTCATCGAATTTCTCCTCTTAATTTAACGTTCGTTTTCGTTTTTCGCAAAACCAATTTTCCGATCGATAAAATAATAGTTCGTCCTTGTGAGTACAAATACTCAACGGTCCCCGAGTTTAAATACGATATTTCCTATACTAAATTTCGATAGGTGCACTTGCCTAATTGAGAGTTTAGTTTGGATCATTTTCAAAACTTATAAAATCTACATCAGATCTCTTCTGTAATACCCTCTCTGCTGCCCCAGCCCCTGCCACTCGGGTCTCCACCCTAGCCGTCGGTCGGGCTCTTGACGCCCCCACCTCGGCTGCTGCTGCCCCTGGAGCTACCTCTGCTCCCTCTGCCTGGGGTCTCCTCTCCTATCCTCCTGTCCTCTTCCTCCCTTCGACTCCTTTTCCTCCTCGGTTGCCCACCTGGCCAGCTTCCTCGCAAATTCCGGGTTTGACGCCTCCCCGTCGACTTCCCTTGCCGCCCTCTCCATCAGCTCCTCGTAGGAGAGGGGGGAACTCTCTTCAGCTCCATTCGGAAGAAACCCTGTTGTAGGCCCAGGGTAAAGGCCATCATCAGACTATGGTCCGACATCTCCTGTACTTGGGTAACTTCCTCCTGGAATCGGTCCACATAGCTCCCCAACGTCTCGTTCACCCCCTGCTTTATGTGGAACAAAGACTCGGACTCCTTCTTCCTCCTCTTCGAGGTGGTGAATCTCAGCATGAACCCCCGGCGCAGGTCCTCGAAGCAGTAGATGGAGCTGGCCGGGAGCTCCCTTGCCTTTTCCCGGAGAGTGATTGCGAAGAGTCGGCATTTGAATCCGTCCGACATCTGACGGATGGAGACCACATCCTCGAACCATTGGACATGCTGGACCGGGTCTCCCTTCCTGGTATAGTAAGACATCTCGGGTTCCCTGAACCCATCTGGGACTGGAGCTGAGGAGACCAGGTCGCTGAAAGGACTGCCTCCCCCCACTGGGCGAGCTGGCGAGTCACGCGAGCCCAGCTCGCGGAACCGGCCTCGGCCTGCCGAGCCGGTGAAGAGCTTGCGCCATGGGAGCTCGCACCCTCGACCTTCCTCGGCCACTTCCTTCCCAGCTCGCCGACCGGGAGCGTCCTCGCCCAAAGAGGGGGCGGTCGCGATCTGGGCTGCCGGAGTCGAGCACTCGGCACGCGCGCCGTGTTCGAACTTGACGAGGCCCAGCACCTCGTTCCTGAAGTCTTCCAACATCCCCACCGTTGCGAGAGGCGGGGGGGAGGTGGCGAGTTCTATCTGTCAGATCCTTGTCCTCCCGTCATTGAGCTCGCCGAAGCTTTTCTGCTCTGATCACGCTCCATGCACACCGCACCAAAATGTTGAAACCAAAAATCGGTCTCCTGTGGAGTTCAACCCTTGGGGAAGGGGCGGTCTCGCGCCTACTTTGCCCCTGCAAGAAAAACAATGAAGAAGGCAAGGAGAAACGGACCCAAGGGCTCGGCAGGGAGGTCCCACCACAAACCCGGAAGATCTCAGAGCGCTTCCCCTCCTTGGCCAGAAGCCGAGCTAAGGTACCCTCAGAAAGCACTTGAAGATTGGGGCAGAAGAACACAGGAAAGAACCTGCTTTCTAGGGTACCCCTTGGGTCCTATTTATAGTTTTTGAAATCCGGACTGCCAATAACCAAAAGAACTGACCTGAAATTACCAGAAAACCCTTGGTTGGGTCTGCCAATAGCCAAACTCCGCTGTTTTGAAGGGCTATGGGCAGAACAGCGGGGGCAAAACAGTAAAAATTACCTCACATATCCGGGCGAGCTAGGGAGTTTTGGCCACCTCGGCATGTTCTGCTCGCCTGTGGTTGCCGAGCTCCACAGCGAGGACGCAAGTTGTGTGTCACTCGGCGAATGCCGAGCTCGGGGTCGCCGATCGTCGATCTCTGGTCGACGGATGCCGAGCTCGGGCTCGCCCCCTTTACTGCTGAGCTCGCCTATTGTCCTCAGCCTGATTTTCCTAGTCCCTGGTGACGCTGCTCGCCGGACACGGGGTTGTACAGCGTGATTCTGCCAAACATGGTGTCCTGGGAGCCAACTTGCACATAACCAGGTTATATGAAGTGTGTGATCAATTTGGGACTCGGGGAAGTTTGACCTGCGCCCATGTCTTAAGTTGACAGGGCGGTGTGAGCAACGGGTTTGGCGGAAGCGTACCCGCTCTATGTTGTCCGGTAAAGATACCTAACGGTACATGACACTTGTCATTGGCATAGATAGAGGGTCTTAGGCAGTGGCCAGAAAGACCAAATGATCATGATATATTGCCATCCAAGGGGCGGTGGTGAGTCTGCAGACTTTGACCGTGTTCACCGAGAATGTATCATGAGAGCACGGGGTGTGTGGTCGTGCGTGCCCACACCTGTTATGAAGTATTTTTACACTATATTGCTTGGTTATGCTAACAAGGTGCAGGGAAGGAGCATCGTCGCCCCGAGTTTGGGGCGGGATCGTTATAATTTGGTCAGCATAGCAGACCGTTGCTTTTGTTTGCCACCGTGCGGTGGATTGTTGTTTGCATGTGCTGCGAAGCTAAGTGGTAAATAGCGGGCAAAGGCCCATGTTGCTGAGCCGGCCCTCAAAGGCCTAATTATGAGTGTTTACTTGCTTTATTCATGTGTGACCGGCCTGCATGCCGAGGTTTGGAAAACACTATAATTTGAGTAAACAATTGTAAGGCCTTAAGGCCATTGTGCTTGTGTGTTGTATGATCATTCCTATTTGGTTTTGTAGTGGACATTCATGCTTATGCTGGGTTCTTTATTTTGCAACCTTTAATTTGCTTCCGCTAGAATGTACTCTGTGTAGGACGTTGATTCTTAGTTGGATGGTTTCCATTGAGTAACCTCCCGGTCTGTCTGGAGTGTATGGCGTTGGGCCCCGGCTGGACCTACTGCTATATGCTATGCAACGGATAGGGGGTGTTACAATTTGGTATCAAACTACTGGTTTCGGTCAACTTAAATGAATTCATCCAACTTATATGCTATGCGACGAATTCTTTTAAGGGGTAGTGAGCACATGTGTGTGCGTCATCGTTATAACATCAAAAGAACCCATGAATGTCCACTTAGGAATGAAAATACACGTGTTTGAGGAACCTGCGTGTTCATATAATTGCTTTTTGCAATATTGTTTGGTCACTTAATGGTGTTTTGTACGTCTATAGGTGACCAGGAGTGGTGCAGGGCTGTCAGAACGTCCGGTTTCTAAGGATTATAGTGCACCCAGCGATGTGCTTGTGACCCCTCCTTCGTTTGAAACCATAAGAAGGATCGTCGAAGCGGTGTTTGCTATGACTAATACACAGCAGGGAAGCAATGTGCAACCCTTTGTCCCTGAGATAGCTTAAATGTCGGGTGGTGTGTTGGATCAAATGGCATTTAGAAGGCCATCAGGTCAGCAGTTGAATATGTTCTTAGTGCAGGGTACGCACTCAGTTGAGGAATATTTGCAGGCGTTTCTTATGATAAGGCGCTACCCAGGCATTGAGTTGGAAAACGAGCAGTCCATGGTCGATAGATTCTATAACGGACTGTGTGATGAGTTACGACTGTTGTTGTTAAGACCAAAGTTACTTGGTTTACGAGCATTGGTGGGGTCAGCTAGATCTTTGGAAGAAGATTTGGCAAAAGTCAACCAGACGTCAGAGTTCAGGGTACTAAACTCTGCAGGTTCGACAGAGTCTAAACAACGAAGTAGGAGGATTAAGAGACCTAGAACACCTTCTAGTCGAGCTCCATGTACTTGCTATAATTGAGGCAAGTTAGGACACTTAGCCCGTGATTGTCGGGATGGTGCTCAGAAGGAAAACAAAGCTATGTCAGGAGCAGTTGGGGACTCTAGTGCAAAGTAAACGGTGTCCAAAATACCGAACTCCTCAAAATCTAGGTTCCGTAAGTGGTATAAAAAGCTAGGACTTTAGGTCTATCCCCTGCTTCTGATGCGTCTGGGGCCACTATAGGCCGAACTCCAGGCGCATGTTACATTTGTGGAAAGCTGGGGAATTATGCCCGAGAGTGTTTGAGCGGACGTCCAAAGTCTGAGAGGAAACCTGGATCAATTTACGAAGAAAAGGGAATGGCGGTGGAGGAAACTGCATTTGACCATGCTCCAACCCAGCCTAGTGTGAACAATCTTGGCCTTACAAAGGCCATTAAACAATCTGGCGTGGTGACAGTTATGAGTTAATTAAACGTGGATAAGTTTTATATATACATCTGTTACCTTTTGCGCGTTAGCCTATGACTGGTTGTGTTAGGCTTTTCTTCTATGGCAAGGGACAAAATAGTTGGGCTACTGCCTACGGGTGCCCTATGAGCACTGATAGAGTTTGTTCCATAAAGGTAATACTTGTGACTCACTTTGAGGAATAGCGAGCATCGCTACTGCTGATAGTAGTGTGCGATGTGATCTTTGGAATGTACTGGCTATCGAAACAGCGTGCGAGCCACGATTGCAACCGTAAGGTGGTCGCTTTGGGACTGAATACCGATCGTGAGACGATGTTCTCAGTCGTGTTGAGGGTCGAGCGAGACTTTGATGTCTGCTCTTCAGGTGGTAAAGGCGGTTCATGTTGTTGCAAAGTTGTTCGTTACGCTAGTGGAGGTTGCAAAGCCTAAGCCTACGTTGGACAGTATTTCAGTGGTATCTGAGTACCCTGATGTGTTCCCTAGCGAACTTCCTGGAGACCCACCTCAACGGGAGATTTATTTCACCATCGAGCTAGTGCCAGGTGTGAAATCTGTGTCACGCTCTCCGTATCGGCTAGCGCCTAAGGAAATGGCGGAGCTGAAGGTACAACTTCAAGAGTTGTTGGAGCAGGGTTATGTGCATCCAAGTTCGTCGCCTTGGAGAGCATCGGTCCTTTTTGTGAAGAAGAAGGACGGAAGCTTGAGACTTTGTATCGATTATCGAGAACTGAACAAGCTAACGAAGAAGAACAAGTACCCGATCCCAAGGATTGATGTTCTATTTGATCAGATAGCCGGGTCAACGGTGTACTCGAAATTGGACCTCAAGTCCAGTTATTATCCGCTGAGGATAAGGGAGAGTGATATCCCTAAGACAGATTTTAGTACAAGATACGGGCATTATGAGTTTATGGTCATGCTGTTTGGGCTGATGAATGCGCCGTCGGTGTTCACAGATCTGATGAACATGACTTTCAGGGAGTACTTAGACCACTTTATGATCGTCTTCATCGACGACACATTGGTGTACTCGCAGAGTGAGGAGGATCACTTTAAGCATCTACATTTGGTGTTGGAGATGCGGAGGAGGAATCAATTGTACGCCAAGTTCTCCAAATGCAAGTTTTGGTTGTCCTCAGTAGCGTTCCGTGGTCACATAGTCAGTGGAGAGGGAATATCGGTGGATCCGGCGAAGATTGTTGCGATACGAGAGTGGCCTGTGTTGTCTACGGTGTCGGAAGTCTGGAGTTTTCTGGGGCTTGCCGGCTATTACAGGCGCTTCATAGAGAACTTCTCGCGGATAGTGTTACCCCTCACGAATTTGACGAGAAAAGAGCAGAAGTTTGTTTGGACGCCGGAGTGCGCACGAGCTTTCGAGGAGCTGAAGAGTCAGTTTACCACGGCGCATGTGCTGAGTTCGCCGAGTGGGACCGAAGGTTTTGAGGTCTACAATGATGCTTTGGGCAGTGAACTGGGTTGTGTCCTACTGCGGCATGGAAGTGTGATAGCATATGGCTCGCGACAGCTGAAAGTGCGTGAGAGGGATTATCTGGTCCATGACTTGGAGTTAGCGGCCGTGATTTTTGCCTTGAAGCTGTGGAGGCACTACTTGTACGGGGTGAAGGTCGATATCTATACCGACCACAAGAGCCTGAAATATTTGTTGGATCAGAAAGATCTAAACATGCGATAACATAGATGGATGGAGTTCCTGAGGGACTACACATTCAAGATTCACTATTCGCCTGGGAAAGACAGTGCGGTTGTGGACGCGTTGAGCCGCAGGGCCCCAGCTCAAGCGAATTGGTTGTCGGTGCATGAAGAGCTGTTGGTTCGGGAGTTGGAGGCATTGGAGATCTCTTGCGTAGACAAGCAGACAAGTGCCGAAGCGCTATTGAACTGGGGCCCGGCGGCAGCGTGACCTGTCTTTGGATTGCTATAGAAAGACGGTTATCTGTGCGTCCCAAACATGGGCAATTTGCGGGTGGAATTGTTGTACGAGGCGCATCATACCAAGTACTCGATTCACCCGGGGAGCACAAAGATGTACCGCGATGAGAAGAAATTATTCTGGTGGCCAGGACTTAAGAAGGATGTGGCACAGTATGTGGCGAAGTGTCAAACATGCGCCTTAGTGAAGGCGGAGTGCCAAAAGCCGAGATGATTTTTGAAGTCCTTACCTATTCCGGAGTGGAAGTTTGACGACATTACTATGGACTTTGTGCATGGTTTACCAAGGTCGCAGCAAGGAAATGATGTCATCTGGGTGGTCGTGGATCGTTTGACGAAGGTGTCGCACTTCATTCCGCATAGGAAGGATGATTTTGTGGAGAAATTAGCAAATTTATATGTGGATAACATAGTACGGCTTCACGGTGTGCCCCACAGCATCGTGAGTGACCGAGATGGGCGGTTCACGCCCAATGATTGAGGCTGGTACAGCGGATGTTGGGAATAGAGGTGAGTTTCAGCACAGCCTTTCATCCGCAAACGGATGGTCAGACCGAGAGGGTCAATAGGACAATGGAAGACATGCTTCGCATGTGCGTCCTGTGTTGGGTACATTGGAGTAAATGTACCTGATTTGAAGAAGCCTCACCCTACTCAATGATATACATCAAAATGTATTTGATGTGTTTTGAGCTTAGTTGTGCAGGTTAAGTATTTGCAGGGAAAGCTGAAAAGTTTCTAAGTCCATGTGTCGACACCCAGAAGGAAAGTGTCGACACTTAAAAAGACTTGTGTCGACACCCAAAGAAGCAGTGTCGACACTTGGAGTAATTGTGTCGACACCAGGAATGCAGAGTCGACACCAGACAGAAAGTGTCGACACATACAGGATGTGTCGACAAACAATGAAGAAATGTCCAGAGAAGCAGTGTCGACACTTAGAAGCAGTGTCGACACCAAGAGGAACTTTGTCGACATCAAAAGTGTCGACACTTGGAGGCTGTGTCGACACTCAGCAAATTTCAACAAAGTTCAAGTAAAAGTGTCGACACTAGGAGGCTGTGTCGACACTCAGCAAACTTCAACAGAGTTTAAGTACAAGTGTCGACATAATGAAGAATGTGTCGACACACAGCAAAAGTCTCAACAAATGAAGAAAGTGTCGACACTAGGAGGTTGTGTCGACACTCAGCAAATTTCAACAAATTCTAAGTACAAGTGTCGACACAAAGGAGTTGTGTCGACACTCAGCAAAAGTCACAACACAAGAAGAATGTGTCGACACAAGGAGATGTGTCGACACAAGGAGATGTGTCGACACTCAGCAAAAGTATCAACATAGAAGACATGTGTCGACACAAGGAGATGTGTCGACACTTAGCAAGTATCAATACAAGAATATGTGTCGACACAAAGGAGTTGTGTCGACACTTACAAGAAATCAACTAAGAAGGACTTGTGTCGACACACAGGATCAGTGTCGACACGTGTTGAAGAAGCAGTGTCGAGTAGCATATTCTACAACACAAGAAGTTGTGTCGACACCATGAAGGCTAGTGTCGACACTTAGTCTACTTGTGTCGACACTTAGTCTATCAGTGTCGACACTTAAAGACTGACTGTCTCGACACTTTCAGACAGTTACAGAAAATTCAAGAAGTGACTGGATGACTTGACAGCTGCCATTCCAGCCAGTCTACTGCAACTGTCAGAGATGTCAGGAAGTTGTTAGGAACCGGATCAGCCGGTCACCATGAAGAAAGTCTATATAAAGGCTTATACCTTCAACAGATGACAAGATTTTGGAAATCAACAAAGTGAAGAACAATACAACTAGAAGACGACCTTCAAGTGAAGATCTAAGAAGTTGGAGAGAGAGATCTCCTTCCAAGAAGACAGTTGTTGAACCAGGCTGTGAAGAAAGTTTCAGATTGAGATCTGAATCTTAAGTTGTAGTGATTGAAGATCAGCTGCATAGAGAATCAACCCTACTGTGTTCTAAATTCAAGAAGCATTGAAGGAAGCCAAGGGAGGTTGATCTCAGCAAAGTTCTTCCAAGAACTCATCAAGAAACCTGTCAACTCTTCTCTCTTATTCTGAGTTGTGGGTATATACATTATAATTTTAATTTCTTGTAGGATCCTAAGGGATCTGAGTTGTAAGCCTGAAATTATAAAGGTTGAGTGGTAGGGCATGTGTGCCTGAGTGTAGGAGATTCTTTTCTCTGAGTGTAGGCCTTGTTGAGGGTTGAGTGTAGGCCTTGTTGAAGGCTGAGTGTAGGTCTTTGTGAAGACTGGGTGATAGGGTTGTGTGCCTGAGTTATAGGAGTGGGATCACTCTGAGCTGTAGGAACCTATTTGTGGTTCTGAGTGTAAGATCTGAGGATTTGAGATATAGTGGAGTAGTTGGGCCGAATCACTATAAAACTGTGTGTACTCTGTGTGTGCTTGATTCTGTGACTGCTGTGATGTATTGCTGTGAAGAATTGTTTATAATTCTGTGATTCTGCCTAAAAGTTTAAAAAGATTAAAGTCACCTATTCACCCCCCCCCCCCCTCTAGGTGATTAGGTACAATTTCTTTCATCATGGACTTTGGGAAGCAGTGGGAAGACCACCTATACTTGGTGGAATTTGCGTACAATAATATCTACCATGCGAGCATTCAAATGGCGCCCTTCGAGGCCCTTTATGGTAGAAGATGTCGCACGTCATTGTCTTGGTTGGAAACAGGTGAGTAAAAGTTGTACAAGCGACAAGAGGTGGAAGATGCAACGTCGTTGGTTCGAAAGATTCGAGAGAGATTGCTAATCGCTCAGGACCGCCAAGCTAAGTACTATAACACCAAGCATAGGAACGTGGAGTTCGCTGTCGGCGACTGGGTGTACTTGAAGATCAAGCCGTTCAAGGGTGTCTCCCGGGTACGGCGTTTGAAGAAGCTAAGCCCAAGGTATCTTGGACCGTTTGAGGTTCTGGAGCGGATTGGCGAAGCAGCTTATCGATTGAGGCTATCAGTGAAGCTAAGTGGTCTACACGATGTATTCCACATATCGGTGCTGTGAAAGTCGGTGCAAGAGCCTTCGCAAGTGATTGCGGTCGATCAAGTGTCGGTCGATAATGGGTGGACGACGAAGGTCAAGCCTATACACATTGAGGACTCGGAAGTCAAGCGGCTACGCAACAAAGAGATCAGGATGGTCAAGGTCCGTTGGGACAACTGCGGTCAGGAGGAGCTCTCGTGGGAGCGAGAGCAGACCATGCTTGAGGAGTACCCAGAGTTATTCCACTCGGGTACCGTTTAAGTTTTGTTTTTATCTTTCCTTTATGTAATTTCGGGACGAAATTCTTTTAAGAGGCAGAGAGTTGTAACGCCCCGAAACTGAAAAGAGCGATGGGTGGCATTTCGAGCCAAGTTTGGAATTTGGCAGGGGTCACACGGCCTGGGACACGGGCATGTCGCAGTGGCGTGTCGTGCTCGGGTCGACGATCTGGCTGAGTGGTCGACGAATTTGGAGTCGACGATCGTCAAGCAGCGTACACAGCCTGAGACACGGGCGTATCTCAGGTTGTGTCCTTCACGGGATGAAGTCGGGCCGTGGCGGGGGTGACACTCGGGGTCAGCACACGGGCCGTGTCGGGTAGACACGAGCATGTCAAAATGCGACACGGACGTGTCGGGTACCCGTGTCCCTTTCGGGCATTTTCGGTCCTGTGTCGATGGAGTAACATGGCACACTACACGGTCGTGTACTGTATGACACGGGCATGTCAAGTTTGACACGGGCGTGTCAGGTTCCCGTGTTCTTTTTGAGACGCGTCGGTTTCGACGGCGAATGGGGAACATGGCCTTGGACACGGGCATGTCACAAGCCGTGTTCGGCCCAGGTTTTGGTTTCCAAGTCTGAATCGTGGCCGTCTGTTTCCTTATTTTGGGATCTAACAGCTCAGGGCTGTTCTTGCTGGTATATACCCGGGAATAGGGTTGGCAAGCCTTCATTTCCTTTAAGCATTCTCTTTCTAAACTTCTAGAGAGAGGGAGAGCAAGGAAGAAGAAGGAAGCTAGATCTGGCCGGCGACGGAGTTTCGGAGCTCCAAATTGCAAGCCGACTTCGGATCTACGGAGGCGAGGACATTGCAGTGCTTTTCATTCGCATAGATTTCCATTGTGCCAAAGAGGAATGCTAGGGTAATGATTCTCATCCTATGACATGTGAAGTCCTCTTTTCTTTGCATAGGAAGCCCGCTCTCGCGAGTTTGCGGTGAGTTTGAGGCATTTCTTCGGGTAGACATGAATAGTCCCCGTTGTTTAGCATGTAGAGTCCATAATCGAGGAACGAACATAGACATGATGTGTGAAGCCTAGCCAAACAAGTTGGTTTGGATCGGTGATGTTGCATTGCATGAATGGCCGGAGAAGACTCCATGTGGATGTTTGTTTTTCGGGTTTTCTACGTGGTAGATTACAATAGGGAGCCTTGGGGATTAACTCCAAGGTGCACCCAGAAAACTGGGCAGATGCGTGATTCTGCCAAACATGGTGACCTGGGAGCCAACTTGCACATAACCGGGTTATGTGAAGTGTGTGATCGATTTGGGACTCGGGGAAGTTTGACCTACGCCTATATCTTAAGTTGATAGGGCAGTGTGAGCAACGGGTTAGGCGGGACCGTACCTGCTCTATGTTGTCCGGTAAAGAGACCTAATAGTACATGACACTTACCGTTGGCATAGATAGAGGGTCTTAGGTAGTGGCCAGAAATACCAAATGCTCACGAGATATTGTCGTCCAAGGGGTGGTGGTGAGTAAGCAGACTTTGACCGTGTTCACCGAGAATGTGCCCTGAGAGCACGGGGTGTGTGGTCGTGCGTGCCCACACCTGTGATGAAGTGTTTTTACACTATACTGCTTGGTTATGCTAACAAGGTGCAAGGAAGGAGCATCCCCGCCCCGAGTTTGGGGCGGGATCGTTATAATTTGGTCAGCATAGCTGACCATTGCTTTTGTTTGTCACCGTGCGGTGGATTGTTATTTGCAGGTGCCGCAGAGCCAAGTGGTAAATAGCGGGTAAAAGCTCATATTGCTGAGCCGGCCCTCGAAGGCCTAATTATGAGTGTTTACTTGCTTTATTCATGTATGACCGGCTTGCGTGCCGAGGTTTGGAAAACACTGTAATTTGAGTAAACAATTGTAAGGCCTTAAGGCCATTGTGCTTGTGTGTTGTACGATCATTCCTATTTGGTTTTGTAGTGGACATTCATGCTTATGTTGGGTTCTTTGTTTTGCAACCTTTAATTTGCTTCCACTAGAATGTACTCTATGTAGGACATTGATTCTTAGTTGGATGGTTTCCATTGAGTAACCTCTCAGTCTGTCTGTGGTATATGTCGTCGCACCCCGGCCGGACCTACTGCTATATGCTATGCGACAGATAGGGGGTGTACAGAGCTTTCTTATAGTCTTATAATTCAAATGAGCTAGTCTCTTGTGTCATTTGACACAATATGTGTCTTTCTCATTTGCAACAAGATAAATGGGAGAGTCTGATGATAAACAAAGAAAATTAAGACAATAGACATTCCCACTTCTAGTGCCAGTCAAAGTGACCTCTTGGTCACTTGATCTTCTTATATGGCACTTATCCTTGTGTAAAGAAATGACATAGTAAAGATCACATAGTTTGCTTATGTTTTTAAGGTTGTGTTGCAACCCTTCCACATAAGCCACTTTTGTGAAAGTAATTAAGCCATTAGTGATCTTGCCATAACCTTTGGTGATCCCTTTATCTGATCCACCAAATATCTCCTCAGGTCCATCCTTTACTGGAATGAAATCCTTCAGGATGCACTTTGTTCCAGTCATGTGCCTAGAACAACCACTGTCCAAGTACCATATAGGGGTATGGCAACTTGGACTCACCTGTAAGAAATAATTCACTTATCCTTAGGACCCTAATTCTCATTGGGTCCGAGGTGCATGTTAGGCTGAAAATGAACATGCCTGCCTGCAGCACTTCTGACACGTAAGCTTGCATTAGCTCTCTGAACACTATTATTGTGCCAACAATCAATGGCATAGTGGCCCACTTTGCCACAACACCAGCACTCATAGATGTTGTACCTCCTTTTAAGGGCTGGTTTAACAACATTAATGTCAGTAGCTCTCAGTCCAGCAGGTACAATAGCAGACTTTTTATTTAGTATTGGGACTGGTACACCAAACCTAAATGGTCCATGATGGGCCATTGAACCTCCTCATGGGCTGCCTTGTAGCCACTAGCACCCTTGCCATTCCTACCATCATTGTGGTGAATAGCTTTGTTCTTCCTTTTGGAATTACCAGCTCTAGTATTCCCTTTGAATCCTATCCCTTTTTTATCCTTTTGGGAGGAAAATGAATCTATCAAAGGCAACACAGTACATGGCTTTGAAAACTTAGCCACTAGCTCCTTCTCCTTTTGGAGTTTACCTTATAAATTCCTGATAAGATCATTCTTAAAAGTTATGGTGCTCGTCTGAATAACAATAATGTTCTTCAGCTGGCTAACTTCCCTAATTTTCTGCTCTAGCAAAGTTGCTGTTTCAGAATACTGGGAAGCAACAAGATTCAAAGATGCAATTTCCTGAGCCTGCTGTTTGGTGAGCAGCTTAATGTTGGGAATTGTGTCCTACAATGTTCCTTGGGATTTGAAGAGGCATCACCAATCATGCTAAGGGACATAATGTATTTGATATGTGCTTGAGTTCATCCATGCGGGTTGTCCATGATTGGACAGGTAAAATTAAAGAGTGCGTTGAAAGATTCAGAATTCGTCGAGCTCAACTCACCATTCGTCGAGCTCAGCTCACCATTCGTCGTGTTGAGCTCACCATTAGTCAAACGGAATTCAAAACTTGGGATTCCGAAATCATTGAGCTCAGCTCACCTTTCATCGAGCTGAGCTCACCGTTCGTTGAGCTAAATTTAGAAGCTTGGGATTCAGAACTCATCGAGCTGAGCTCACCATTAGTCAAACGGAGTTCAAAATTTGGGATTTAGAAATCGTCGAGCTCAGCTCCCCTTTCGTTGAGCTGAGCTCACCGTTCTTCGAGATAAATTCAGAAGCTTAAGATTCAGGATTAGTCGAGCTCAACACACCGATCGTCGAACACAGTTCAACATTCGTCGAACTAAAGCCAGAAAATTTGACTAATGCAAAACCGCTGAGACAGCTGAGAAGTATGTCTTAGCATAACCGCTGAGACAAAACAAGCTGGATTTCTCTAAGTCCAGTAGTGTTGAGTGAAGTAGGTTCACTCAACACTTTTAATGAAGAAGAAAGCATTGAGACTACTGAGAAGAAACCGCTGAGACAGGAGACAGTCTCAGCTGAGAAGAAGAAAGCGTTGAGACTGCCATGAAAAAACCGCTGAGACAAGAGATAGTCTTAGCTGTGAAGAAGAAACCGCTGAGACAGTTGAGAAGGAACCGCTGAGACAAAGCCAGTAGAATTACTCTAAGTCCAGAAGCGTTGAGTGAGACAGATTCACTCAACGCTTCTAATGAAGAGGCAAGACAGATGGCGTTGAGTGACTTAACATCACTCAACGCTTAATGAAGTTCTGGAATTTTTCTAAGTCCAGATGGTGATGACCACTGCTGACGTCATCAAAAGTCAACAAGTCAAAGTATCTCATGACATTGTGGGAACGTTACAGCAGCACAGGATGACCACTGCTGACATCAGTAGAAGTCGACAAAGTCAAAATAGTTCATGTCGTTGCGGGAAAGCAGTTGTAACGTCGAAAGCTGTATTTGTCCTTTTTGAGGGAGGTGGCGCTCACCATCCTTGGTTGGGCCCACACTCAAATTGTGTTGTTGATTCAAATCAACACATATAAAAAGAAGAAAGAAAGGGGGATTAAGCTTACAAAGAACGTACGGAGAACACACGAAGAATATACGAAAAATAGAGGCGGATGGACTTCAGCTTCTCCGACAAGCTTGAAAGTAAATTCCTGCAGAGCAAGCCAGTAAGGCAGAGAAAGATAGCTGAAGCTCTTTTCATTTCAGCAATATTGTTCTTTGAAGAACAAGCTAGCTGATTCTTCAGATCAGCAAGGAGATAGCTGTGTGAATGGCCATCAGCCTTCAATAGCAGTTAGTTGCTCTCCAGTGCAGCAAAGAGGCAGTTGCTGTAGAAAAAGACTCATACCTTCTACAGCAAGAGGGCTGGACTGATATCTGCTCAGTCTAGTAAGGTATACTTAGAGATTTATCTCTGAGTCAGTGTTTCATTTTACTTGACTTGTTTAAATTCCTATAGGATTCAGTTTACCTGAATCTGAGCTGTAGGGTCTTTTGGCCTGAGTTGTAGGTGACTAATTAGTCACTGAGGTAGGTGCCCAATTGGGCTACTGGGATAGGATCCAAGTGTGGATTTGAGAGTAGGGTTGTCCTCCTAGCCTGAGTAGTAGTACTTAGAGATAAGGCTGAGGTAAGTGATTGGTGAGTCACTGAGTTGTAGGTGATTAGTATGTCACTGAGAGTAGGCCTTAGAGGAGGCTGAGCTGTAGGTGCCTGGAAGGGCACTGAGGTAGTTACCTGGAAGGGTACTGAGTTGTAGGAGTGCTGTAGCACTCTGAGAGTAGGGCTTTGTGCCTGAATTTGTAAGGCTGAAGAGTCTGAGCTGTAGGCCTTAGAAATAAGGCTGAGGTAGGTGGTTAGTGGACGACTAAGCTGTAGGAGCACTGTAGGGCTCTGAGGTAGGAACCTTTATGGTTCTGAGGTAGGGTTCTGAAGAGAACCTGAGTGTAAGGCTAAGGATCTCGGGTATAAGCTCTGAGGAGCATAGTGGTGGAGTTTGTGCGTAGTCCAACAAGATTATTGGATAGGTGGGAGGGAAAGTTGATGTACCCAATTGGGGAACCACTATAAATAACTTTCAAGTGATATCAGAGGGAGGTTGCTTAAAAAGGATTTAACAATTTGAGTATACCTCCAAGGTTTGTTATAAGATATAATCATGGGGTCAAGAATGAACTATAAGGAGCTAGGGGCCATGAAACTACCCATCTGCAAGAAGGAAGGATTTGGCCTCTAGAAGCAAAGGGTCAGACTGTTTATGGAAGCATCTGACCCAAGGATCTATGTAACAGTAGTGGAAGTTTCTTTTATCCCCACAAAGGCTTTCACCATAGATCCATCTGTGAGAGTGACTAAGGCATATGCAGAGAAGGACGGAGATGAGGTGATTCTGTCCACCATGGACAAAAGGGTAAAAAATATTATAGCCTATTTCATTGATGACTCAATCTTCCAAAATCTTGTATAATGTAAAACCTCCAAGGAAATGTGGGACACTCTTATGGTCAACATGGAAGGCTCTGAGGAAGTTAGAGATGATAGAAAGTCCATGCTCAACCAAGAGTATGAGGCTTTCAGACAAAGCAAATCTGAAAAAGTGGTTGACTGTTTTAAAAGGTTCTTTAGGACAGTCAATGAACTAAGAACCTGTGGTAGGGTCTTCAGCAACTATGAGCTGAATGGCAAGTTTTTTAGATCTCTCACTAAAGAATTGGGACGCCAAGATTTGTGTCATTAGGGAAATTACTAAGCTAGAAGGCACTCCACCACCAACACTCTTTGGAAATTTGTTGTCCTATGAAATACAGATGGCTGCCAGACAAGAAGAGGAGAATGGAAGTCTTCTCTCATCTATCAGAGATTAGTAGACTGTCTACCCCTCCAAATATGGGCAGAATTCTTTCTTTATACCTAGTGAATACCTACCCTGATACATTCAAGCAGGAACATGGAGTGAAGATTCACTACCTGAAAGAATGGACATAAATACATTGGATAGATTCACTAGGATCTTACCTAAGAGCCAACCTTCAACAACAAAGGACTTCTCAAGGGATAAGAGACAGCAAGTTGCTGAAATGGATAGTTCATCCTGCTCTGAACCTGAGCTAGAAATTACCCCCCTGCTGATGTTGGGTTGCATACAGAAATAACCCTGAGTCTCTCCTCAACAAACATTCAACTCCAGGATACTATTGCGTATGTTGATAAAATCCATGTCAGCCCTAGGTCAGGAGAAGTTTCAAAGATTGTTACTAAAGAAGAGGTTGCTGAAGAGGATGAGGCAGACATGACTGATACTGATGATGTAGCAGCATTTGAAGTTATACCTGCTGTAGAAGATAACCATGAGCCACCTGAGGCATTAGATACTTATCTTGATAGGTCAAGCCTAGAGAAGGATGCTCAGTATAAGGGGGAGCATAATCAGATGGATATGATTACCTTGGACCAAGTTGTCAACAGAGTGGGTGAGTCTGCACCCACTACAGGTAATACTAATACCCCCTTAATTAATTATGCCAATACAGCCTTAGATAAGGAAATGGCTCCTTCTACAGGTGCTATAGTTGAGGGGGAGTCATCACAGGTCCCTGCTCCGACAGAAGTCCGTACTTCACTAAGCCAACCCCACTACCCAAACCTCTAATGAGTTACTCTTAAACCATATCAAAGCACTCCTGGATGCTCAGACCACAACCCTCAAAGAGTATGTTGACCAATCAGTTGCCAAGCTATGGGATGAATTATTAACTGAAGTCAAGGAATGTAAAGAAGAAACCTCTCACCTAAACAGACAGGTCACCAACTTGTTTGATACGGTTGGAACTGCTGGCATAAAGCTAAGCACCCTCATGAAATCCATGAAAACAAGCCAAATATTCTCTGCAGCTGACATAGGATATGTCAAGAATTATGTGAGTACAACTGATGAGGTGATCAGGGGTGCAACAGACCATGTAAATCAACATGTCACCAATGTTGCTCTCCACTTTATGGAGCACGCAATACTTCTGAAAAATGAGCTGCTTACTGACAATGAGAGAATATTCCAATCTATATTAAGTAGAAATGAAGCCAACATCTCCTCACTGTAAATGACCATCCTTGAATAAGGCAGAAAGGGGGAGAGCAGCCATGCTTTGACAGCAGGACTCATTGAAGATCAAGCATTCAATATAATTCAAGCCACCAGGGTGGCACTGCACCTGCCTCTTCTGGATAAAAAGAGGCCAGAGGACCTAGACTTCCCAGCACAAGATAGAATTGCACAGGATGCACAACTTGCTGCCAAAAGAAAACGGGAAGGAACTCAGATGACTGAATTGTTCATGGAAAACAGGAGAGTTAGGAACAGAGATGATCCAGATTATGAACAACTAAGTGATGCCTCTGAATCCATCATTATAAATGCTTGGGTAAGTCATAGACAAGTCTTAAAGAACATTGATAGTGTATATCCTTCTGAGGAATGGATAAAGTATTTGGAAAGCAATTCCCTAAGGAAAAGAGTATTCAAAGAAAATCTGGTAAGGAAAAGCAACCCTAAGAAAATGCCTTCCATATATATTCTAAAGTCATTCCTTTACTTCAAAAGGCAGAAGAACAAAGCTAAAAATTTGAAGAAGATTGTTGTTACCAAGGATGTTGATGCAAGTTCATCAAAGAATAGCTGGTATAATGCTGTATGGCTTAGGCTTCTTTAAAATATCTAATCAATGTCGTGTAATGTATATCAACATTGTAGAAATTTCAAATCTCTATCAATGAAATTTATATGAGTTGGCTCTGACTACATTGATGTGACAAATGTGCATGAAATTCTCATATATATCTGTATTTAATGAATATGCCATTCTTTGATATATATCTTATAATCACAAGTTTTGCCTACTGCAGTTTGACTAAAGCTCTCTAAATTAGTTAATGATTGGATATATCTTAATCATAATGTTTACTTGTCAATGATTAATAAATCTTTTGTTGTTAATCATACTATTACATTGTTAATGATTGATAATTCACATGTACTATTGATCATTCAATCATAGTGTTAAGCCATCTCATCTAGGGGGGAGTTTTCATGTACTGGGATGGCTAGTTGTCATGATAATGTCTCATCAGACCTATCAAGATATTTCTTGTGCTGATGTACCTTAACATGGATAGGTGTTCTGCCTTCTTCATATAGGGGGAGATTATTGGGAATTGTGCCCTACAATGTTCCTCAGGATTTGAAGAGGCATCACCAATCATGCTAAGGGGCATAATGTATTGGATGTGTGCTTGAGTTCATGCATACAGGTTGTCCATGATTAGACAGGTGAAATTAAAGAGTATGCAGGAAGATTCAGAATTCGTCGAGTTCAGCTCACCATTCGTCGAGCTGAGCTCGCCATTAGTCGAACGGAGTTCAGAACTTGTCATTCAGAAATCGTCTAGCTCAGCTCACCTTTCGTCGAGCTAAGCTCACCGTTCATCGAGCAAAATTCAGAAGCTTGGGATTTAGAATTCGTCGAGCTGAGCTCACCATTATTCGAACGGAGTTCAGAACTTGAGATTCAGAAATCGTCGAGCTCAGCTCACCTTTTATCGAGCTGAGCTCACCGTTCGTCGAGCTAAATTCAGAAGCTTGGGATTCAGAATTCATTGAGCTCAGCCCACCGATCATCGAACGCAGTTCAACATTCGTCAAATTAAAGTCAGAAAATTTGACTAAGGAAAAATCGCTGAGACAGCTGAGAAGTATGTCTCAGCATAACCGCTGAGACAAAACATGCTAGATTTCTCTAAGTCCAGAAGCGTTGAGTGAAGTAGATTCACTCAACACTTTTAATGAAGAAGAAAACGTTGAGACCGCTGAGAAGAAACCGTTGAGACATGAAACAGTCTCAGCTTAGAAGAAGAAAGCGTTGAGACCGCTGAGAAGAAACCGCTGAGATAGGAGATAGTCTCAGTTACGAAGAAGAAACCGTTGAGATAGTTGAGAAAGAACCGCTGAGACAAAGCCCACAAAATTTCTCTAAGTCCAAAAGCGTTGAGTGAGGAAGATTCACTCAACGCTTCTAATGAAGAGACAAGACAGATGACATCGAGTGACTTAACATCACTCAACGCTTAATGAAGTTCTGGAATTTTTCTAAGTCCGGATGGTGATGACCACTGCTGACGTCATCAAAATTCAACAAGTCAAAGTATCTCATGCCGTTGCGGGAAAGCTATAACAGGACAGGATGACCATTGTTGACATCACCAGAAGTCGACAAGTCAAAATAGTTCATGCCATTGCGAGAAAGCTGTTGTAGCGCCGAACGTTGTATTTGTCCTTTTCAGAGGGAGGTGACGCTCACCATCCTTGGCTGGGCCTACACTCAAATTGTGTCGTTGATTTAAATCAACACATATAAAAAGAAGAAAGAAAAGGGGATTAGGGTTACAGGGAACATACGCAAAACACCATCCTACGCAGTGTCGGTCACGAATGTGGAGGTTAGGAACTGTCGTTTGTGAACAACCAACCTCACTAAATGAACTTCACCCACCTTTATGCACAAAAAATAGTTTTCTTCCCTAGATTAGGCGTGCAAAAAAGGCCGGGTAGACCCAGGACGTACTCGGGCCTTCCAGACCAGGACCTTTTGTCTACCAGAGCGAGGCCGAGCCTCAGACAAATTGGGCCCAGGACGGACCCGGGCCCCTCTTTAAAAGAGGGGCCTGAGGGAGCATACCACACCGAGCCCAGTCAGGACCGAATCTGGCAGCTCCCCCAATAAAAGAGCTGGGGCCTGGCCCCAACTTTTAATTGGTGGGGGCCATGCCCCAACATTTAATGCTGGGGCGTGGCCCCAACAATTAATTTAATTATTGGGGCAACAATTAATTTAATTGCTGGGGCCACGCCCCAGCTTTAATTGTGGGGGCACAACACCCTAACTTAAATTATTGGGGCGTTGCCCCAACTTGATACCGGGCCTGGTGTCCGGGCGGGCCTAGGCTCGGCCCGGGCCTGGTACTCGGTCGGGCTTCACTTAAAATTGGGGGCCTTGTGAGCCCCCGTAGGCCCGACCTAGGTCTGGCTCAGGCCTAACCGGGCCCAGACCTAATCGGGGTCAGACCCGGGTCGGGCAACCGGGCCCAGGCTTAAATTGCACCTCTATCCTAGACGGTGGTCATAACAATTGTCATCTGAAACAACCACGTTTTTATCCAAATTCATTGGAGAAAAACACTTGCCGAGCGGAGCCTTAGGCTATATTTGGTTCGGCGGTGGCGGGTGAATCTGGTGGGTCGAAACGCCACTTTGGAACTGGAGGGGGAGAGGTGGGAGTCGAAACGGAACGGATTGGGCCGTTTCCTCCTTACTGCGGGTGCAAACGAAGCAAACGTTACAGGCGGTTGTTTGTTTACCCGCCGTCCGCACGACGTTTGCTCCAAACGGAAGCGGCGAAACACCGAACCAAACGAAATCTAATGATTTTCTATTCTCCATCATCAGCGCACTACATTATGCATTCCCAAACCTAACCGAATGTCCCTTCACAATAACAAGAGGCACCTCCCAGAAAGGCAACAACCAAACTTCCCCGAATGATCACAGCCGTCCCTCCATGATCAGTCGCTCAACAGCCCAATTCCAGGTCCATTATTCCACCCCGCCATTACTTGAGTGGGATCAAAGCTTTCTCTACGATACTCTTTCTTTACATAAGAAATAAGAATACTAAAAAAAAAAAAAAAAGTGGTTGTTAACCGCAACCCATAATTGACTAGTTATACCCCAAAATCTCCAAATTATTCGCGTCTTTTCGAAATACGTCTTGTACATGCAATTTCAGGAAAAGTGTTCAACACGAAAGTTGTAGATATCGACGAGATCTACAACGTTTGTGTTGAACACTTTTCCTGAAATTGCATGTACAAGACGTATTTCGAAAAGACGCAAAACCTGAGCATATTTCCAAAGTAGGTCTTGTACATGCATTTTTTGGGTACTCTTTGTACATGTACTTTTTGGTTGCCGTTAACCATTACCAAAAATAAAGCGGAGTAAGATTAAAGGCATTCACTTCGGCACCAAGTCACCTCTTCGCCATTATTACGATCACTTGTCTCTCTCTTCATCTTCTTCTGCCCTTGTCATTTCTCCCGCGTGACTCTCTTTCCCTCTCTCTCTCTCAGCTGGTTTTAAATGGCGGGGGAAGACGATAGAGAGTAGATTGTCGGGGGAGAAGATGGAGAGGGGAGGAGAGGAAGCGTACGCGGTGATTGAGCAGATTGGGAGGGGGGCTTTCGGCTCTGTTCTTCTTGTTATTCACAAGGCTGAAAGGAAGAAGTAAGTTCTCCATTAATATCCTCATTGCGTTGTGGTAGTGAACAATGAGAAGGCTCTATTTTTTGCATGGCATATACCGAGTCAAGTTCAGTTAACTCAGCTGTAAATTTTGAGTTCATATTGGCCCCAGGTTTGGTCGAATTTGAAATGATTTTGAGATGGTCGGCTTGAATCAAGTTGAGTGGATCGACATGTCTAGTCCTTGAATTCGAGTGGTCTTGGGTTTAGAAGTGACTCAAAATAGCGGCCAAACCCATAATTTGAGACACAATATTGCCTGGGCCGAGCTAGGGGGGAGGCTCGGGCCCGAATCACACAAAATTTGCAAAAATGAACGATGAATTTGAATTTCCCTTGGTGAGACAATTAATTTCGACTACTTCCGCATCACAAAAAATGGTTGGATGAGGGAGAGACAGACTTGTGAAGTTGTCCAGATTTTTTGGGGGTGGACTGGTGGAGGAATGAGGGCCAAACCCATATTTCGTGCAGACTTGAATCAATTTTTGAGCATCCAATACTCGAAATTGACTTGAATATTGATTCTAGTCAATTTTGGGTATTTGCTCCAAAAAACAAATCAATTCGGATTAAAAATTGATTGATTTTTGAGTTTCAGATGTTTTTATTAGCCCTTTTTTGCCAGGTATGTTATGAAGAGGATACGATTAGCGAAGCAGACGGAGAAGTTCCAGCGCACGGCTCACCAAGAGGTGGTGCTGGTATCATTGTTCTTGCTTCAATTTTCATGCTTATGCATGTTTTTTTGCTACCGTTTTATTTTATTAAAATAATATTTTCATGCTTTGACTTCCTGACTTTATGAACACGCGCATTATACTGGACTTGTACCTGAACTCTTATTTCAAAATTATGAGCAAGGCACTGAAATTTGTTAGACTAGTTAATCGACAGAGATGATGCTTTTTTTTTTCCTTTTTACCCTTGTTATGGGACCCATTTTTCCCCAATCCGTAGAATCAGACAACCTTAGTTCAGAGTTGGATCGGGGCACAAACAGTCAATGAAAATCCAGCAAATCCAACAACAAATGAGAAGTGGTTTTTTTACAGTGAAAAATCTGGAAAGGGTGAAAAACCATGTGACCGGATTTGTGTCGGGCCAAAATCCACTATTTCACTGAGTTTACAAGTTTTGAGAGTTTCCTCGAATGGTGACAGACCACCTATTCGTTGCAATATTTAAATAAAAAAACAACAAAAAATAAACTAAGACCTCGGAGCCTTGGTGTGAGCGCTCCAGTGGGGGAAAATGCTAAATCCTCAGAGCATTGATAAAAGCGCTCTCGTAGAGTCGGAGACTTGAAGAGAGCTCTCCCGCAGAGAAGAATGTCGAGTTCCTGAAACCTTGCGATGCCTTCACTCCCGCATCTGCGGAAGCGAATTACAGCGCCTTCTCCCGGGCTCACAAAAGCGTCCAAGTGAGCGTCGGGAATTGTGCACGCTAGAGAGGGAGTGGAGCGAATTTCAAGCGGAGAAACGGTCTAAGACCCACATTCTCGCCGAAAAACCTCAAAGCCCTCTCTAGTCTCTGGAGTGTCTTGTCTTCAAATGAAGGCCTGAAGGTCTTTTTATAGTTTTCTGGAGGGACATGCTGGTAATTGCGCCCGACCGGATTTTGAGGTGACGAATGACGTCGCTACATTTCGGTCACCATGATCGTCAATTTTCATGAAATGACGGAAGTGCTCCTAGGGCGACTCGGGCGGCCCGGGCAGGTTGCCCGACGGCGTAGGTGGCCGGAGGCGGTCAGCCGCCGCCACTGCGCGCACGCGCGCTCCCTCATGCTTGTCGCTTCGCGTCCGTATTTGCTTGGCTCTACCCTCCTTCTGAGGTGCTTCTGGGTCTCTGGACAAGCATGACCTAGTACAAACGACTCGTTTGGTCGGGTTAGCTCGCCTTCGTATCCTTGGTTGGAATCTTCTGGGTTTGACTTAGAAAATTTGGAGGGAACCCCATCAAATGCCCCCAAATTTCTGCAGGTCATGATCCGCGTGGAGAGAGCCCAAATATTTTTGACTTTAACCTTTCCGTCTTGAGGTTGTGATTCTTTGTTGGGCGAAATTGTGTTGCTTTTCATGTTCCCCCTTATATGAGCGCGCGAGTCTGACGCAATGCGATAATTCGAGCGACAGCCACGGGCGTTCGCGCTTGCGGCAGATTCTTGGACGTGTCGTGGAGGGACGTTCTGCCTGTTGGAAACGTGTATGGGCTCTCCCGCTCAATCCCAACTCCACAATCGATTCCACTTGACTCCAAACCACAAGCCCAAAACTTGCGAGACCGCCACAAACCGCGCGAGCACCCCTTGCGAGCTGGCCGCACGCGAGATCAACACACCAAACCGCGAGCTCACCCCGGCAACACCTCCTCACAGGCGGGTTGAAGACAACCCGACGAGACTAACGTCTTCGCGCGAGCTGGCACAGGCGAGAACCTCACCAAAACCGCGAGACCTCCCTTGCTTGCGGCTAGACCACTACACGCAAGCGCGCAGCTCGCGATACCATCTCTCGCTGCGGGATCTCAAACCCTGCGAGCCGCGCTCTTCCCGCGAGTACAAGCCGCTAGCACCTCCTCGCGGCGAGATCACCGAGCCCAGCGAGAACTTCAAGCCGCGCGACTTGGTTGACAAACCGCCCGGACAAAAAACGCTCCCGCGCTGCAGCGCTCCTCTCTCTCTCTCTCTAAACCCGAAATGTGGAGGAAGAATGACTTCTATTCAACAACATTAAAAGGAATTACAAGGGGCCTATTTATAGGCAAAAGAAAACTCTCCAACTACCCTCTCATAAATGCAACCTCTCTCTCTCCTATTGAATACAACCTCTCTCTCTCCTTATTAAAAGCATACAACTATATAACATTAAAATAAAATTCAAAAGGTTTAAAGACTTGTTGACCAAGTCAACGAAGTCAAAGTCAACAAACTCCCCCTCAAACTTGGCAGACCATGCCGAGTTTGCCTTTGAGCTTCTCGAATGTCTCCACTTTCAACGCCTTAGTGAATATGTCCGCGATCTGCTCTCCGGTTGGGCAATACACCACCTCCACGGTCTTCTGCTCCACTTGTTCACGGAGGAAGTGATATCGGGTCTCGATATGCTTGCTCTTCCCATGCAACACTGGGTTCTTTGCGAGCTGGATGACAGACATGTTATCCACTAACACTGTCGTTGGCCCTTCCTGCGCATGATGCAACTCCCCCAGAAGGTTCTGTAGCCAGATGGCTTGGCAGGCGCATGCCGCCGCCGCTATGTACTCCGCTTCGCAAGATGATAAGGCTATAGTAGCCTGCTTCTTAGAACTCCATGAGAACGCCGCGGTTCCCATGTTGAACGCATACCCGGAAGTGCTCTTTCGGTCGTTCACATCTCCTCCATAGTCGCTATCCGAGTAGCCGACTAGCTTCAACTCTCCTCCAGATGAGTACTTCAGGCCATGGTCCCGAGTCCCGTTCACATACCTCAGGATCCTCTTCTCTGCTGTGAAGTGGTCCTGCTTGGGATCCTTCATGTGCCTGCTTACTACCCCGACCGCATACATTATGTCCGGCCTAGTGAAAGTCAAGTACCTTAAACTTCCGACCAGGCTCTTGAACATAGTTGGGTCCACTCTTTCCTCTTCGGAATCCTTCCTCAGTTTCGTTCCAGGGTCCGCAGGAGTGGAGATAGCCTTGCTACCCTCCATCCGGAACTTCTTCAGAATCTCCTCGGCATACTTCTTATGGGAGATAAAAATCTCATCTTCTCTCTGGTGCACCTCAATTCCCAAGAAGTAGCTCAGCTCTCCCAAGTCCGTCAACTCGAACTCCTCCATCATCAGCCTCTTGAATTCTTCGAACATCACAGGGTTGCTCCCGACGAATATTATGTCATCCACATATAGACATAGGATCATGATATCCCCACTCTTCTCCACCTTCATATAGAGAGAATACTCATATGGGCACTTGATATACCCATGCTCCTGAAGGAATTTGTCTATCCTCCCCTTCCAAGCTCGAGCTCCCTGCTTCAGTCCGTACAAGGCTCTGCTCAGCTTGCACACTTTTCTCTCCTTGCCTTTCACCACGTACCGTGGAGGCTGCTCAAGTACACATCCTCCTCTAGGTACCCATTCAGATACGCCGCCACAGCATCCATTTACATGATAGTCCATCCGTAGTGTGCTGCCAGTGCGATGATCAGCCTTATAGTATCGATCCGCGCCACTGGGGCGTAGACATCATCATAGTCCACCCCTTGGACTTGTCCATACCCTTTCACTACCAGCCTTGCCTTGTGTTTCTCCACAACTTCATCTTTGTTTTTCTTCACCTTGTAAACCCATTTCACCCCGAGGGGTTTGTGACCCGCCGGTGGATCAACTAGCTCCCATGTATCGTTCTTCTTTATGGAAGCCATCTCGGCATCTATCGCCATCCTCCAAGATTTCTCCTGAGCAGCTTCTTCATAGGACCGTGGCTCGCAATCTGCTAAGAGACAATATAATGAATAGTTAGCATGAATTGGGACCGTCTCCTCATAGAGCTCCGCCAACCCCTTCATCCTGGGTGGTGGACTCTCAGAGTCACTCCGGCTCCCGCTTCCTCTTCCAGAATTGTCTCCACTCGAGCTTTCCCCTCTTGAATAGGAGATGGAAACTCCCCCTGAATTTCTACTCGGTGGTGATGGCGGCTCAGCTCCACCATTCTCGGCTCCAGCCTCGTGACGACCCTCTTCCTCATCTTTGAAGAACATGCCCTTCATACTTCTCGTCTTCTCATCCCAGCTCCAGCTGCTTCCTTCTTCAAACACCACGTCCCTCGAGACTATGACCTTTCCCGTCACCGGGTTGTAAAATTTGTATGCCTTGCTCTCCGGAGCGTAGCCAACAAAAATGCACTTCTCGCTCCTATCATCGAGCTTCTTCCTTTTCTGGTCCGGGATGTGAGCATGAGCTACACACCCGAAGACCCTTAGGTGCTTCACACTCGGCTTCCAGCCGCTCCATGCTTCAAACGGCGTCATGAACTTCACACTCTTTGTGGGGCATCTGTTCAGTAGATACACCGCACATTGCACTCCTTCCGCCCAGAACATCTTCGGTAGCCCCTTCTCCTTCACCATGCTCCTCGTCATGTTCATGATGGTGAGGTTCTTCCTCTCTGCCACTCCGTTCTGCTGCGGTGAGTATGCCGCCGTCAGTTGGTGTGATTTTCCATTCTCCTTGCAGAAATTATCAAACAGCCTTGAGGTGTACTCCCCACCTCGATCTGTCCTTAGCACCTTCAACGGTTGCCCACTCTCCTTCTCGGACATCGCCTTGAACTCCCTGAACTTGTTAAGGGCCTCAGACTTCTCTCTCAGAAAATACACCCAACACTTCCGACTATAGTCATCCGTTAAGGTGATGTAGTACTTGCTTCCGCCTATTGAGGTGGTCTCAAACGGGCCCGCGATGTCCGAGTGAACCAGTTCAAGTTGCCGCCTTGCTCTCCAGGACTTCCCTCCTTCGAATGTCTGCCTCTTCAGCTTCCCCTTCGTGCACGCCTCACACACCTTTTGCGGAGGGGAGATCATAGGCAGATCCGCTACCATCTTGGAGTGGGATAGTAGCTTCAACCCTGTGAAGCTCAAATGCCCCATCCTATGGTGCCATAGCCATGCTTCTTCCTCTTCTTTTGTTCTCGCGAGACAAGCCGTCTCTTGAGCATCCATCTTCAGCGTGAAGAGACGGTTCGCCGTCATCTTCACCTTCACTACCTCCTTCCCTTGATCATTCTTCATTGCCAGAGACCCATCCTTCATCTGCACGCAGTAGCCTCTCTCCACTAACTGCCCAATGCTCAAGATGTTGGTCTTCAACCATGGTACGTAGTACACATCGTTCAAGTGTACTCTCTCCCCGTTCAGTTTCACAACAACCAGGCCCTTTCCCTCCAAGGAAATCTTCGAAGCATCCTCGAAGCTAACCTCACCCCCACTGGGTTCAAGGTTAGAGAACATCTCCTTATCTCCACACATGTGGTTGCTCGCCCCTGTGTCCAGGTACCACACTTCATTCCTTCCTTCTTCTGCCCCTCGGTAGGTTAGAAACATCATTGGGTCTCCACCCCCAGCATCGTTCCCCTTGTTCCTAGCCTCCGCATAATGGTTAGCTTCTTTTGTCCTCCTCGGAGCCCAACAGTCATAGCTCATGTGCCCAAACTTGTTGCAGTTGTAACATTGAACTTGGGCTCTTCCTCCTCGGCCTCTTCCTTGGCCCCTTCCTCTACCTCTTACTTCTTGCCACCTTCCTCCTTGAGGTTGCTCTGCCTCTCTCTGGTGATATTGGTTTCTTCCCTGATCTCTTCCTCCTCTCCTTCCTCTTCCTCTATCTTGTTGACCTCGGCCACGTTGGCCGCCCCCTCTTCCGGAGCTCTCTCCGAAGTTCAGCTGAGTTTGAACTGCTTTTCCCAAGCCACTTGCTTTTTCATCATCCTGCAACATTCTGTACTCATGAGCTTGCAATGAGCCTACAAGCTCGTCTGCGGTCATCTGGGTGAGGTCCTTCGACTCCTCGATCGCCACGACAACATGCTGAAACTTATTTGACATGGACCTCAGAAGTTTCTCCATGAGACTCACATCGTCAATTGCCTCCCCATTGCGCTTCATTTCGTTTGTGAGCGTCCGCAGACGAGTCACAAAGTCACCGACCTTCTCGGTACTCTGCATCCTCAACATTTCATACTCTCCTCGAAGGGACTGCAACTTCACCTTATTTGCTTTATCTACTCCTTGCATGGAGCGTTGCAATATCTCTCATGCCTCCTTCGAACTTGTAGCTTCTGAGATCTTCTCGAACGTGGCTTCATCGACCCCTTGGTATAACGTGAACAATGCCTTCTTATCTTTCTTTCTCGCTTCCCTCAATGTCGTCTTCTGGGCATTGGTCAACGCCGCTTCTGCTTTGGCAGTAAGTTCTTCATACCCGTCCTCAACTATCTCCCATAGTTCCTTTGAAGCGAGTAACACCTTCATCTGAATACTCCAGTTTCCATAATTTGTCTTCGTCAACTTGGGGACTTGCCCCGGCATGACACCTCCAAACTCCATCTCTCCTATACTTCAAACCTTCCGAGTCACCGTAAAGGTTTGCAACCTCCCTCTGATACCACTTGTTGGAAACGTGTATGGGCTCTCCCGCTCAATCCCAACTCCACAATCGATTCCACTTGACTCCAAACCACAAGCCCAAAACTTGCGAGACCGCCACAAACCGCGCGAGCTCCCCTTGCGAGCTGGCCGCACGCGAGATCAACACACCAAACCACGAGCTCACCCCGGCAACACCTCCTCACAGGCGGGTTGAAGACAACCCGATGAGGCTAACGTCTTCGCGCGAGCTGGCACAGGCGAGAAGCTCACCAAAACCGCGAGACCTCCCTTGCTTGCGGCTAGACCACTACACACAAGCGCGCAACCCGCGACTACCACCTCTCGCTGCGGGATCTCAAACCCTGCGAGCCGCGCTCTTCCCGCGAGTACAAGCCGCGAGCACCTCCTCGCGGCGAGATCACCGAGCCCAGCGAGAACTTCAAGCCGCGCGACTTGGTTGACAAACCGCCCGGACAAAAAACGCTCCAGCGCTGCAGCGCTCCTCTCTCTCTCTAAACCCGAAATGTGGAGGAAGAATGACTTCTATTCAACAACATTAAAAGGAATTACAAGGGCCCTATTTATAGGCAAAAGAAAACTCTCCAACTACCCTCTCATAAATGCAACCTCTCTCTCTTCTATTGAATACAACCTCTCTCTCTCCTTATTAAAAGCATACAACTATATAACATTAAAATAAAATTCAAACGGTTTAAAGACTTGTTGACCAAGTCAACGAAGTCAAAGTCAACACTGCCCCCTTGTTTTTGTGTTGCGAAAGGACCAGTGTGTCCGTTCCTACTAGGGGATACAGAAAGACTCGATGTCCGTTCTCGTGTGGAATCATGGAAGGGTTTGGTGTTCATACTTATCAAAGGTTGAGGTAGAGTCGTTCGAGGCAGAGGCTGAGTTGGTGTGGCCAGAGGAGGAGGATGACATCTGCGCCCTATCCTGCTTTGGAGGTTGGTCCATCGCAGGAGGATGAGCACGTTGTTGCGCTCTGCTTTGCTCCTAACATAGAGGTTCCGTGCATCACAAGGGCTGTGAGGGCGCTCCATCCTTTGAAGCAGACCTAAAAAAACAGACCAAAAAATTGGAGTAATACAAACTTTATTATCCAAAAAGGTATCAATTACAATGGTATAGTCTCCCTTTTATAGAATGGAGGAGATGAAAGAGATTACAATTAAGCAATGTGAGACTAAAAATTTACAAGTATATGTGGCTTTACAAATAGACAAACCGGACAGGTCGTGCGGTTAGACAAGCCGGCTAACCGCCCCACAACAAACAGGAAGAGAGAACAAGCGCCACAGAGAGGAAGCCGCCATAGGAGACCGCTAGACCGCCCGGTCTCCAAGTCGTCTGAGACAAACCGCCAGACCGCTGGAATACCAAGCAGCAATAGCCCGACAGACAGACCGGCAAGGATAAACCGCCAGACCGCCCGGTCTCCGAACAACAACAGACCGCCCGGCCTCCATACTGCAATACTCCCCCTCAAGCTGGAGCATAGATATCAATCATGCCCAGCTTGTCACAGATGTGGAAAAAGGAAGCGAACACCGGCTTGGTGAAGACGTCTGCCAACTCGTTGTCGGAAGTGACGAACGAAGTCCAAATCTGTTTCTTCAGGATCTCTTCCTGAATAAAATGACAGTCGACTTCTATGCGTTTTGTTCTCTCATGAAAGACCGGATTTTTGGAGATGTATATTGCGGCCTTATTGTCACAGAACATAGGAAGATGATAGTTGTAGACCTCTCCTAAGTCAAGCATGAGAGCCTGTAACCATTTCAACTCACACGTGGTCGACGCCATACTGCGATATTCTGCTTCTGCACTAGACCTGGAGATCACAGACTATTTCTTGCTCTTCCAACTCACAATATTGCCTCAAACAAACATGCAAAAACCTGATGCCGACTTGCGGTCCCCTTTGTCATCAGCATAGCTCGAATCAGAGTACGCTTCAACCCTTAGTTGACCATTCTTCTGAAAAAAAGGAGTCCTTTCCCTGGTGCTGCTTTGATATACTCCAATATACTTAAGGCAGATTGTACATGACATTCCCTAGGAGCTTGCATGAACTGGCTCACCTTGCCAACAATATAAGAGATGTCGAGTCTGGTTATCGTGAGATAAATGAGTTTGCCCACCAGACACCGGTACCTCGTAAGATCGGATAGAAGAGGCGAGTCATTTGTCCAAGTTTTGTATTCTCCAGCAGCCATGAGACAACGGACAGGTTTAGCACCAGTCAATCTTCCCTCCTTTAGAATATCCAGAGCATACTTCCATTGGGAAAGGACCATGAAGTTGGACTTCCTAGAGATTTCAATCCCCAGAAATTATTTCGGAGAGCCCATATCCTTTGTGACCAGGTGTTGACGGAGGTGTTTCTTTGTTAACGTTACCCCATCCTGGTCATCGCCTGTAAGAAGAATGTCATCAACATAAACCACAAGAACTATCAGACCAGAGACGGTTTTTCTAACGAACAAGGAGTGATCGGCTGAGCTTCTTGTAAAACCTATGACCGCAACAATGCCGCTAAACTTGTCAAACCAGACACGAGGACTCTGCTTGAGGCCATAGATAGCCTTCTTTAGCCGGCATACTTGTGTCTCCCCCGGAGCAACATACCCAGGAGGTTGCTCCATGTAAACATCCTCCTGCAAATCACCGTAGAGGAAAGCATTTTTAACATCCAGCTGCGAAATAGGACAATCCCTGTTGGTAGCGACCGAGAGAAGAACCCGAATGGTACTGAGACGAGCAATGAGAGAAAAGGTGTCAAAGTAATCAACACCATAGGTCTGAGTGAATCCTTTAGCCACCAGACGGGCTTTGTAGCGATCCACGCTGCCATCGGGATGAAATTTGACAACAAAGACCCAGCGGCAGCCAACGATATCCGTGCCCAAAGGAGGGGGAACCAGGGTCTAGGTGCCCCGTTCAGTAAGGGTAGCAATTTCCTCATCCATGACAGCCTTCCAATGAGGAATAGTGAGAGCCTCCTAGTAGGTGCGGGGAGTAGAAGTCGCGGAGATAGCCAATGCAAACGCCCTGCGAGAAGGAGTGAGACGATCATATGAAACAACAGCAGCCAGCGGGTGCTGGGTACACGTCTGCACCCCTTTGCGAAGAGCAATGGGAAGATCCAGGTTGGCATGTTCCTCAGTAACCGGAGCATCCGTGGCGGAGAGAGCTGGCCCGAGAGAGGAGAGAGACGGCTGCAGAGAAGAGGGAGATGACGGGGGTGATGAGGAAGAGAGGGAAGGAGGAGACGATGGAGGTGATGGTGGGAAAATCTCGACGAGAGTAGACGGGGTGGAGGGGACGGTGGGAGGAGGTGGAGGTGGGTCAGAGGAGAAATAGGACACATTCTCGAAGAAGGTCACATCTGCGGAGACGTATTGTTTCCGAAGAACGGGATCAAAACAACAGTAGTTTTTTTGGGTAGTTGAGTAACCCAAAAAATACATTTGGTGGCACTAGAGTCAAGTTTGTCATGTGTGGCGGAAGGATTGTGCACAAAGGCCGTGCACCCAAAGATACGCAGAGGAAGAGGAAACACATCCTTGCCAGGATAGAGAAGAGAAAATGGAGTTTGTCCGTGGAGAACCGTGGACGAAATGCGATTAATGATGTAACAGGAGAGGAGGACAGCGTAGCCCTAATAGGAGCGATGAACGTGCATTTGGGTCATCAGAGTGCGGGCGACATCAAGAAGGTGACGGTTCTTGCGTTCCGTCACCCCATTTTGTTGCGAGGTATAGACACAAGTACTCTGATGAATAATACAATTTTGCACACAAAAAGAAGTGAAAGCATTGCTAAGATATTCTTTAGCATTGTCAGAACGAAAAATTTTAACAGACATATCAAACTGATTTTTGACCATATGATAAAAAGATGTCCATATAGAATAAAGTTCTGAGCGATCATTTAAAAGATACACCCATGTAAATCTAGAGAAACCATCAATAAACGTTACAAAATATGAACTACCCCGACCGATGGTGAGGGTAGGAGCAGGACCCCAGATGTCGGAGTGAACAAGTTCAAATGGTCGGGAAGATCCACGACCTTGCTTGGGTGGGAAGGAGGAGCGATGATGCTTGCCAAGTTGACATGCTTCACAGTTGAGCGGTGGGCCTTGCGGAGGAAGATGTGGTAGAAGCTGACGGAGAAGACAGGGAGGAGCATGAGCAAGACGAAGGTGCCACTGGAGAAGATCAGTAGAAGATGCGGAGATGGCAGAGAGTGCAGAAATGTTGTCGAGGAAGTAGAGACCGCCACTCTCAGTCCTAGTAGCAATCGTCTGCTTGGTGCCCGGATCCTGAAAAGAACAAGTAGTAGACGTGAATGTGACAGAGCATTGTAGTTGTTTGCAAAGAGAAGTAACAGATAACAAGTTGCATGGGAACTTGGGCACGTAGAGGGTGTCCGCCAAGCGAAGAGACGGAGTTACTTGAACAACCCCCGTTCCATTGACCGGTGAGGGAGAGCCGTCCGCAACAAGGACCGGGGTAACCGGTCATGCTGTTGTAGGAGAGAAAAACAGTGCGGATTGCCGGTCATATGATTGGTAACACCAGAGTCGATCATCCATTTACCTTGAGTAGCGACGTGAGCACTACCTGAAGACGTGACCACAGAGGCGGACGGCTTCAAAGAGGAAGTGGAGGCGTCACCAGATGGTCGAAGTTGAGGATGCTTCTTCCAACAGCGATCAACTGTGTGGCCGGTGCGGCCACAGTGAGAGCAAAGAAAGCGGGAAGCACCACGGTCGCTGGAGGGGAGGTGGCGGCCACCAGAGCCACTGCGCTGAGTACGGTGAGCGGAGTTGTCTGATGGAGGAGGGGAGGATAACAGCGGACGTTGGAGTAAAGAAGTAATAGCAGCGATGCAGGCAGCGATGACATCCAGGGTGGGAGACTCCGCCTCACCAAGGATTTGTTGACGAATCATATCATATGACTCTGGAAGACGGAGAAGATAACACACAACCAGAAGCTCTTGGAAGTGTTTGTGTTGCTCAGCGAGATCAGCAGAGAAGGGGCGATTTTGTAGAATTTTGGCTTCGAGAGCCTGAACTTGCTGGTAAGCAGCCGCTGGATACATGGAGGGATGGGCAAAGAGATCCGCATATAAAGTATAGATGCGAGACGTCTGAGCCCCCTTTGAGTAGAGAGCGGCAAGATGTAGCCAAGCGGCCTTGACGGTTTCATCATGACGGATGACAGAGAGGCATTCATCAGAGAGGCTGTTAGCTAGCCATGTGCGGACAAGAGCATCGCTGGCATCCCAGTCGTCAAAGAGAGGGGAATCATGCGGAGTAGGGTCATCTGTGAGATGATGACGTTTGCATTGAGAGCGGAGGAGGAAGGTGAAGGAGACATTCCAATATGGATAGTTGGGACCAATAAGCTTGGAAGCGGTGCCAAGATTACCAGAAGGAGTGGGAGGTGTAGGAGGATGAGTGACAACGAGAGTAGTGGCGGTGGAGATATCGGAGTTGGTCATAGAAGAAACAAGCCGCGGCTAGAAGGAGAAGTCGCTAGAAGGAAAGCGGCTAACAAGGTCGCGACGACTTAAGGACAGGTCATGGCGACGAAGAAGAGGAGAGCGGCTAGAACAGGTCGCGACGACAAAGCAAAGTGTGCTGCAAGAAAGGGGAAGCAAGAGGCTGCAAACACAAAGGGCAGTACAGGAAGAAGCAAGCCGCGCGAACAGGGCAACAGTCAGAAGAGGAATCAAGCCGCAAAAACAGGTCGCAGAAAGAAGAAACAAGCCGCACGGACAGAGAGCGCTCACACAATCAGGAGGAAAGAACCTGACTCTGATACCATGTGCGAACAGGAAAAAGCAGACCGAAAAATTGGAGTAATGCAAACTTTATTATCCAAAAAAGGTATCAATTACAATGGTATAACCTCCCTTTTATAGAATGAAGGAGATGAGAGAGATTACAATTAAGCAATGTGAGATTAAAAATTTACAAGTATATGCGACTTTACAAATAGACAAACCGGACAGGTCATGCGGTTAGACAAGCCGGCTAACCTCCCGACAACCAACAAGAAGAGAGAACAAGCGCCACAGAGAGGAAGCCGCCACAGGAGACCGCTAGACCGCCCGGTCTCCAAGTCGTCTGAGACAAACTGCCAGACCGCTGAAATACCAAACAGCAACAGCCCGGCAGACAGACCAGCAAGGATAAACCGCCAGACCGCCCGGTCTCCGAACAGCAACAGACCTCCCGAGCTCCATACTGCAACAAGGCTGATCATATAAATCATCTATCTGTTTGTATAAATCAGTATTATCAACACACCGAACCTTTGGCTGTGTAAGTACATCATCTGTATCAACTTGTATATATATATACTATCATCTTCTTTTTTCATATCTTCATTAAGAAGATCAACAAAATTTGGCATAGGGGATTCAACCCATGCAAAAGTGGGAGGGGAACAAGCCTGCTCCATTATATCAGTTACTACAGTCTGAGTATCAGTTACTACTGCCTGAGTGGCAGAATGATCTTGTAAAAACTGTTCTAAGACAGAAGTATTAACAGGAACAGTATAACAGACTATAGTTCTCGAAGGATTTGTTTCAAAAACTGGAGTTGGTAAACTAGCAGTATAACACTGTAGTAAATCACAATTTGATAATAAAGAATATATGTCAACTGTGAAATTAATAATGAAATCACCAACAGTTATAACTTCTGGAAGATCTGAAACCATATCCTCAACTGTCATCTCTGTATCAGGCTCTTCAATAAAAACGACTGCTGCAACCTGAGCTTCTACATATGGAGCTTCTTCATTAAACATCTCCCCCTGCCTAGATCCAGGGAGACCTGAATCTAGGCCCCCAAAAGAAGGGACAAAGTTGGAGGAGACTAGTTTAGAAGAAAGGTCAGAGATAGAAGCTTTTATAGGAGCCAAGGAATCATCTAAGAGCTTCTTGAGAGTAGGGGTAATGAATTCAAGAAGGTTAGAAGCGATAGATGAGAAATCCAAATACATATACTCAGTAGGATTCTGAGCAGATGTTGATGTTGGATTTGGAGTAGAAGAAGAGGGAGTAGATCTATTTGCATAGGTTGGACAGATAGTGAAGGCTTGAGGAATAGATGGAGGATTGATGACAGGAGGAATTACATCTGGAATAATTTCCTGAACAGGTGAGTGTGGTGGAGATATATGAGATTGAGGTGGAGATGAATGTAGTAGAGAGAAGTGAGGAGGAGATGAAAGTAGTGGAGATGTAGGAGGAGACAAATGAATTTGGGATTTCTGTATGAAATGAAGTGAATGGAATTTCTTCAATGAGATTAGGTGGTAGTGGTGACTGAGGAACAAGGGAATCAACATGTGGAGTTGATGATGGAACTTGGTCAGATAAATCTGGTAGTTGAGAAGGTGGAGATGGCTGCCTAGGGGAATGGTGTGGAGATGGTAGAGGAGAAGAAACATGAGGAGCAAAAACCTCTGCTGGGGCTGGGAGAGTGGCTGGAACAACCCTTGTGCTTTCTGAAGCTACCATGGAGGATTCAGCCCTAGATGGCTTTTGAATCACCCTCTCCCACTTTCCAAAAAGTGCAGAGGTAATATTCTTGGAGGCATTGATATGCACTGTTGGAGATACCAGAACCTCTGGGCATTTAGTTTGGAGGAAAATTCCCAGTGTTCTTCCATAACTAACATCTTTTTTATTAATCTTCTTTTTAATTGAACCAAACAATATTGTTCCCCAGTTTACATTTTTCTGGTCCACCAGAGCACACATCAAAAGCAATTGGTGCCTGGTCATATAATCATGGACAGAGTGTTTGCCCAAAACTATCTTTCCAACTACATCAGCTAAGAATTTATATTCTATAATTTTTTTTTCAGTAAGTGGTTAGGGTTTCCTTGATTATGTCCCATTCTATCAAGTATAACATCTATTTCTGAACTAGACAATTCTATGTCGTCTTCTCCATTAACTAAATCGAAAATTTCAGATAAAACTGTTGGGGTAAGTGAAACCTGATTTCTTGAGATAGATCCAGTAATAGTTGTTTGATCAGGAATCCTTGCTGTATGAACCTATTCTTTTATCTCTGTTACCGGGAGTTTGATCCTGTTGGTCATAAAATTACGCAGTTGCTGAGCCTCAAACAGTTGCAAAATATCTTGGAAGATGTGATCTGAGTGGCAGAATAAGTCCATATTGATGTCGAATCCGGCATCGAATTTCATCGCAGAGAGAGTCGTCTGAGAAATCACCATTTTCCGGCAAAACAAAGAGATCAAGTGCACGAGAAATGAGAAATATGCGGGATAGAGTTCGATGAAAACCTAATTATAAGTTTTCATAAGTCGAAAAGGCGAACTCCGTCTGACGAAAAATGAAATATCGAACTCTGTTCGATGAAAAATGCTCAAAAGAAATACATTTCGTCGATCTCCGTTCGACGAAAGTTTTGCGAAAGGAATACATTTCGTTGAGCTCCGTTCGACGAAAAGTACTAGAAACTAATTCGTCGATCTCTCTTCGACGAAAGTTTCTCAAAGAAAGTTCGTCGATCTCCATTCGACGAATGTTTCACGAAAAGTTCACAGTTTGTCGATCTCCGTTCGACGAAAGCTGTCCAATTCGTCGATCTCAGAACAAAAATCAAATTAAAGATTCTTCATTTATCATTCCTAACTGATTTAAGAAGAATTTATGTTTCTTTTCATCTAAAGGTTTAGTGAAAATATCAGCTCTTTGAAAATCAGTAGAAATAAAAACAAGATTAATTTTATTTTTGTCTACATTGTCTCTTATAAAATGATGTCTTATTTTTATATGCTTAGTCCTACTATGAAGAACTGAATTCTGTGCAATTGATATTTTTCTAGTATTATCACAGAAAATAGTTGAATTATTTAAGTTATAACCATAATCTAGTAACTGATTTTGAATCCAAAAAATCTGTGAACAACAACTACCAGCTGCAATGTATTCAGCTTCAGCAGTTGAAGTAGACACAAATGTTCGTTTCTTGCAAAACCATGACATAAGCCTATCACCAAGAAACTGACAAGTTCCTGATGTGCTTTTTCTGTCAACTCTGCATCCAACATAGTCAGCATCTGTGAATTCAGTTAATTCAAATCCTTACTTAGTAGGATACCAGTGACCTAGATTAGAGCAAACCTTTATATATCTTAAAATTCTTTTAACTAAGGTTAGATGAGATTCTTTAGGATTTATTTGGAACCTAGCACAAAAATAAGTGACAAACATAATGTCTGGTCTACTGGATGTTAAATATAATAAGGACCCAATAATAGTCTTATATGTTTTCTGATCAACAGGTTTATCCTGTTCATCATTATCAACTACAGCATTAGACGACATGAGTGTTTCCATGACTGAGGCAACTGACATCTCAAAATTTTTAATTAGCTCTTTAACATATTTAGATTGAGATATAAAAATGTCATCAGATGTTTGCTTCACTTGTTAACCAAAGAAGTAGGATAATTAACCCATGCTACTTATTTCAATCTTTGAATGCATTAAGTCAGAAAACCATTTATAAAGTTTGGAATCAGTAGAATCAAAAATTATGTCATCAACATATATTTGAATTAGTAAAATTTTAGATTTATGATGTCTAAAAAATAATGTTTTATCTATTATGTCTCTACTAAATTTATTTTTTAAAAGAAAACTAGCAAGGGTCTCATACCAAGCTTTTGGAGCTTGTTTAAGACCATAAAGAGCTTTGTTAAGTTTAAAAACATAAGAAAAGTGAGTTGGAGAGATAAAACCTGGTGGTTATTCTACATAAACTTTTCTTTGAGCTCTCTATTTAGAAAAACAATATTCACATCCATCTGATATACCTTGAACTTCCTGAATGCTGCAAATACAAGAAATATTCTGATAGTCTCTAATCTTGCAACAGGAGCAAAAGTCTGATCATAATCTATGCTTTCCTACTGTGAGTATCATTGAGCTACCAATCTAGCTTTATTGCTTACAATAACTGCTTAAGCATCCAACTTATTCCTGAAGACCCATTTGGTTCTAATGATTGTATAGTCTTTGTGTCTTGAAACTAATTCCTAAACTCTACATCTCTCAAACTGATTGAGTTTCTTTTGCATTACAATGATCCAGTGAGGATCTTGTTCTGCATCTTTGATGGATTGTGGTTCAATCTGAGAAATAAAACAAGTATGCATCTAATCCTGATTCAATTGATGCCTTGTTTGAACACCAGCTGATATGTTTCCAATCACTTGAGATTTATGGTGATCTCTAAGTGTGACAAAGTCAACAGATGGAGTTGGTTCTTCAACTATTTGTGCTGCTAATTTCTCTGGTGGAATTTCATTAGCCACAATATTTTCAGCATACATTTCATGATTTTCTTCATCACTAACATCATCAGCAATCTGTTGAGAAAGAGGTAATGTATCCTTTTGCTTAAGGTTTAGTTTATCTAACTTCTCACACAGAAGTGATACCTGAAAAGAGTCTATGGTAGAGGTATCTCTCTCATTGTAAAACATGTTAGTTTCATCAAAAGAAACATGTATTGACTCTTCTATCTTAAGGGTAGATTTATTAAAGACCCTATAAGACTTGTTGACTTGAGAATATCCAAGAAATATTTCTTCTGCAACTTTGACTTCAAATTTACTTAAGTATTCCTTGTCATTATTATGTATGTAATATCTACATCCAAAAACTTTAAAATAAATTACTTTAGGTTTTATTTTTAAGTTATTCATAGGGAGTTTTATCTTTTATTTTATGAATCAGACTTTTGTTAAGACTATAGTTTACTGTGCTTACTGCCTCTGCCCAAAAGGATAGGGGTAAATAAGCATCTACAAGTAATGTTGCTGCAGATTCAATTAGAGTTCTATTTTTCCTTTCAGCTACCCCATTTTATTGAGAAGTTCTAGGAGCAGAAAAACAATGTCGTGTACCTTCTTTCTTGCATAATTCTTTCATCAAAAGAGATTCAAACTCAGTGTCATGATCACTTCTAATCAATGCAATCTGAGTAGAGTACTCAATATTGATGTTTCTAAGAAAGTCTGTAAGAACTTTAAAATTATCTGACTTGTTTATAAGAAAGAATACTCAAATGAATATTGAGAAATCATCAACAATAACTAATGTATATGACTTTCTTCCCAAACTTTGCACTGCAATAGTTCCAAAAAGGTCCATATGTAGTAAATACAAAATTCCGGGTGAATCACTTTTAGATAGAGATTTAAAACTATTTTTAATTTACTTGCCTAATTGACAAACCCTACAAAGTCCTTCCTTCTTGTAAGAACAAAAAGGTAGTCATCTGACAAGTTTGTTTTTAGATAATTTAACAATAGTTCTAAGATTTATATATCCTAATCTTTTATGTCATAGTTCATTAGTTTTACTTATCTGATTAAATAAGCATAATTTGTTTTAGCAGAGTTAAAATTGACTAAATAAATATTACCCTGTCTAATCACAGTTAAATTTTTTTTCTTTTTATCAGATATAGTAAAACATAATGATTTATTAAAAGATACCTGATAACTTTTATCACATAATTGACTGATGAAGATAAGGTTATGCTTGAGACCTTTCACATAAGATACCTTTTTGAAGGTAACTGCTCTAACCTTGACATTGTCATAGACTTCTGTCTGTCCACGGTTGGAGTCTCCAAAAATGACTTTAGCTCCAAGCTTTGCTTTAAAATCTTTTAGATTAGCCTTTCTTCCTGTCATATGTTCTGAACATCCACTATCCAAATACCACTGTTCCTCTGTGGTAGAATAATTCTTTTCCTGTAAAAGAACAAATTAGGTGTTCTTGATCCAGATTACCTTGGGTCGTCGTTTTTTTCATAATAATTAGAAATGTAAGAACATTCAGGTTGATCTTTATAATCAAGTGAATGATATCTCATAGAAGGAATAATTCACTCAGTAAAAGATTTATAAATTTTTGTGTTTGATTATACTTTTGAAAAGAATTAAAATTTCTGTTTTGAAAATTTGGGTTCGACGAATTATATTTAGTTCGTCGATCTGAGTTCGACGAATGAAAGTGAGTTCGTCGAGCTCCATTCACACAATAATAATGTTCATTTTCTGTGTTCCACGTTCGTCGATCGCAGTTCGACAAATCATATTGATTTCGTCGAGCACCATTTGTTAAATAATTATACTCAAATCCTGCGTTCAGAGTTCGTCGAGCTCTGTTCGACGAATAATAATTATTTCGTCGAGTTCGGTTCGACGAATTTTGTTGAAAACGGTTTTTATGAAAATTTGTATTCTGATTTGAAATAGATTTTGATTTAAGAACCTCAGTGTTTTTATTTGTGATAGCTAATACTTCTTTTCTTTTGTCAGAAATAAATTTTATAAGTGTAGTTAAAATATTTTTCTGTAAAAGATGAGGTTGACTTAATGAAGCTCCCAAGTCTAGTTTGCCATTTAGCCTGATATTCATCAGTTTGATGCTTCTCCCATTAAGGAATTCTTCAAACATCTTTGCCTCAGATAATGTGTTTTCTAAAGATACTATCTGTTCAAAAGCAATTTTAAAATCATCTTTAAGTTTAGAGTTTTCAGAAGATAAATTGTCCATTTTAGTTAATTTATCTCTGAGAAGTTTTATTTTTTTCTCAGACTTTATCAAATCATTACATAGTAATTTAAAATCTATTTTGAATTGATCAGATGTAAAGTCAAATGTAGAGATTATCTGGTCTTCTTCAAACTTAGATTCAACATCATAATTGGTGTTTGATGCATTGATTGCCATCAAACATACTTCTTTAGCCTTTGCTTCCTCTTCATCTTCACTTGAACTGGATGAAGATTCAGTTTCTGTATCACTCCAAGTTTCAGTTACAAAACCTCTCTCCTTCTTTTTATGTTTACTGGAAGAAGATTTATGTGAGTGCTTCTTAGAGACTTTCTCCTTCTTCATATTCTTCTTTTGATTTTCAGGACACTCTGGAAGATTGTGTCCTGGTTTCCTGCAAACATAACAAACAAATTTTTTAGTTGGAGTTTTGTCGTACCTTGGTTTGTCTTGGTTCCTAGAAAATCTTTTTCTGAAGTCCTTTCTGGCCATCTTGTAGAATCGTTTAGCCAGTAGACTCATAAGCTTTTCATTTTCTGGAACTTGTTCTTCCTCAGTTGCTTGGAAAGCAATGCTCTTTTCCATCCTCACAGAGGGTAGAGTCTTTTGTTCAGCTTCCCTTGTTTTGATGAGCTGCTCATAGGATTTGAGCTTGCCCAACAAACTCTCAGTTGTGATTTCATTCACACTTCTGGCTTCTCTAATTGGCCAGATTCTTGAATCTCATGTGCTAGGGAAACATATGAGAATCTTGTCATTGACTTCTGTCAATGTAATGTCCTTTTCCAAAGATTTCAGCTCATTAATTATGAGACTGAGTCTTGTGTACATATCTGCAACTGATTCACTTTCACCCTTTTTGAAATTCTCATATTGGAAAATTAGGTGAGATCTTCTGTCTTTTCTTCCATCACCTGATCCAGCTACAATTGCACTAAGGAAGTCCCAGATAGCTTTTGCTGAGGTGCATTCAGCAACCTTCTGGAAAATGTCATCAGACATTGTTTGGGCTAATATGTTCATAGCCTTGACATCAAGAATTTTAGCTTTCTTCTGGGCTTCTGTCCATTCTGGTGGAGGTACAACACTTGTGCTTGTGCTTGTTGTTGCCAGTGGTAGAGGTGGTTCTGTCAAAATGGAATTGTAGATATCTTCATCAATTGAGTTCATTATAACCTAATCCTTGTCTGTCATAATGCAAACTTATTAAGGTTGCATACAGGAGGTCTAGTGCTTGAATACTCTTTATTTTGTGCTATGATAAGAAAAACAAACTAGAGAAAATAAGATCTATCAGATCTGTTGGTTCAGGTGTTAGTCTGTAAAACCAAATAACTAATCTCTGATACCAATTGAAAGTGAGGGATAGATCTAACTTAACTTTAGAGGGGGGTGAATTGATTATTTTAAAACTTTAATTTATTTTTATAGCGGATTTTAAATTAAGTGATAAATATATATATAGAAAAAAATCACAGCACGCAAATAAAAAAAGCAAACAATCACAGATGACACAAGGATATATAGTAGTTCCCTAATAAATCTGGGTACGTCTACGTTTCTACCACCCTGGTAGGAATCCACTACAGTTTTTGATCAGGTGCTCTGCCACCAGAAAATCTATTTTCTAAGGGAGATCTAGCAACCCTTTGAGCTTTTGATCAGGTGGCCAAAAAGCAAGCTTTAGTCTTTTGATCAGGTGACTTAGGAACCAAGAGGTTAACTTTTGAAGAGAGTTATAACCCTGTACACAGTTTAGGAAGTAAACTAAAAGTTGATGTTGTCTTCTTTTTCAAATATCTCTGAGAAGACTAAGTTGATTGATGATGCAAAAAGCTTCCCCTGATTTGTATAGAGATTGTGATCAAGAGAGAGATGCTTTTCTTCAGGGTGTAGGTCTTCTTCTATTTTATTAGTTTAAGACTTTTCACTTGAAGAGACTGAACCAGAAAATCTGTTAACAAATATGTTAATCTGTAAAAGTGTGTGTATCTCTATATCAGTCTTGTAACCCTTTGAAGTAGCAAACTTCTGAATATATAATCTCTGAGGAGACTTCAAACATTTGAATTAAATCCATTCTGAAACGTCTCAAGAATCTCTGAGAATTGTAACTGCTCTTGGGAATTAATTAGAATTAAACTTTGTGATAAAACTTTATTTAATGCTGCCTTAAAATGGCTATATTCATTAAGAATATTTAGCATTAAATATCAGAGTGTAACTGACTGAAATTAAGCCTTGAAACCATTCTGCCTTCAGTAAATAAAACTGCCTGAACATTGCAAAGAATTCATCAAACTGCGCCTGGAGATCGTCGAACTGAGCCTGAAGTTCGTCGAACTGAGCCTAGAGTTTGTCGAGCTAAGCTGCTGAGTTGTGATTAGCGTTCGTCGAACGGAGCACAAAGTTCGTCGAGCTAAACTCAGAGTTAGAACTTTGACTTTGTCAAACTGAGCTCGACGTTCGTCGAACAGAGCTCAGCTTTCGTCGATCAGAATTCGGCGTTCGTCGAACTGCACTTCTCTGGAATTCTTCTCAAGGAGCAACCATGGAAATAAACCTATGACTCTAGACTATACAAATTGGGTCAAACTAATCATCCTAAATAAACAATAGTGATGGTAGCCCAAATCAGTAACACGGTTCCAACATATTCCTCATCGAGCCCCAATTCTGCCGGTAAGGCGAAATCTTGACTTTGTGATGGAGCATAGACAAGCTACGACGCGGGATAGGCTGCCCTATCAACGTGATGAGTACCGTATGCCACGTCAGCATCAGCCTGACCCCAGAGATCGTGTGCCCCCACACGGTTGCCGTAATCATCACCACGATGAATATTATCCCCTGGGTCGGAGAAAGCGTAGTCCCCCACCAGCTCGATACAACTACGCCCATGACGAGTACCCCGAGGATTATCCTGACCCACGGAGGGGAGGCCACCACCACAACATCACTCTTCCAATTCAACTTGACGCCCCTTTGTTCGATGGTCGCCGAGATTCAAAAGCCTTCAACGATTGGCTCTTGGAAATGAACCACTATTTCGAGTGGTATGGGATGAGTGATGAGCATTGCGTTCGCTTCGCAAAAATGAAGCTGGTCGGGTAGGGTAAGGTATTCTGGATTAGCGTGGAGAGAACCTTAGAGCAAGATGTTTATTACCTCATCACCACATAAGATGAGATGAAATAAAGGTTGAGAGAGAAGTACCCCCCCCCCCCCCCCCCCCCCCCCCCCCCCCCCACCCCCCGCGCTTTCTATCAAGACCAGTTGTTTGAGCAATTACAGAACTTACGGCAGAGGTCACTTACTGTTGTTGAGTATATGGCTCTCTTCGACGAGCTAGTCATTAGGAGTGACGTCTCGGAGGATCCTATCGCCAGTGCCTCCCGATTCAAGGAGGGCCTTCGTTTTGAGATTTGGAGAGAGTTGATTCCACATCGTTTAGAGACGGTCGATCGGATATTTCAGCTCGCTTTCGAGTACGAGCAGTGCCTCCGTTCTTCCAGCACGAGGCAGTTCACTTCTCGGACCGAGTCCTCGACTTTTAGGAAACTCGCTCCGCCCCAGACCACCACGTCTGCACCCCCACGTATCCACACGAATGGGAAGGGCAAAGCAATAGCCACTGATGGCCAATGATCTAGGGGTATTTTGTGCTATTGATGTTCTGACAGGGGACACTTGGCGGCGCAGTGCCTCACGCGGAACCTGCTAGTTGATGGTGAGGAGCAGGATTTGGAGGAAGATGAGAAGGGAACTAGGGGTGGAAATAGGCCAGACGGCCTATCAGGGGCCTGCGGCCTGGCCTGGCCTGACCTATTTTCTACTTGCCATAAATATAGGCCTATAATTGGGCCTGTTTTTAAAACAGGCCCAGACCTCTATTATTAAAGCCTGTCCTGTAAGCCTGCAGGTCGGCCTACATTATTAAATATCCCTAATGACCTAATTACTAATAGTATATAAATAGTTTCTCAGTTTATATAATAGAGTAATAGTATTATTAATTATATAACATTTTCATTATCCCTAATTAGTAATAGTGTATTAAAATAGAAACAATTTCTCTGTTCTCTTCTCACACGCACAATCGCTGGCCCGCAGCTCTAACAGACAGTCTGCCTCGCTAAGTCGCTAACCCTAGCGCCTCTCCTCTCCTCTCTAACCCTAGTGCCGATTGCCGAGCCGCCAACTGCCGAGAGCTCGCGAGTCGCGAGGCCATACAAGGGTGAAGGCCTGAAGGGGCCTGCAATCGGCCAAGCGTTTAATCTCACGGCTTCTGTCGTCCTGGCCCGTCCTCCAGATCTCCACCGCAGGTATTTCTATGAGATTTTTGTAAATAATCAGCATCATCTTGAGATTTTTGTTTGCCCTTTCAGATTTTAGGCTTTAAAACGGTCAAAAAATGGATCATTTTCAAAATCTTGAAAGTAATGATGAGGGAAACACTTCTATTCCTTTGGATAACGTTTCTCAAGAGATAGGTTCAAGTCAACCTAGTGAAGATATAAATACTGATTCTGTCATAGAAAAAAGGAAACGTAAAACATCAGCAGTTTGGAATGATTTTCATGAAATAGAGCTCCCAGATAGTGGACGAAAAGCTACAATTTGCAATTATTGTAAATCAAGATTTTCTACTGGTGGGAAGGGAGCTAGTACTAGTCATTTAAAGAGACATTCAAAATCATGCATCCAAAATAAATTACTTCAAGCATGGCATAGACAAACAACCATACCCTATCAGCCTTCAAATGTTGCTTTGAATCCCTTTCTTGTACCAGGATTTATATTTTCAACTAAGAAAATGAGACAAGCAATTGCTAGTGCGATAATGGTTCATGAGTATCCTTTTAGTTTTGTTGAGGATAAAGTTATGATGTGGGCCATAAAACTTGCGAATCCTGAATTTGAGCCTGTTTCACGCAAAACAATAAAAAGTGATTGCACTGCAATCAATGTTGCAGATGTCGGATGTCGGGGACACGTCGGTTTGGGTTTTCATGTCGGTTTTTTATATATCAGGGGATATGTCGGGGATATTTCACATATCGGATTTTAATATTTAATTAATTATATATGTAATTAAATGTTATTTTTTAATTTTTATACATATCACAGTACTACCTATTTTACAACCTATTGAACTTTTAAATATTAAAATCTATATGTAGCATTTAACATACAACACTTTAAAGATGAAAATTTGCAAAACTAGTGATTTTAAGATTAAAATTCCATGCGGAAGACTTATTCAATTATTAAGAACATTCTTCCTGTCCATTTCCTATTAGAACGTATTCATTCTTATTAAAAAGTTAATATTAGATAATATGTTTGGTGTAATATTATAGCACTCAAAAAATGAAATGCAGAGCGATAGAATGAGAGGGGGAGGTAGGGAGAAGAATGAACCAGCCGAGAGAACACCAGCAAACAGGGAGAGGAAAGGACCAGTGAGCTAGAGAGCACCAGAGAACCAGAAAACCAGAGAGCACCAGCGAGCAAGGTGAATAAAGAACCAGAGAGATAAAGTCCCGACAGCGTGCGAGAGAGGGAGAGCACCAGCGAGCTAGAGAGCACCAGATAACCAAAGAACCAGAGAACTAGAGAGCACCAGCGGGCACGGAAAAGAAAGAACCAGAGAGAGTGCCGACAACGCGCGAGAGAGGGAGAGCACAAACGAGCTTGAGAGCACCGGAGAATCAGAGAACCAGAGAGCACCAGCGAGCAGGGAGAAGAAATAACTAGAGAGACAGTGTCGTCGACGCGCGCGGGAGAGCTAGGGCAGGAGCGACGGGGAGAGTTAGGGCAGAGCGACGGGGAGAGCTAGGGCAGAGCGGGATGAAGTGAAATGAGCGGGGTCTTGTGAAATGAGCAGGGTCATTTTATTATTAAGAAATAAGAATTAATAAAATAATTTTTTAAATAAATAAAAAAAGGTAGAATAACGCCCGATATCGGGCGTTATTTGGTGCCGACATGTCGGTTTTAACCGACATGTCGGACCGCTATTTTCAAAACGCCACGAAACAAAATTGTTCCGGTTTTGTGTCGTTTTTGCTCTCAAACCTTCATGTCGGCCGACATGTCGGACATGTCGGCCGATATCCACAACACTGATTGCAATATATGAAATGGAGAAAAAAAACTTAAACCTTTATTGAGTAGTGTGCGCAAAATTAGTATAACTACTGATATGTGGAGATCCAATCATCAAGTAGCAGAATACATGGTTATCACTGGTCACTTTATTGATTCAGACTGGATTGTACAAAAAAAATTTTTAAACTTTGTGAAAGTGCCCCCACCAAGACGTGGAATTGATGTAGCTGATGCTATTTTCAAGTGTTTACAGATGTGGAAAATTGAAAAAAAAAGTATTTTCTATCTCTGTTGATAATGCTTCTTATAATGATGTTTGTGTGAGAAATCTCAAAAATACTCTAGAAATAAGCAATAAATTACTTCTTGGTGGCAAATTATTCCATGTTAGGTGTTGTGCACATATCTTAAATTTGCTAGTCCAACAAGGTTTGAGTGAGATTCAAAGCATCATAGAGAATGTTCGTGAAAGTTTCAAATATATCAACATGTCAGATTCAAGATTGAAAACTTTTTGTGATATTGCTAAGCAGATGCAGTTAAAGGAAAAAAAACTTTTTATTGATTGTCCCACCAGGGTGAATTCGACTTATGAAATGTTGGCTACTGCTTTAAAGTTTAAGGCAGTATTTCCGGGATATAAGGAAAGAGAGCCACATTATAACTATTTGTCATCTTATACAGATTGGAAAAGTGTTGAAAAGGTTTGTAATCTTTTAGAAGCATTTAACCTTGCAACACATGTTATCTCAGGTAGTAGTTATCCAACTGCAAATTTATATCTTCCAGAAGTTTATTAAGTAAAAGAAGTAATTGATTCTGCAAAAGAAGATGTAAATGATTTTTTGAGACAAATGGCATGGACAATGAAAGAAATGTTTGACAAATATTGGGGGGAATGTAATTTATTAATGGCAATTGCTAGTGTTTTAGATCCAAGATGCAAGTTTCGCCTAGTGAACATATGTTTCTCATTGATATATAAAACAGAAGCTGAGAAACAAACTAATATCAAGAAAGTAGAGGATTCTTTAAAAGCTTTATATGATGAGTATTTGACTTTGAGCATAGAACAGACCACCTCCAATAATCAGAGTGAAGCCAACGTCAATAGATCCGCATCTTCTCTTTCAACACAAAAATCACTTACCACTGGGTTCGATAAACTTATGAGCATTATGCGTGATGAGGAAGCACTCCCCCCCAACAAAATCAGATTTAGAAGCTTATCTTGAAGAAGGTATTTATGTGTGTGATAAAAGTTCAGATTCTTTTAATGTTTTGGAATGGTGGAAGAATAACAGCTTCAAGTACAAAATCTTATCAAATATAGCATCAGACATACTTGTCCCTATATCAACAGTTGCATCTGAGTCCACATTTAGTACAAGCGGAAGAGTTATTGATTCTTATCGTACTAGCTTATCGGAAGAGACCATGCAAGCATTAATTTGTGGTGGAGATTGGCTACGTAACAAATTTGGCTTGAAGCGGAAGGAAACAGTGTAATGTTTTTTTTAATTTTAATTTCTTGTATACAAAAAATCTAACATTTTTTTTTATTTCAGGATGAACCCGAGATAAATCATATCAATTTGCCTCTTTGAAGAAAAAAAGAAATGAAGATGATGTATCATGTATCCCTTACTCTCGCGCCTAAATCTAGCTATTGTTGATTATGAATTTGGACTGTTGTGTAAATTGATTTAAGAGAGACGGTTCAAGTCGATAAGAATACTTTTTTGACTCTGTTCTGATAATTTTGACTTTTGAAAAATGAATTATTAAGTAGGCCTAAGTAGACCTACATGCCAGGCCAGGCCTACCCGTTTTGCAAAATAGGCCTGACCAGGCCTATATTTTTCCCTACATCAGGCTATTAGGCCAGCCTCATGCCTAAAAAGACTAATGTAGGCCGAGCCTATTTTTTATAAGGCATGGCCTATTTCCACCCCTAGTCGTATCCTAATACTACATGAAATGGACTCAACGCGGTGGACCTATTGACTGAGCTATTGTAGGCGAACTCTGCAATCTGAAGATCTATATCCCACCTGCCTACATGCTCTCCTATTATACACCACAAGAGATTCCCTAAGCTCCTATTCACTACTTCGGTCTGCCCGTCCGTCTGCGGATGATATGCCGAGGAGAACCTAAGGATGGTGTCAGTCTTATGCCACAGGGTATTCCAGAAGTAACTAATAAACCTCACTTCGCAGTCTGATACGATCGACTTGGGTAGAACATGCAAATGAAAAACATCCCTCATGAAGATAGGTGCCACGTAAGTCATATCTGTCGTCTTACAGCACGCGATAAAGTGTGTCATTTTCGAAAAACGATCGATCATCACGAAGATGAAATCGTATTTTTGTAGAGTGCGGGGAAGTCTGAGAACAAAATCCATGTTAATGTCCTCCCAAGGGCGGTGGGGGACAGGTAAAGGCATGTGCAGACCAGTGTTCTGTTTCATACCCTTCGCGGTTTGGCAGATACGGTAGTGGAGAACAACGCGAGCAACGTCCTTCTTAGGGCTGGGCCAATAAAGACGGTCCTAGAAAATGGTTATGGACTTATCTCGCCCAAAGTGCCATACGGCCCTGTCCGCGTGCAATTCCCAAATCAAATAATCACGGTATGATGTCTGGGGAATGCACAGGCAGGTGCCCCGATACAGATATCCCTCAAAGATCTGATATCCTTCAGCAGGGTCAGGTGGGTCTCAGGACAGGGCGGTATAAATCTCGTCAAAGTCTAGGCATGTCGGATAATCCATCATCAATCTCTCAAGCCCATCTACGCCAGCGGTCATCGTCTGTAACAAGGAAACGCGGTGAATCAACATATAGGCCGGTTTGTTCTCAACACCAGCTCGTGCTTGAGAACATAATGGAAGTCCTGTAGATACTTGACTCATTTGGCATGTTGGTGTTCCAGCTTGCGCTGCGAATCGAGAAAACGTAAGGCCTGGTGGTCAGAATATAACACAAACTCTCGGGGAAGGAGATAGTGACTCCAGTAGCGCAGAGACTGGACAATATCATAAAACTCTCGATCATAGTTCAAGTATTTCTGCTTGGCCTCGTTCAGCTTCTTACTAAAGTAAGAAATTGGGTGTCCCTCCTAGCTCAAGATGCCACTGATACCTACACCAGACGCATCACACGCGACCTCAAAAGCACGGCTAAAGTCCGGCAATCTCAGAACATGTGTCGTCGTCAGTCTCTCTTTAATCTCCTCGAAGGCTCTAGTGGTTGCGGGGTCCACTGGAATTCTCCCTTCTTGAGACAGTTCGTGAAGGGGGTCATGATCGTACTAATCCCTTGGGCAAACCTCTTATAGAAGGTGGCAAGTCCGTGAAAACTGCGGGCCTCGTGGATGTTTGCCGGTACGGGCCAGTCGCGAATGGATTTGACCTTCTGAGGGTCAATAGATACTCCAATCGAGGGTATAATAAATCCTAGGAATTGAACGGACTCAGAGAGGAATGAGTACTTCTTTAGATTGACATACAGTTTCTCCTGGCGGAGGGTGCCAAAGAAAAGCCTCAAGTGATCGAGGTAGGCAGCCTGAGTCTGGCTATAAATCAGTATGTCATGGAAATACACGACCAGAAACTTGCCCATGTAGGGTCGCAACACTTGTGTCATAACTCTCATGAACGTGCTCGGGGCGTTGGATAGCCTAAATGACATGACTAGCCACTCATAAAGACCGTCTTTGCTTTTAAATGCGGTCTTCCACTCATCTCCCTCACGAACTCGTATCTGATGGTACCAGACATAGTATCCAGTAAATCGTCGAGTTGTGGGATCGAGAAGCGATACTTGACCATGATCTTGTTAATGACGCGACTGTCAATGAACATACGCCAACCGCCGTTCCTTCTTAGGGGTCAGAAGGGCGGGAACCGCACATGGACTCATACTCTCACAAACGAACTGCTTCCGAAGAAGCTCGTCAACCTGTCTCTTGAGCTCAGCGTGCTCATCCGGATGCATGAGATAATGGGGCAAGTTCGGGAGGGAAGCCCCCGAGACAAAGTCAATAGCATGCTAAATGTCCCGTAGAGGAGGCAGCTCATCGGGGAGCTCATCGGGCATAATGACCACAAACTCATCTAAAAGGGGACGCATAGCCAGTGGGTGGTCAACTGGGGTATCCTCAGGTGTCTGGCTGGCAGCCACAACGTAAATGATATTCGATTCAGCATTATCTCGCAGAAACTTGCCTTGCCACAGAATATGCAAGGGCTTCGGGGCACTCGTACTACCAGATGGCTCGACTACACCCTTGGATCTATCTCAGGGCTGGGTGGGCGTCAATGTGAGCTCTGCCCCTTGTCGTAAAAGACACACGTGTTCGAGCGGCCGAAACACGTGACGTTACGATTAAACAGCCAGGGGCGGCCAAGAAGCACATGAGCGACATCCATGGGAATGACATCGCGCCAGACCTTGTCCTGAAATGAGGCAATGGTGATCGGGACGAGTCAGTGCTGGGTGACCTGAATCGCTGTCTTATCTTCCCAGACGACATGAAATGGGTGGGGGTGAGGCTTTGCCTTCACCTGCATACGGTCAAGCCCATTCTGGGCCACAATGTTCACGCAACTCCCACTGTCGATAGCCAACTTGCAGGGACCGCCTGCACTAGGAAAGTATGTGTAAAAGATGGTAGTGTGTCGTCAATCCTCATCGACACGAGGGGTGTGTAGGAGGCGTCTAATTACTCCCACCTATAAATATCTCTCAGCGTCAATCTTCCAACCTTCTTCGACAGTGGCCTTAACCTCTTCCGTTCCCTCTAGGGGTGGAAATAGGCCAGGCAAGGCCTTATAGAAAATAGACCCGGCCTACATTAGTCTTTTTGGGCCTGAGCCTGGCCTAATAGCCTGATGTAGGCAAAAATATAGGCCTGATCAGAACTATTTTGCAAAACGGGTAGGCCTGGCCTGACCTGTAGGTCTACTTAGGCCTACTTAATAATTCATTTTTCAAAAGTCAAAATTATCAAAACAGAGTCAAAAAAGTATTCTTATCGACTTGAACCGTCTCTCTTAAATCAATTCATACAACAGTCTAAATTCATAATCAACAACAACTAGATTTAGGCGCGGGAGTCAATGTTGTCAAAAACGTGTTTTTGCACGTAAGATCGTACGATCTTACGATTTTTACGGGGGATACGATCTTCGGGGAAGCCTAAATCGCGTGCACCATAGAAACGGTAGGATCGCCGTTTAGGATCGTAGGATCGTACGATCCTACGATCCTAAACGATCCTACCGTTCAAGGAAAACATTATATTAAGTTAGCGCGATGTTATTAACCCGAACCCGCCGCACGCCTGGAGAAGAAAATCACCTCTTCCCCTAGGGTTCGGCCTGACACTCCCCTCCCGCGAGCTCTGCGAAGCAGCCGCTGCCCGCTGCCGCCCCATTCCGCCTGCGCGCGACATTGAGACGCCGCTGCCGCCATATTCCGTCGCCGCCGCTGGTGTTTGCTTGCCCGAGAAAGGTTCTGTCGAGCTTTTCTGGTGCGAGAAAGGTCCTTCCTGCTGATCTGGTGCAGTGGTGCGAGTTATTCTTCTCCTTCCTGCTGTTCTGTCGAGCTTTTCTGGTGCGAGAAAGGTGCTTCCTGCTGATCTGGTGCAGTGGTGCCGGGTGCGAGCTCTTCTTCTTCTCTGATCTGGTACGATTTTTTTTTCTTGCCTTATTTTGGTTCCATTCATAATCTCTTGTTCACTCTTCCTTGCTGTTGTTTAGTATTTCCTATTGATTCTCCTGCAAGAGCTGTTCTTCATTTGTTCATCGTGTGCTGTGTTCGCCATTAAATGTTGATTTGTTGGACTTCTGTCTCGTTGCTGGAAGGTTGGCCGGCTTGAGGTCCTGGTGGACTAATGGCTCCAGTTTAGCCTGGTGGAGCGAGGAAGAGCAGAGGGGTTGCTATCTCCGCGGCGATACTGAACCAAACTGGCGAGGGATTAATCCTAGATTCTACTTCATTTTGGGATTGCTATTGAAAAGTCTCGAGCTGTTGTCTGAATTTTGGTTAGGAATTGGAATTTTCTTTTCGGTTGATATTAGTGAATTTTGACCATCACAATTCTCTACAATGGTGTTTTCAATTCTGCGTGTAAAATTAGTGTGTTAAAAAAGAGCGTTTTTATTGACAGCTCAATTTTGTATACTACGTAAGATCTTACCGTTTCGTGTCGATCCCACGTTTTACGATCTTACCACTGCCGACCGATCTTAGGTAAGATCTCGATCTTGACAACATTGGCGAGAGTAAGGGATACATGATACATCATCTTCATTTCTTTTTTCTTCAAAGAGGCAAATTGATATGATTTATCTCAGGTTCATCCTGAAATAAAAAAAAATGTTAGATTTTTTGTATACAAGAAATTAAAATTAAAAAAACATTATACCTTTTACTTCCGCTTCATGCCAAATTTGTTACGTAGCCAATCTCCATCACAAATTAATGCTTGCACGGTCTCTTCCGATAAGCTAGTACGATAAGAATCAATAAATCTTCCGCTTGTACTAAATGTGGACTCAGATGCAATTGTTGATATAGGGACAACAAGTATGTCTGATGCTATATTTGATAAGATTTTGTACTTGAAGCTGTTATTCTTCCACCATTCCAAAACATTAAAAGAATCTGAACTTTTATCACACACATAAAGACCTTCAAGATAAGCTTCTAAATCTGATTTTGTTGGGGGGAGTGCTTCCTCATCACGCATAATGCTCATAAGTTTATCGAACCCAGTGGCAAGTGATTTTTGTGTTGAAAGAGAAGATGCGGCTCTATTGACGTTGACTTCACTCTGATTATTGGAGGTGGTCTCTTCTATGCTCAAAGTCAAATACTCATCATATAAAGTTTTTAAAGAATCCTCTACTTTCTTGATATTAGTTTGTTTCTCAGCTTCTGTTTTATATATCAATGAGAAACATATGTTCACTAGGCGAAACTTGCATCTTGGATTTAAACACTAGCAATTGCCATTAATAAATTACATTCCTCCCAATATTTGTCAAACTTTGCTTTCATTGTCCATGTCATTTGTCCCATAAAATCATCTACATCTTCTTTTGCAGAATCAATTACTTCCTTTACTTTATAAACTTCTGGAAGATATAAATTTACAGTTGGATAACTACTACCTGAGATAACATGTGTTGCAAGGTTAAATGCTTCTAAAAGATTACAAACCTTTTCAACCCTTTTCCAATCTGTATAAGATGACAAATAGTTATAATGTGGCTCTCTTTCCTTATATCCCGGAAATACTGCCTTAAACTTTAAAGCAGTAGCCAACATTTCATAAGTCGAATTCTTCTGGTGGGACAATCAATAATAAGTTTTTTTTCCTTTAACTGCATCTGCTTAGCAATATCACAAAAAGTTTTCAATCTTGAATCTGACATGTTGATATATTTGACACTTTCACGAACATTCTCTATGATGCTTTGAATCTCACTCAAACCTTGTTGGACTAGCAAATTTAAGATATGTGCACAACACCTAACATGGAATAATTTGCCACCAAGAAGTAATTTATTGCTTATTTCTAGAGTATTTTTGAGATTTTTCACACAAACATCATTATAAGAAGCATTATCAACAGAGATAGAAAATACTTTTTTTTTTCAATTTCCCACATCTGTAAACACTTGAAAATAGCATCAGCTACATCAATTCCACGTTTTGGTGGGGCACTTTCACAAAATTTAAAATTCTTTTTTGTAGAATCCAGTGTGAATCAATAAAGAGACCAGTGATAACCATGTATTCTGCTACTTGATGATTGGATCTCCACATATCAGTAGTTAGACTAATTTTGCGCACACTACTCAATAAAGCTTTAAGATTTTTCTTCTCCATTCCATATATTGCAATGCAATCACTTTTTATTGTTTTGCGTGAAACAGGCTCAAATTCAGGATTCGCAAGTTTTATGGCCCACATCATAACTTTATCCTCAACAAAACTAAAAGGATACTCATGAACCATTATCGCACTAGCAATTGCTTGTCTCATTTTCTCAGTTGAAAATATAGTTCTTGGTACAAGAAAGGGATTCAAAGCAACATTTGAAGGCTGATAGGGTATGGTTGTTTGTCTATGCCGTGCTTGAAGTAATTTCTTTTGGATGCATGATTCTGAATGTCTCTTTAAATGACTAGTACTAGCTCCCTTCCCACCAGTAGAAAATCTTGATTTACAATAATTGCAAATTGCAGCTTTTCGTCCACTATCTGGGAGCTCTATTTCATGAAAATCATTCCAAACTGCTGATGTTTTACGTTTCCTTTTTTCCTATGACAGAATCAGTATCTATATCTTCACTAGGTTGACTTGAACCTATCTCTTGAGAAACGTTATCCAAAGGAATAGAAGTGTTTCCGTCATCATTACTTTCAAGATTTTGAACATGGTCCATTTTTTGACCGTTTTAAAGCCTAAATCTGAAAGGGCAAAACAAAAATGTCAAGATGATGCTGATTATTTACAAAAATCACATAGAAATACCTGCGGTGGAGATCTGGAGGACGGGCCGGATGACAGAAGCCGATGAGATTAAATGCTTGGCCGATTGCAGGCCCCTTCAGGCCTTCAACCTTGTATGGCCTCACGACTCGCGAGCTTTCGGCAATCGGCACTAGGGTTAGAGAGGAGAGAAGAGGCGCTAGGGTTAGCGACTTAGCGAGGCAGACTGTCTGCTAGAGCTGCGAGCCAACGGCTCTGCGTGTGAGAAGAGAACAGAGAAACTGTTTCTATTTTAATACACTATTACTAATTAGGGATAATGAGAATGTTATATAATTAATAATATTATTACTCTATTATATAAACTGAGAAACTATTTATATACTATTAGTAATTAGGTAATTAGGGATATTTAATAATGTAGGCCGGCTTGCAGGCTTACAGGCCAGACTTTAATAATAGTGGCCTAGACCTGTTTTAAAAACATGCCCAATTATAGACCTATATTTATGGTAAGTAGAAAATACGCCAGACCAATCCGATGGCAGGTCAGGCCGCAGGCCCCTGATAGGCCGCCTGACCTATTTCCACCCCTAGATACGACCCTAGGAAGCCCATCGACCTCATCCCGAGTCCTTTAGAGTCGCGCCCTAGTGAGTCTACTTAGTCATTTGCACAGCATGTGCATGAGTTGCATGAGTCGGTTCGCCGACGAATAATAATGAGCAATGAAAGTTATAAAACTCATGCGGATAAATGAAGGTGAGAATCATTATTTAATGATGGCGAGAAAGTAATGGTGCGAGTCCGCCCAAAGAGGCTCCCTTCGGGGCTTGCCAACAAAGTTAAGCGTCAGGCGAATGAGTGTTTACTCTATTATTAGTCGTATTGGGACAAATACCTACCAGCTTGATATCCCGGCTAGTATGAGAATTCATCCGGTGTTTAATGTTGAGAATCTAACGCCGTATTATGAGCCTCACGAGTATGTGGACCCGAGTAGTGGAGATGCCCAGCCGTCACCACCCCCGCTTTCGTTATCGTAACATTCTCGTACTCCACCTACGTCTGATGGACACCACAGTCCGCGTTGTACTACCACCCACCCACCTGGGGACTCGTCTTCTCTGGTTTCACCACCGACACCACCGATCGCACCGGGACCCACCTTTTGAGAGATGAGAGATGAGTGCATCATAGAGGCCAGATCCCATCAGTTTGTTCCCACCACAGACGGGCCGCAGTGTCACTACTTGTTACATTGGCAGACGACACTTGGATTTTTCTGGCAGAGCTTGATCGACTCGCCCTTGAACTTTTACTTCAGTACGATCATCTCCATTCATCAGAGATGAAGGCTTTTCAGCCGGGGGAGTTGATGAGGATTCATCAGATCGTGCACCTGGAGGGGTTCGCTGCAAGGCGGTACCCACGTTCATTTATTCACGCAGGAAGGATTGATCGGATCGCCGATCCGACTCCGCGGTTGCCTCTGGAATGTCATCGCGAGTCAAATTCATATATTAGTTTATTATTTTGGTTCATTAATCATGTATTTTAGTGGTCTCTCCCACCGACCAATCTTAGCTGTTGATTGAGATGCCCTAGTGTTTCTTTTATTATAAATAGGAATCTTGAGAATTGAATTCAGTCATTGCAGAAATTGGTGAAAATAAATCCCGGATTCCATTGATCAAGCCACGAAGCCGACTCCGGGAACCCTAGGTGACAACTCCTAGGTGGTCTTCTTCCTCCCTCAAGGTACCATCTAACCCTAGCCTCCTTTTCCCCACCGTAAAACCTTCCTTTCACCACCCACAGCCCCCCTACAGCCGACTGAAATTCCACTGCAGATTCCTCATAAAACCTTCAGTTACTGTTGATAAATTATTCACTGTTCATGGCTATAGTTTTATTTTTATTTTTCTTTCCCTGAATCTGGCCACCCTATCCCTCACCTCCACCGCCTGAGGCAGTACGCGCCTTTCGCTCTGGTCTCCTCCTAATCACCCACTTAATCTGAGCCCTCCTCTCCCTCTAAACCCCTTCTGCAGCCATTTTCCCTTCAGATCCAAATCTCCACAACCCCTCAAGTACCCCTCCCTGCATCCGACAATCCTCCCGCCGCCGGCCACGATCCCCCTAGCATTATTTCCCGTGGATCCACCTTGTCGCACCCCTTATTCTCAAGATCAATATAGATCTGAGAATTCTAGCCCCCGATCCGTCATCCACACCACTCATATTGTCATTTTTGCTCGGATCCGACCCTAAGAAGCGGATCCACCCCTCCCCGGCCCGGATCTACTTGTATGTGGCTGGATCTACCCATTTCTCGTCTGATCTCATCATTTACCGCCGAGGACAGCCACCGCCTTCATTTTCACGCCGCCAGTTCCACCTCCGATCGTCGATCTACACATCCGAATCCAAATTCTTCAGTGTCTCGGTTCATCCCTCTAGTGTGTGAGTTATTGTGGTATGAGATTATTTGAATTGACATTTTCATTTAGTGAATTATTATATTTTGCTGCGACTCTTGCCAGTAGAAATTGACTTTAGTGCGCTAATAATTTGCATGAGTAGACATTCGCCGCGCGCGTTGCTTTGGCACTCCGAGCGGAGGAAGCCATTATAAATTGCCAAAATTAATTAACTTTTTTCAATTTCAAATATTTGAGTGGAGTTAGAATTCTCATTGCTCAAATTTATTTATCGTTGTAACTGACGACCGCATTGCATTTAGTTTCAGATTAGCGTGTCACACTTGCACGACCACCTAGCGTCGTACGTTTTGTGCACCCGTAGCCTACCCCTACATCACTTATACCCATGCTTCGAGAGTCGCTAGGGGTAAGTTTTTAGTTATTGAGAAAGATTATCCTTCCTCCCGACTCGAGCAATATGACTGTAACGACGCTCTACACACATTACCTACGCTACCATAGAATTCACACTGGATTCACCTATAGAAAAATATAAAACTATATGCATAAATAAAAATTAAATTTATTCGAATTTTTAAATGAGATGCGAGCACTCGACTAGTAGCACTATATGAGTCAATATTTTACTTCGTGTCTCAATTCCTATGTCAACAATATTTATTTTCCCAATCACACCCAAGAAATAAGTAACTCTAGTGTCGTGTCAAAGGATATGCGCGCGCTCAAGTAGTTGTTGTGGTGTGTAGCGTGTATGAAACAAAACTATATAAAACTGAAATATAGAAAAAGCTTTTAGCATGCCAAAAGAAAATGTGCACGTGAGTAGGTAACGACATAACGACACTCCCACAAACTTAAGCTAAGCAACACAATAAAGTTTTTTTTTTAGCAACACAATAAAGTTATAACAATAAAAATTAAAATATAGGTTTGGAGAGGAGTTACACATGCTTAGAAATAAGCATACCAGAAGATGCAATATTATTATAAACATATCCGCCACCGTAACCAAAGAATAACCACACATGCAGGAAGAACTCCAAGCACAACATACATATAAATAACACAACTAACATAACACAAAACTAAGCTACGCATCCACGAACCACGACTATACCACTACGACAAACAAACATATCACTGAACAAGAACAAAATAATAGAATAGACAATAACTAAAGCACAATATCCAAGTCCACACCCCGGGAAAAGAAGTCCCAACAGAAAAATGTCAAGTATAACACCTAATAATAAAACTAAAAAAAAAACAAAAACTGAAATAAACTAAATGATCCTTTGAAGAGTGAAATTGAGCGATCATTGCAGAGACTGAGGGGGAGACTGCGGAGGAGGAGGTGGAGTACGGGTGCGACAAGCTCGAGAAGTAGATGTGCGGGGTGGATCGCGTCAAAAGATCATGTTGCTGAAAAACAGAGCTCTCCATCTGAACATAACGCCCCTAGAAGTCTAGGAACTACTGCACAAAGGCCCTATGCGAAGCAGCTTGCGGAGGAGGAGCAACAACACTATAGGAACTGACGAGACCGGCTCAGCAGCTGTGGGGGCAGAAGTCCCTGAGGAAGAAGCAGCATCTGTAGCATCGATCGTAGCCTGACTCCCTGCCCCAACTTCACAAATCGCATAGCTCCATTCTCACCGCCCGACACCATTCAAATCATCCGAAAATAAGTCATCATAGCACACTTGATCTCGTAGCCCTCAGCAGCCTTCGACATGGGCATCAATGTGTCCGACATCCCCGCACCCTTGATGATCCGAGAGATAAATTGCGACCCACCGATAGACTTCAGCGGAAGGTAGGTCGCTTTGTGCAGAAGATATCGGGCCAGAACTTGCCCGAGATGAAGAGGAATACGTTGTGGCATACTGAAGATGTACACAAGATCCTGCCACCCGACTACATTATGACTCATCGTGCGGCAGTTGATGCTATGGCCAATCAGATGTTGCATGTAACAGAGAGCAGACGAGATAATATGCATAGCCTTCGCAGCACGAGTTTCATACGCTCTGCCACCCACAGAAATGGTTTGCCAGAATTTGTAGGGTGACACGCCTTCGGGGAACTCATAAGGTAAATATTTGACGTCCAACATCATGAGTTCCTCGGGGGTGTATATTCCTACATATACTGCCAAAGTGCCATCATCACACGTATATGTGCGGCCTATAACCCAGAATGACACGGACGTCAGATCACCGGTGTCCCCATCCACTGACTCAAACACACAGAAGGTAGTGAGGAACTCGAGCGCGAGTTCTTGATATCCATCCTTGAGAATCGAGAACAATTGGTCCCAACTGTTGGAAACGTGTATGGGCTCCTGCTGCCTCGAAAAACCTCTAAGTACTCGGCGAGACCAACTTTGCGAAACCGCCAAGTCGCGCGGCTTCACCCCGGAGAGATCGCTCCAAACCGCGCGGGCTCCTTCCCACTATATGCGAGTACCGCCTCTCGCGAGCGAGCTCCCGCCACCACTCGCGAACACAACCAAGCGAGATCGCCTCCAACCCCTTGCGCCTAGACCCCCCCTAGGCGAGACCGCACTCCACTCACGGTTGACCTCCCAACTCGCGTGGCGAGGTCCGTCTACTCGCGACCTGCTCCTGCGCGAGCTCCACCTGCGAGAGCTACACCAGCTCTGCGAGCTCCCCCTGCCGAGATCACCCGAAACGCGAGTCACATAAAACCCGCGAGCTCTCTCTCGCTGTGCGCTCACCAGACCGCGCGGCTTCTACTTCTAGTCGCCCGGTCAGAAACAACTCGCCCGGCTAGCCTTCTAACCGCTCGGCAAGACACTTGCGCTGCAGCGCTTCTCCTCTCTTTCTCTCTCTAAAACAGGAATAAGGGTTTGGGAGTTTATCTCTCTATTTTCATCAATCTTGAAATGAACTACACAAGGCCTATTTATAGGCAAAACCAAAACACCAAAAACTCTCTCCTAATAAATACAACTCTCCATCTACCCATTTATTACATTCTCTCTCTCATTCATAAATGCATTAAAAAAACTTAATAATAAGGACTTTGACAATTTGACCAAGTCAAATTGTCAACACCAACAACCTACTTCAAGTAATTCTGCCACTGCCGCAGTGAGTCCGGCATCATGCAGGGTCTGGTTCGAAATATACCAGTAATCCAGGAAACTCTTGCTGCGAAGTCTTTCATACCTTTCAATGTGCTCAGATTTGTGTAAGCGAAGCATACTGTCGGTTGAGGGCTCCGCACGGGAGGAAGAAGCCATCCCCAAAGCACGCTTCATGGACTTCTTCGAACCCATCAGACTAAAGTAATGTAGTTGGGAAATAGAAGAAGCTGAAGATTTGGAGTAGATTTTGAGAAATCAAGAGAGATTGGAGTGGGGGAAACGAAGGAATAGGCCGAAGAAAATGGTGTCTGACGGAATCTGCAGATCGCATGCGAAGGAGATGGAATTTGGGCAGCGTGAGACAGTTCGCGAAACTCCAGGTTTTTATAAATTAAATAACACGCGATCATGCGATTTCGCGAAGACACGGTCTCCGCCCGTGCGATTTGCAAATTCAACCCAGATACCAAATTTTTTCAGGGGAATGTCTGCATGCAAATATAACGAACAGTTTTGAGGCAACAAAATGGAAGGATACAATAATTGCTCAACTAAACTCTTCGCAAGGCGCGCGAAATGCGCAAACTTTTATAAAAAAGATAAAAAACAAACTAGTAGCAAACCAAATGAAACTAAAACTTGATAGATTTAATTATCATCTAATGCTACTCCTAGATAAGTACTGAGTTTATTGTCATCCCAACACGATTTATTTAGCAATAAAAATGTGGTAACTGATAGGACATTCAAAACTAAAGTGAACAGACAACTGTTCCATTATCCGTTTCGTTAACGAGTACCGATACGGAGACAAAATAGTTAGCCCCATACCTGTATAGTAATACGGTAATACCTGCACTGAGCATGAGGCAGGGGTAGATAATATGAGGAAGGATTCTCTGTCCTTCTCCTCATACATGGGATCCAAATCAGCGTCGGTCTGCACCACAGACCCGACCACTTCCTGAACCAAATCCACTTGGGAAACCTGGAAAGGATCAGACACTAGAACAAGATCAAGAAATAAATCAAAAGAATAACATAAAAGACTTAAGTTTTAATGAGCGATCCCGGTATCACTCCCGATAGGTTGAAGCAATAGGAAATGTTGGCATTGCCGACAATGTTGCAGGGCTCGGTAGGAACTTCAGTGGCCACCTCCACAACTTAGACTTCATCCACCGGTGCTGAGGTAGACTCTTTCTCACTTTGGAGAATATCCTCCAACATTGGGGTTGACGCAACACTGCAGTCATTTGCCTTATCCTGCATAACATTCTCAACAATATCGCCAAAAATAAATTTAGTAATATGCACAAGTGGAGAATGAGTAATGCTAGGGAAAAAATCAAGCACCGATTCCTCACAAGAAATCGACTCCACAGGTAGTGATAAATCTACATTCTACAGAGGAGATGTGCTCGGCCATGTCAGAACATAAATCCACCACAACTCTGATAGGAATAACCGCATCATTCCCTTCAAAATATGAAGGTGATACATGTATGTAATCAGCGGTAGAATGTATGCTACCAGAAATAGGAGTCGGGACGATCTGGATATCCGGCTCATCATCCTCATCCAGTTGGCGAAGTTACTCAGCACAATCCTTCAGAGCGTGATCTGTGCTTCGACAAAACAAGCATTGTTTTATAATGCTCCTTGGTCCTTGCTGGGTTGGAGATGAATTTCAAAATTTTACATGCGGTGAAGACGAGTAGCCATATGACTTAGGCACGATGTATGAAATATCGTAAGATGTTGGTGCTCCATACATCGAGGCTCGAGAATTATAACTATTATCTTCTGTCTAACATCCATCACTTGAGTGGGAGGAATCTCCAACTAACGACAACGAATATTAAGTCCAGCAAACTTGGTGTGAAGAAAGCCAGATTCAAAAAGAGAAAAACCTCTGTGCAAACTACTACACCCAACAATAATTCACAAAAGCAATCCTAATATTAAAACCAGAAAAAGCAGAATAAATACATAAACAATAAAAATAAATTTATTCAACTAATTTTCCTAACGAACAAATCACAACGCCGTCTGTATTTCCCGGCAACGACGTCAAAAACTTGATACGGTTGATCACGACAAGTTTATCGGTCGTTCAAGTAATATAAAACAAGGAGATTTTCCTGAGTATCGAATCTCAAAGGAATGCAGATTGGGATGTTTAATTCTCAATATTTAAGAAAAAGAGCTTTGATTTGGTTTGCAAATGCAAATAATAAAAAATACAACTAAACTAGTGCGGGTCGAAGGCACCGCGCTGCAAGGTGAATGAAAACTACGCAGACCACTATGCACTGCTTCGAAAGGCGGATGGACAAGAAGGCAAGCGAATGGGGTTAAAACACTGGTGGAGATGAGGGTCGCAAGCAACTCGTCGCAACACACGCAACTAACAATTGCTAGTGCGACGATCTAATCTCAACGATGGGATGACGGATGGAATGGGGGTGCACCTCAACACACATAAACCAAGAAACATTCCAAAGACATGGAAATTAACAATAATAACATATGGTTCATGAGTTCATCTTCCAAATACATGAAGGAATGAAGCAAAAATCACTACAAAGAAGAAGAGTGTGCGGGATACAACCAAAGAATGAAGTCTCGTCGTAGGATCTCAGAAAGAATCGTTGGGTTGTCAATCCACGTCCTTGCTCGATCCGCGATTGCCGTCCGGGGTAGAAGATGTTTGTCACTTACTCTTAATTTACATGTCTTTCTCGCTAATCACACCTTGACCACGTCCTTTGCCAAACTCTTCTTGATGCGGCGAGAAGTGTTTCAAATCGATACTTGAATACTTGGAATGACGGAGGCGGCCTAGGGAAAATCCCTATAGGAACATTCGTGGTGGAGGGAAGGCCTGAGCTCCTCCCGAAGGTGGGCGGCGGTGAAAAGCGAAATGGGGCGACAGGGCGGAGTAGGCGCAAAACAAAGAGAAGATCCCAAATTAGGGTTTTGATCCTGAGCTTAAATACCACGAGCTGTTAAAAATGAACTCGCACGGTCGTGCATTCGAACCGTATGATATTTACAATAAAAAATTCACTACAGGCCAAAGGGTCCGCCCGTGCGATTTCACCTCATGCACGGTTGCAACATCCGTGCACGAATAAAAACGCATGGGCAAAGACAGAACTATGATTTTCAGGCCAAATAGGATCTCGTGTGATTTTCTTCTCTCATAGTTGAATCCAACCATGCTTGAAGGAAACACACGAACAATAAAAATATAAATTTTTTAATGGGAAGTACCAGACCAAGAGGCTTTCTACAACCTGCAGCGGGCTCTTATGGCGGCAACGGTCCTGAGCATGCCCGATTTTTCCCAGGCATTTGTTGTGGAGTGCGACGACTCGTGGAAAGTGTTGGGTCCATTGATCCCAATGTCCCAGATTTGAAGAAGGCCTAATAGACAATGGTACACACATGTTGTAATCTAACAAGTGTTACAAGTTCTTTGCATGCAGGATACCTCCTATACATTGATTAGACAGGTTTCCGAAGTGACCAAGACAGTTGATAATTGGGCAAGATTTTGGAAAGACGGAAAACTGTCTAAATCCACAGGCGTTGAGTGTAGTCTACTCACTCAACGTCAGATGACTAAAAGCTGTGAGTACAACATGCATAGTCAAAGCCAAGCCATTGGCAAGCTGTAAATGTGGCTAAGTTCACAAGCATTGAGTGATGTCTACTCACTCAACGCTGTACAACATATTCGTTGAGTATAGATCATCCTGTCAAAGCCATAAAAAATCTGTGTAGTTATTTGACTAAGTCCACAGACGTTGAGTGAGATAAACTCACTCAACGCCATGAGGACATAGCGTTGACTAACCCGTGTTCAGTCAGAGCCACTGTGTTTCAAAAACAGAATTTTGTCAAAGAACAAAATCGTTGAGTGATGACTATCCACTCAATGCCTAATCAACTGTAATACTGTCTTAAGGACAGAAGCGTTGAGTGAAGGCTACTCACTCAACACCACGTCAATATAATTGACAGATGCTAAAAGCGTTGAGTGAGGCGTACTCACTCAACGCCTAGTGACAGAAAATCTGTCTAAGTGTTTTGGTGTTGAGTGAAGCTTACTCACTCAACGCCTAGTGACAGAAAATCTGACTAAGTATTTTGGCGTTGAGTGAAGCTTACCCACTCAACGTCTAGTGACAGAAAATCTGTCCAAGTGTTTTGGCGTTGAGTGAAACTTACTCACTCAACGTCTAGTGACAAAAAATCTGTCTATGTTATGGCGTTGAGTGAAGTCTACTCACTCAACGCCTATACTAATGTGTAAGAATTTGACTAAGTCCACAGGTGCTGACGTCAGCAACTGTAAGAAAAATTCAAAATGCTGCGGGAAGGATACAGTACGAGACAAACGACGACGCAGGCCTACCACATAACTTTTGCAGTTAATACAAGGTTGCAACAACCAACTCCTTGTGTGGGCCCCACAGCTCAAAAAGTCGTTGAGCGGCAGAATAGAAAAGGCAGAGCTCTGATTGAAGTAAGAGGCTTTTCACACATACAGCTGGGAGTCGTCTTCTTCCTCGCCATTGTTGCAGAGGCTGAAGAACGGAGTTCAAATCAGCTGGTCTGAAAGCTCAAAAAGTTAGTTATTGTCCTCTTCGCTAACAACAGCAAGTTCAGAGAAAATCTCTGAGGAAAAGAGAGCAGCCAAGGTGTAAACCGACCTGCAAGATATGGGATCTCAAGCAAGTTAGCTGGTGTCATTCTTACCTACACCAGCAAGTTCTGAAGGCATACTTTCTGAGTAAGAAGAAGAAGCTGAATCATCTGGTTTCAGCAGTTTAGAAGATAGGGCTGAGCTTATCTCAGCTCAAGAAGCAGTTAAGGGAAAAAGCCCCAACTGCAGTTGCTTCTCAACTCAAGCCAGTCTTATCCTGAAGATCAACTTCTGGAGCTTTGAAGAAGAAATAACTGAGGTTCTGGTTTAGTCCATAAAGGAAATAAGTAGCAGAATGAGTTTCTGCAACTTACTTCCAGCCCAAGTAGATCTATACCTGTTACTGTGAAGAAGTTAGAGCAGAGAATATCTCAGCTCAGAAAGTAGAAGGCTTAGAGAAATTTCTCTGTAGTCAAATCAACTACACCCACTTACACCCTGTAAGATCTTTACAAATCTGAGCTGTCGGCCTGAATATATAAAGGCCGAGTGTAGGATCACTTGTTGATCTGAGATAGGATTCTGTTGAGAATTTGAGGTAGGGCTTTGGCCTGAGCAGTAGGATTCAAGTGTGAATCTGAGTTGTAGGATCCAGCTTGAATCTGAGGTATGTGATCATTTGATCACTGAGCTGTAATGCTTTTGAGCCTGAGGTAGGAGAGTCATTCTTTCTGAGTTGTAAGACACTTGCGCCTGAGTTGTAGGATCTTTTTGATCTGAGGTAGGGCCTTTGTGCCTGAGATGTAGGAGAGTCATTCTCTCTAAGGTAGGATCTTTTGTGGATCTGAGGTAGGACTGTCTTCCCAACCTGTGTTGTAGGGCTTTTGTGTCTGAGGTAGGTGATCAATTGATCACTGAGTTGTAGGAGCATGTTTGCTCTGAGGTAGTGCTTTGGCCTGAGTTGTAAGTCTTGGAGGAGATTGAGAGATCATGTGGGATCTGTGGTGTACGCTCTTGGAGCTAAGTTTTGGAGAAGTATCTTGTCTAACAAGAAGTTAGAAAGGTGGGAGGGAAAGTGGACGTACCCATAATCTAGGGAACCACTATAAAATATGTGTGTGCTTCTTGTGTTGTTTCTTTGTTGCAAGTTGTGTGTTTCTTGAAAGCAGAAAACTACTAACTCACAAATCAATTAAAAAGGAAAATAAATAAAGTCATAAGAGACTAAGAAACCTATTCATCCCCCTCTCTAGGTGATTTAGCTATCCTTGAAATTAAAGATTTTCAAGTAGTATCAGAGGGAGGTTAATCAAAAAGTACTTAACAGTCTGAGTGATCTCCAAGTTAGCTAAAATGTTTGTGCTTGTGAGTCGAGTAATGAACCATAAGGAGTGAAGCTCAATGAAGTTTCAAGTCTGCAGCAAGGAAAAGTCTACACTGGGCTGTTGACAGCTATTGTAGATGATGTCTATCCAGATGCAAGAATAGAGATCAGGGACCCGCTGTCTCTTTCAGACAGTGATTCAGAGGGTGATGATTACGAGGAAGATTATTATAGAAGTTATGGGCTGATATTCATGACAGAAGAAGAATCCTGCCAAGATCAGCCTGGTCCAGATCAGGTTCACTCCCTATCTAGCTCATCCTCAGTATCTGTGTATGAGACCAGTCCAGATTCTGATGCATCCACATAAAGTGATGATGAGGAACCTGTATTAGAGGAAGATGTCAATCAATTGATTGACATGTATGATGCACTTCTTAAGGCTTTCAAAAGAAGCAAGAAGTTGGCCAAGATGCAGGCTGATGAGATTATTTCTCTACATCTAGCTGCTTTCCAGCAGGCTGAGATAGAAACCCTGCTGGATCAGAAGGCTAAGGAGGTCAGCCAACTAAAGGCCAACTCAGTCATGCAAATGGAGACTATGAGCCAGAAGAAAAAGATCATCTTGAATCTTGAAGAGAAGCACCTTAAGGAGAAAGTGGCTGTGACTGATTTCAATAAGCCCAAAGTTGTGTTGCCACTGATTGACTCCTCTATCTCTCAAAAAGATAAGAGGTTTAGAGTCTAAGTGGAATTCTAGAGTTGATCTTTCCAAAGGGAAAGACAAATCTCTTGTAGTGCCTCAGGCCACCTTTCACAAGGTAATCCTCCCTTCCAACAGGTATGACCATGAATGCATGCATGGTCACTGGAAGAATGATAATCTTCCCTGTAAGTATATGATGAGAAGTTTTATAGTTTTAAAAATGTATCCAAACTATAATCTCGAAATAGGCAAGTGTACCTATTGAAATATAGTATAAGAAATGTCGTACTAGACTCGGGGCCTGTTGAGTACTTCTACTCACGCAAATTAATAATATTTTATCTAGATATAAAATAAGTAAATTAAACTATAGCTAGAAAAATTGAATAGAAGAACACACTTGATCTAGACTAACTTTGAAATAAAATGAACTTATCTTAAGGACAAACTTCTAGATTATCCGCGTCGACCGTGGAGGTTCCTAAAATACGAAAACGCCTCTCTCGAGAATACGCTCTCGACTAAACTTAGGTTGATCAATTAAGACCTCTCGGCCAGTCGAAACCCCTAAGCCTGTTTTAGGAGGTGAACCCCTCTATTGGATTCTACTCCAATCCGGAAGAGTTATGTCTTCCTCTCTCGAGAATTGCAATCAACTCCTTTTATCCTTGAGTGATCTCCCCGTATCCGCAACCTCTCGGTCATTTAGGATACGGATCTTAGATCGGAATCGAAGCTAATAAATCAAAGATAACTCGAAACGATAAGAAAAGAGTTTGACAAAAAGAAGTAGTTTATTATATTGAAAAGATTTTCATGATCAAGTGGAAATGAAAATAGGGATACATGGAAAACAAAATAAAACGTGCTAGAATTAAAGCTTAAACTATGAAATTGAAAAGTACATAAATAAAATACATAAAAAACAGGAAAATAATCTGTGGAAGCTACTCCTAGATTGGCCTCCTCCTCTTCTCTGCTTCTGAACTCATCTGCAATTTATAGGAAAAATTTCTACAAGGTCACGCCCTAGGTCACGCCCGTGACCTAGGGCGTGTCAGGCTCGGAAACCGCCGTCTTGAAAGCCCGGGAACGTTGGAGGAGAAACCGCCAAAATCTGTTAAATGGCGGGTCACGCCCCTAGGTCACGCCCGTGACCTAGGGCGTGTCACTTCAGTTTCTGGAAAACCGCAGGAAGCTGAAAACGGCGGGAGTAAATTCTGTCAGTTCCTCAAGTGTCACGCCCCTAGGTCACGCCCGTGACCTAGAGCGTGTACTGACCAGATCAGCAAAGACTGAAAACGGCGCATTCTGGCATCAATTCGGCAGTTTCGGGTTAGTCACGCCCTAGGTCACGCCCGTGACAGGGGGGCGTGTACTTGGGAAATGTTCCAGAATTGCCCCGGGAAGATTTCTGGAGAAAATTATTTTCTTGAAGTAGTCACGCCCGTGTTCACACCCTGGTCACGCCCGTGTCCTTGGGGCGTGTAGTTGTGAAATTCTCAAGATTTGTAGAGGACGTCGTCCTCTTTCCGTTGACTGGTTGCACGTCCCGTAACTCTTCCTGGTTTGAAAGTTATGGTCATTTGAATTTCAGCTATCCGTGGCCAAAAATGTTAATTTTCTCAAAATGTTTTCGGATCTTTGCCATGGACTTGAAAATGATATTTGGAGCCCATATTGACCTGAAATATAAAAAAAAATGAATTATTATATATATTAATATAAATCCAAATAAATTATACTATTTATTTTTAAAAAAACTAAACTAAAATAACTATATAAATTAACTTATCAAATACCCACACACTTAATCTTTTGTTATTCCAGAGCAAAACTATGAGAAGTATTTATAAGAAAATAATATAATTTTTTTAATCAAACTAAAAAATTATCAAATCAAAAGAGAGTTAAAAATTAATTTTAGGGATTCAAATTTTTAAGTCCTAAAATATGAAAGTAAAAGTGAAGAGCTAAATATTTAGCAAAGTTTTCTCTAATAAAATAATTAGAACTCAAAATTAAGTATTTAGCAAACAAAATTAGATTAAAAATTATAAACACTTTTTCCACTAAAAAGAGACTTCAAGGAAAATCAAACTACTACTTATGCTCTCTTACAAATTTAATTTAAATCTAAGCAATTATATTGGGTTTTGGGTTTGGAAAAAGGAAGATTGAAGAGATCTTAGATTGGGGGTGATGAATTTTATCCTCTCACCCCGCACAAATTTTTTTTTTCTTTTTTGATGTTTTTTTTCTTTTTTTTCTCTTCAAACAAAATTGCTTATGAGTAATGAATTTTATCCTCTTACTCTTTTTGGGGGGGTGCATATGTATACCAAGGAATACTTGATTCCCATGACATATGATCTAACCAAAAAAAGAAAAAAATGCATATGTGTACCAGGGGATAATGAATTTTATCCTCTTATTCCCGTGACATATGATCTAACAAGAAAAATTAAAATCAAGGGGAAGGGCTTAACAAAATTTAGATTAAATTAAAAAAACTAAGAGAGCAACTATAGTGATTTATATTTTCCTAAGAATCTTAAAGCATAAAGCGAAGATAATTAAAATCTAAGGATTGTTAAACTAAGCACTAGGAAATTGAAACTAATTACAATAAAAGAGAAAAATGGCTAAATAGATTTCTCTAAACAAATTTACTTCATAAATTTATTTCTTAAAATCAAATCACCTAAAAATTAAATTTAACTAACTTTAATGAAATAAAAGATTAGAAAATAAAAAATTATAAAAATTCTTATAAATAAACTCAAAATAAATTTCTAAAAAGCACAAAAATTAAGTAGGGGTTTATTATTTTTGATTTTTTTTTGTTTTTTTCTATATTTTTTGTATTTTTGATAAAAAAAAGAGAAATTTTTTTTAAAAATTTTAAAGATTTTTCATTTTTTCTGGATTTTTAAATAAAAAAAATAAATAAGAATCCACCCCCATACTTAAAAATAAACATTGTCCCCAATGTTTATAAGTCAAGTAGGAGGGGGAAAAGAAAAACAGTTTGTGAAAACTTAGAAAAAGAAAAATGCATAGAAATTAAAAGATAAGCAAGGGGTGTCTCCCAAGAGCGCTTTTCTTTTTCCCATCTTTAAGCTAGACGGTTCGGGTTAGGAGAAAGGAAAATAAAAATTGAAATGAACGGGTAACTCCCTTAATTCTCGCTTTGGCGAAGATGCCAAAGTCGCACGCCCGGCTACTCCTCCGCTTGCTTCTTGATTTTCCTTCTTGCAATTGACCTGAAAATTTAGATTCAAATCACCTATGCATACCTGAGGTGATTTGAATCTTTCTAGATAAGCGGCAAATGGGTCGGGGACAACATTTGATTGCAACGGCTCATTTACTACATAAAAATCATTAGTGAAAGACAAATCAAGGAGAAGCGCGTCAGAAAAATTTTCACAAGGAGGAGACTCTTGTGAAGTTATATGATTAGGTATAGGTTGTTTATTTTCTAAAATAGAATTGTTATCGAAAAGAAAATTACTATGCACTATAGTTTCATGAATGTCACTGTCTAAAAATTCATAAGCGGAGTTAGAGAATTCATGATGAGATGGAAAATCGGGAGAAATAGGAGAAGAAACATGTTTTTCTTCTATTTCACCCGGTGTGTCCATGACCGTAAAATATAATAATTCTTCCTCCTCTTCAGAATAAGTCACCAAGGGGGCACATGAAAATTCATGATCTGCATTAGGTGAACAATTGGAAGAGGGTGAATAATCATTAGAACAAGGAATAATGTTTTCTAAATTTTGGGGAGGATCAACTATGAATTGCGTAAAATCCCCAAAATTAGAAGAAGACGGTTGTGGTGTGCTAAAAGAAGAACAAAAATTAGGATCAAAACAATTGTTCTCATAACTCAGAAAATTTTCTGGTAGATCTTGCGAACAAGAAAAACCAAAAACAGAGTTAGAGGAAAAATTATTTAAATCAAAATAATTATTCGCATTTGAAAAATTATTTTCACGAAAAATATGTGAATTGAAAAAATTAGTTTCATGAAAATTTGAAGTAGAAGCAGTATCAAAGTGGGGATAATTGTTAATTTCAAAATTATTTTCATAACAAAATTTTTTATAATAATCATAATAACAATTATCACGATGATGTGGAGCACCACAATAAGAACAAGAAATTTGGCGCTGTCTTGCGGCTTTCAAAATATCCAGTTGATTTTGAAGCTCTGCAATTTTGGCGGCCAATTGTGATAACATTTTCTTATAAAAGGAAAATAAATCAACTGTTACCTAATGGAAATGAATTTGAAAAAGAAAATAAAAAAGAATTGGGGAAAGAGAAAGAGAGTGATAAAAGTAATAAAATTCGCGCTTTCAAAATATCAACAAAATGTTCCCCGGCAACGGCGCCAAAAACTTGATGAGAAGTTTTATAGTTTTAAAAATGTATCCAAACTATAATCTCGAAATAGGCAAGTGTACCTATCGAAATATAGTATAAGAAATGTCGTACTAGACTCGGGGCCTGTTGAGTACTTCTACTCACGCAAATTAATAATATTTTATCTAGATATAAAATAAGTAAATTAAACTATAGCTAGAAAAATTGAATAGAAGAACACACTTGATCTAGACTAACTTTGAAATAAAATGAACTTATCTTAAGGACAAACTTCGAGATTATCCGCGTCGACCGTGGAGGTTCCTAAAATACGAAAACGCCTCTCTCGAGAATACGCTCTCGACTAAACTTAGGTTGATCGATTAAGACCTCTCGGGCAGTCGAAACCCCTAAGCCTGCTTTAGGAGGTGAACCCCTCTATTGGATTCTACTCCAATCCGGAAGAGTTATGTCTTCCTCTCTCGAGAATTGCAATCAACTCCTTTTATCCTTGAGTGATCTCCCCGTATCCGCAACCTCTCGGTCATTTAGGATACGGATCTTAGATCGGAATCGAAGCTAATAAATCAAAGATAACTCGAAACGATAAGAAAAGAGTTTGACAAAAAGAAGTAGTTTATTATATTGAAAAGATTTTCATGATCAAGTGGAAATGAAAATAGGGATACATGGAAAACAAAATAAAAAGTGCTAGAATTAAAGCTTAAACTATGAAATTGAAAAGTACATAAATAAAATACATAAAAAACAGGAAAATAATCTGTGGAAGCTACTCCTAGATTGGTCTCCTCCTCTTCTCTGCTTCTGAACTCATCTGCAATTTATAGGAAAAATTTCTGCAAGGTCACGCCCTAGGTCACGCCCGTGACCTAGGGCGTGTCAGGCTCGGAAACCGCCGTCTTGAAAGCCCGGGAACGTTGGAGGAGAAACCGCCAAAATCTGTTAAATGGCGGGTCACGCCCCTAGGTCACGCCCGTGACCTAGGGCGTGTCACTTCAGTTTCTGGAAAACCGCGGGAAGCTGAAAACGGCGGGAGTAAATTCTGTTAGTTCCTCAAGTGTCACGCCCCTAGGTCACGCCCGTGACCTAGAGCGTGTACTGACCGGATCAGCAAAGACTGAAAACGGCGCATTCTGGCATCAATTCGGCAGTTTCGGGTTAGTCACGCCCTAGGTCACGCCCGTGACAGGGGGGCGTGTACTTGGGAAATGTTCCAGAATTGCCCCGGGAAGATTTCTGGAGAAAATTATTTTCTTGAAGTAGTCACGCCCGTGTTCACACCCTGGTCACGCCCGTGTCCTTGGGGCGTGTACTTGTGAAATTCTCAAGATTTGTAGAGGACGTCGTCCTCTTTCCGTTGACTGGTTGCACGTCCCGTAACTCTTCCTGGTTTGAAAGTTATGGCCATTTGAATTTCAGCTATCTGTGGCCAAAAATGTTAATTTTCTCAAAATGTTTTCGGATCTTTGCCATGGACTTGAAAATGATATTTGGAGCTCATATTGACCTGAAATATAAAAAAAAATGAATTATTATATATATTAATTAAAATCCAAATAAATTATACTATTTATTTTTAAAAAAACTAAACTAAAATAACTATATAAATTAACTTATCAGTATACAAATGTACCTTATAGTGGAAGAAGAAAGGACACGGGGTTGAGTGCACAAAATGCTCCCCATAAAGAAGTCCAAATGATCTATCATGGACCATTTGTATTTTGTGCACCAGCCCCTACCCTCAATAATAAGGCAGTATCCTTTTCTCAAATTCTCCAAGCCCACATACAGACCAAGGGCAAGTCTGTCAGCAAGTCATACTTGGGCATTTCTAAGGTCAACAATTGTATATCTTCTATAATGAAGACCACTGTTGGTAGATCACAAGAAAAACCAAGCTCTACTACTGACAGACTCACCTTCAGTTAGATTGTGACTGAGAGAAATAAGAAGACGGAAGCTGTTCTTCTTTCTGAACAGTCTGTTGTGCATCAATGCAGACCTGCTTAGAAAAGAAGGTACAATATTCATGAGTGCTGGTGCTGTGGCAAAGCGGGGCATTTTGCCTTGGATTGCTGGCACAATCTATCTGTGACCACTGCAAAAGTCAGTCTTCCTGTCAGGAAATCTGCAGGAAGACAAGTTCTGTTTGAAGCTAATAAGAACCTAGGACCCTATTTATCTTGGGGTCCTAAGGTAAATTAAACTTTATGTTGCAGGATAGTCCAAATGTCCATCCCCATATGGTACTTGGACAGTATATATTCCAGACCTTGGACTGGAACAAGGGTGGGTCGTTCAAGGATCAAGTGGTGTCTGCTCAAGTGGCTTGATCATTTTTGGGTGGTATCAAGGCCTGATCAAGAAAGAAGACAATGATCAAGGGAGAGAATGTTGTTTGGGTTGCCAATGGAATCAAAGGTTCACAGGGGCCTAAATAGCTTGAAGACAACTTTCCTCCTCTTTAAGAAGGACTGTGTGTTAAACAATGGCTAGAGCCAGAAGCAAATCAATTGCTAAAAGAGAGGAAAAAATCTGGCTCAACAAGCAAAGACTATGTAGGGCACAAAGGAGTTGTTGTGTACAACTTCTGTGGATCACAATATCAAGATAACTAGCACACTCAGGTTCTGTGTCTCTACTAAGTGCAATCTCAATTACTCAGTTCCTGTATCACACAGCTGGACTTAGCACATTGAGATTAGGTTACAATTCTTTAAGGAGCATATGAAAAGGGAAGACATCTATCTTGTGTGTGTCTCCAGTAACTAACAAGTAGATGTCATCTTCACTAAACCACTAGATGTAGTTGGGTTCAACTCCATCAAAATTGAACTGGGTATGTTGAACTTAGTCAAACTCAATAAGATCCCTCCTAGATATATATATTGTGCTTGTGTACTGCAGGTTGATCTAATCCATGCAGGGAAGGTTAGTCAAATAAGACTAGGTATAAAGGTGTTGAGAAAGTTGAGTGTATTAAGTTAACTCAACAAATACTATGGGAGTGTCTGTTTGTGGCTATGTAACGAGTGTCAATCCCAGTCGTCGATCATATCGTGATCCCAAATAGGTAAGTGTCTTTCCGACTTCTCACTTAGAAATAACTATAAACAGAAGGACTTGTGCATAGAACAAAATACATTGTTCCTCGCCTTCACTGCCCGTATTCGCCGAAACGACGGAACCGTCTCGTCGACATCTAGAAATTCCTTACAAAATGGCGCCGAAAGGTCAAGATTTCCTGTTCGAAGGCTCCAAACTAGTGAGGAACGACTTCAAGGATGCACCAGGGGAGGTGCAATATGTTCTCCATCTGCTCCAGGTTTCTGACCTAACTTTCGTTCTGACAGAGCCCTGCCTGCTGTGGAAACGGGAGGTCGTAGAATTGTTTTCCAATGCCAAGGCAGATGCATCTGCGAGGAAGATCAAAACTACAGTCAATGGACAAAAGATAAAGATAACATCAAGACGATTGAGCAACGCCCTCCAGTTGCCAAAGTTCACTGAAGGTGATGTGGAAGAGGACCTGAATCAATCTGAGGTCAGGTTTGCTCTGAAATGGTGTGGCATGTCTAAGCACACCTCCGGTTCCATCCTCCAGAAGGAACTGAACCTAAAAGGTAAATTCCTGGCCGATGTCATTGGGAAGGCTCTGATCTGCAAGGTAGGGTCCCATGATAAGATATCTAAAAAGATGTTTGAACTCATGACTAAGAGTGATTCACACCAAAAGAACCGATTGGGGAAGTGTTCTACTGGAAAGGATAACAGATTGCCTGACTGAGCCAAACCTGGGAAGGATCCTGTCTCTCTTCTTACTTAGAACTGTTCCTGAGATCCTCAATATGAGTTTAGGAGTCAGGATTCACCATATGCAGCGAATGGACATCAAGATGCTGGATCGATTGGACAGGGTCCTTCAACCCTATGGACAGCTTGTCACCAAGAAAAAGCAAAAGTAAGTTCCAGTTCCAGCACAGAGCAGCTTAAGTAGTTCTTTTGAAGAAGATGAGGAAGAGCCTCATGAACCCAATTTGACTATGTCTGGGGAAGAGAGCAGGAGAGACACAGCTGCCCAAGTGTTAGTATCTTCTGATTTTGATGTTAGAAATCAGTTGAGCAGGGCTCAATCTGAAGATGTTCCAGACCATGATGTTGACTTGCCATCAACTGAGGATGCTGGGCAAGTAGCTGAAGTTATTGTCAACAAAATCTCTGCTAGGATGGAGGGGGAGATTTCTAGGTCAGACGTTGCTGCTGACAACATTCATGTACCAGATCCTGCTGATGTAACCAACCCTTAGAGTGAGGGGGAGCAACTCCTGGAACAAGTAATGCATGATGCATTTGCTCCGGGGGGGGGGGGGGGGCAGTTCCAAAGTTCTCTAGTGATTAATCAGGATGCTGAGACGACTGTTGCTGCTGCTGAACTGCATGTCACTGAGGACATGATAGATGTTGAGGGGGCGCTTCGCTCTGAACTCCCTGCTCATGATGAGGTCCTTATCATTGACTCATCTATGTAAGAAAAATGACGAGATACTCCAGTGGATCCACCAAGAACTCATTCTTTTGAATTCACAATGGCTGACTCTGCCAATAGGGAAGAGGTCAGGCCAGTCCAAGAAACCAATGATGAAGGCACCTCTGCAAGGATGGATCAAATTCCACCTATGTTTTTGGCATAGCTGAAGGGCCTATTGGATGAGCAGAGGAGAAACCTGGAAACCTTTGTAGATGATGCACTCAAGAACATCAGAAATGAGCTATCTACATTGATCAAGTCTATCAGATTTGAAGTCAACCTACTGAAAGTTGAAACAGTAAAATTCTTCCCTAGGGCAGCCCCTGCTGTGGATTACACTCTGGACAAGCTGGATGTAATAAACACAAATGTCACTACAGTAATAGCAAATCAGTCAATTCAGAACAAAAACATGCTGGCTATTCATAATGTTGATAATGTTCTAAGGGAACAACAGAATAAAGCAATCTTTACCAAGATGGATGGTTGTACCAAGCTGCTAGATGATCATATATTGGGGTCAAGAATCAAGTAATAACATGTGTAAACTATCTAGAATCTGTAAGAACCAAGACATGCACCTCCCAGACGCAGGAAATAATTAAAGAAGTCAAAAAGGGGGAGAGTGATGTCCTAAGAAAAAATACTGAAAATATGGTCTGGGCTACTAATGTGATGAGGGGATCATTTGTGATTGAACCTGTCCAATATGACAACATCCATATGTTTTCTACTCAAGTACAAGAAGCATTGTGTCCTGGAATGTCTGCTCAACAAGAAGGCCAACTGCAAGATGTTCAGAATATAGAAGAAGGTGCTCAGTGGAGAGATTCATATGTTGTTGCTGAATCTCCTCAGTTCAGCCCCTATGCAGACTAGCTACAGATGACAAAAGGAACGACTGTTGCTGAGGGAGAAGAAGAGATAAGGATGAGCAAGAAAAGATATAGAGAGAAGATGGAAAAGAGGCCTGACTTTGAAAAGTGGAGCCCTGAATCAAGGACTATCATCTTGGCACCCTGGGAGCTAGTTAAGTCAAAGAAGACTGAAAGTGGAAAACTGTATAGACCACTTGAGTGGAACAAAATGGAAAAGAGGGACACTGAAAGGAGGCTGTACAACCTCATATTCGGCCGAGCGGGATCCTCCCCAAGTGGCGCGCTCGGGACGTGCCATGAGCGATGTTTTGTTGCGGCCCCGTTCGAGCTCGTGCGGGTCCTCGTGCGGGCGTGCGGAGGTTTTATTTGCATAGGTATAAAATCTTATATATATATATATTTAATATTATAATATATATATTATATCTAATATATATTATATAAGATATATTAGATTGTATATGGAAGGAGGGGAGGTGAGTACAGCACGGGAGGCAGAAACAAAAAAAAATGAAGAAGGGGCATCGGGGCCTTTCTGCTCCCAGCTAGGGCTCGGCCGTGGGAAGCAACCCCACCCCGCCCCGTTTCTCTCCCTCTCTCTCCGGTCGCCGCCTCAGCAAGAAGCACCCCGCCTCCCGTATCTCTCTCTCTCTCTCCGGCCGCCGCCTCAGCAAGAAACCGCCAGATCTCCTCTTTCTCCCGCCGCCGGCAAGCAGCAGCCCGAGTCGCTCCTGTTTCTGTCCAGGCCGCCGCCGGCAAACAGCAGCCCGCCCTCAGTCTCTCACTCTCTCGTCGGCTGGAGCACGACAGCAGCCCGCCCCCTTCCTCTCTCTCTCTAGTCGGCCGGAGCCGCAACACCCGCCCCCTCTCTCAATTTTGACCTGGAGCAACAGCAGCCCCAACCCCGTCTATCTCTCTCTCTGTCCCACCGGCCTGCAGTAGAGCCCGACGCCGCCTCCCTTCCTTCCTCCCGTCGCCGCCTAGGGCAGAGGCCGGCCACTTGGAGCCGGGATCGGCCTCATACAGCAGCGGCCGGCCACTTGGAGCCGGGATCGGCCTCGTACAGCAGCGGTCGGCCACTTGGAGCCGGGATCGGCCTCGTACAGCAGCGGTCGGCCACTTGGAGCCGGGATCGGCCTCGTACGACAACGGTCGGACACTTGGAGCACGGTCGGCCATGGAGAGGCTCGACCATGGAGGGGAAAAATCATTCAAAGCTTTTAACTCTCCCACGGTGGTCGGATCCGAGCATGGACAACCACTACGGACGCTACACGTGGAGCCTCGGGAAATGAGCGCGGTTGCGGGCCCGCCAAACACGCGTCAAGGGTAACGAAATTTCTACTTGGGCAGGTGAAGCCCTCAATTTTCATGTTTGCATGGAAGCCCCTCTCCACCAACGGGTGGAGGAAGGGAGCTCTCCGATGGGTTGACGTGTACGTCCCAGCAATTAACTGTGTTAGCACCCGGAAGCGTGAGTATGGGTTTAGGCATGCTGTGTGAAGCCCATCCGGACGTGTGAGCCGGATTGGTGATGTTCTGGGGATCCCGGAGAAGACTCCGAGGATGTTGTATATTTTCCATTTGCAGGGAATGCGCACCATAGCCCCAAAAAAGGGGTATGTGCAATGTGTTCGGCCAGCTTATGTTAACCAACTGGCGTTTAGCTGACCGCCGCTTGTCGAGACGTCGACGTACAGGTGTTGCAGTACCAGGCGGGGAGTAGCGGGCTTAAGCCCAAGCTTGTGCCGGCCCACGAAGGCCTTTTTTATTTATATTTATATTGTCGGCCTGCGTGCCGAAGTATGGAATTCATATTCCTGTAATATTCTTTTAATATCTGTGATGCTCTGAGAATGCGTAGCTTTCTTCTTTGTATCAGGCGGGCGGTGTTCTCGAGAACCGCTCGCCCCGTAGGGGCCCCGAGGTATAGTTGCCGGGAAGCCCCTCATGGCCTGTTGACAGCCAGTCAGAATAGCGGAATTACGCTGTTAGTGGCCCAGTTTGGGCAGCGTGTCGTGGCATTGCTCGGCGAGTTTGCGCCATCAGTAGGGCAGGTGAGGAGCATTTTTGTGTAGACCCAAGGAGACACATCTGGATAGGAGAGAGTTGGTCTTGAGATCCTCCTTAGATGTTCCGGTCGGCCAAGAGCGCCCTCCGAAGGTGTCTTAGCTCAGCCTTTGGCTTGGGAGGGGAAGAGTGTGTTAGTCTTCCGGATATGCGGTGGGTCCTCCACGCTGAGACCTTGGGTCTGTCCCTTGTGTTCCTAATCTTGTGCCTAGATCGTACGCTTGAGGGTAGTAGGTGCGCGGTCACCCCTCTTTTGGGACCCCGAACTCCACAGAGGTCAAATTTGGCTTCAACAGTTATGGTGCAGTGAGCGTGGAGAGTGACCAGTACAGAAAAACTCAGGCGAATGTCATGGCTATGGAAGAGGAACTAAGTGACGACCAGGGTCATGTGATGAAAGAAGTCCCCTCCCATTTCCCTCTTGCCGCTAGGAGGTTCGATCATGGAGACCAAAACGTGCCTTAGGGAGAATATTATATGATCGACCCTCGTTCTCAGGAGGGTGGATGTAGCGGGTAGATGTGCCCCGTAGTGGGTAGAGATTGACCGGGTGGAGGTACCCCGAGTGCGGCTCGGCCCCAGGTAGACCCGCTGCCTGGCTCCTACTAGCTGGCAGGTCCGTAGGCTCTCCTGTGGGGGATAGGTTTTGGTTTGAGATCTTCATAGGCACCCCGAGCTCGGCTCGGCCCCAGGTAGACCCGCTGTGCAGGCTCTCATCTAGCTGGCAGGCCCGTAGGCTCGCCTGTGGGGGATAGGTTTTGGTTTGAGATCGTCATCGGCACCCCGAGCTCGGCTCGGCCCCAGGCAGACCCGCTGCGCAGGCTCTCATCTAGCTGGCAGGTCCGTAAGCTCGCCTGTGGGGGATAGGTTTTGGTTTGAGATCTTCATCGGCACCCCGAGCTCGGCTCGGCCCCAGGTAGACCCGCTGCGCAGGCTCTCATCTAGCTGACAGGTCCGTAGGCTCGCCTGTGGGGGATAGGTTTTGGTTTGAGATCTTCATCGGCACCCCGAGCTCGGCTCGGCCCTAGGTAGACCCGCTGCGCAGGCTCTCATCTAGCTGGCAGGTCCGTAGGCTCGCCTGTGGGGGATAGGTTTTGGTTTGAGATCGTCATCGGCACCCCGAGCTCGGCTCGGCCCCAGGTAGACCTGCTGCGCAGGCTCTCATCTAGCTGGCAGGTCCGTAGGCTCACCTGTGGGGGATAGGTTTTGGTTTGAGATCTTCATCGGCACCCCGAGCTCAGCTCGGCCCCAGGTAGACCCGCTGCGCATGCTCTCATCTAGCTGGCAGGTCTGTAGGCTCTCCTGTGGGGGATAGGTTTTGGTTTGAGATCGTCATCGGCACTCCGAGCTCGGCTCGGCCCCAGGTAGACCCGCTGCGTAGGCTCTCATCTAGCTGGCAGGTCCGTAGGCTCGTCTGTGGCGGATAGGTTTTGGTTTGAGATCTTCATCGGCACCCCGAGCTCGGCTCGGCCCCAGGTAGACCCGCTGCGCAGGCTCTCATCTAGCTGGAAGGTCTGTAGGCTCGCCTGTGGGGGATAGGTTTTGGTTTGAGATCGTCATCGGCACCCCGAGCTCGGCTCGGCCCCAGGTAGACCCGCTGCGTAGGCTCTCATCTAGCTGGCAGGTCTGTAGGCTCGCCTGTGGGGGATAGGTTTTGGTTTGAGATCGTCATCGGCACCCCGAGCTCGGCTCGGCCCCAAGTAGACCCGCTGCGCAGGCTCTCATCTAGCTGGCAGGTCCGTAGGCTCGCCTGTGGGGGATAGGTTTTGGTTTGAGATCGTCATCGGCACCACGAGCTCGGCTCGGCCCCAGGTAGACCCGCTACGCAGGCTCTCATCTAGCTGGCAGGTCCGTAGGCTCGCCTGTGGGGGATAGGTTTTGGTTGGAGATCTTCATCGGCACCCCGAGCTCGGCTCGGCCCCAGGTAGACCCGCTGCGCAGGCTCTCATCTAGCTGGCAGGTCCGTAGGCTCGCCTGTGGGGGATAGGTTTTGGTTTGAGATCGTCATCGGCACCCCAAGCTCGGCTCGGCCCCAGGTAGACCCGCTGCGCAGGCTCTCATCTAGCTGGCAGGTCCATAGGCTCGCCTGTGGGGGATAGGTTTTGGTTTGAGATCGTCATCGGCACCCTGAGCTTGGCTCGGCCCCAGGTAGACCCGCTGCGCAGGCTCTCATCTAGCTGGCAGGTCCGTAGGCTCGCCTGTGGGGGATAGGTTATGGTTTGAGATCTTCATCGGCACCCCGAGCTCGGCTCGGCCCCAGGTAGACCCGCTGCGCAGGCTCTCATCTAGCTGGCAGGTCCGTAGGCTCGCCTGTGGGGGATAGGTTTTGGTTTGAGATCGTCATCGGCACCTCGAGCTCAGCTCGGCCCCAGGTAGACCCGCTGCGCAGGCTCTCACCTAGCTGACAGGTCCGTAGGCTCGCCTGTGGGGGATAGGTTTTGGTTTGAGATCGTCATCGGCACCCCGAGCTCGGCTCGGCCCCAGGTAGACCCGCTGCGCAGGCTCTCATCTAGCTGGCAGGTCCGTAGGCTCGCCTGTGGGAGATAGGTTTTGGTTTGAGATCGTCATCGGCACCCCGAGCTCGGCTCGGCCCCAGGTAGACCCGCTGCGCAGGCTCTCATCTAGCTGGCAGGTCCGTAGGTTCGCCTGTGGGGGATAGGTTTTGGTTTGAGATCTTCATCGGCACCCCGATCTCGGCTCGGCCCCAGGTAGACCTGCTGCGCAGGCTCTCATCTAGCTGGCAGGTCCGTAGGCTCGCCTGTGGGGGATAGGTTTTGGTTTGAGATCGTCATCGGCACCCCGAGCTCGGCTCGGCCCCAGGTAGACCCGCTGCGCAGGCTCTCATCTAGCTGGCAGGTCCGTAGGCTCGCCTGTGGGGGATAGGTTTTGGTTTGAGATCGTCATCGGCACCCCGAACTCGGCTCGGCCCCAGGTAGACCCGCTGCGCAGGCTCTCATCTAGCTGGCAGGTCCGTAGGCTCGCCTGTGGGGGATAGGTTTTGGTTTGAGATCTTCATCGGCACCCCGAGCTCGGCTCGGCCCCAGGTAGACTCGCTGCTCAGGCTCTCATTAGCTGGGCAGGGCGGTAGGCACACATGGGGGGAAAGGATTAGCTCCGCGTGCTCAAGAAATTGCAAAATATTTGGCTTCATTATTTCATAATATCTTGATAAATTATGTACTTATTGTAAGTAAAGGTATAAGGGCAATCCAATAGCAGTGAAAAAAAAATGTATCGAGTGGTTCAACAAGATCAGAAGGGGTATTAAAAGATTAGTGGGCATAACTGCATAAGTGCAATTTTCAGCTTCTCTCAAAATTTTTCTTTGGGTCGGCTCCCACTCGCCGGATACTTGAGGTTGAACATTTCTTTCCGAGCTTGTACCAACCTCGAAAAGAGCGGGGATTGTGTATAACCTCATATCCGGTCGAGCGGGATCCTCCCCAAGTGGCGCGCTCAGGACGTGCCATGAGCGATGTTTTGTTGCGGCCCCGTTCGAGCTCGTGCGGGTACTCGTGCGGGCGTGCGGAGGTTTTATTTGCATAGGTATAAAATCTTATATATATATATTTAATATTATAATATATATATTATATCTAATATATATTATATAAGATATATTAGATTGTATATGGAAGGAGGGGAGGTGAGTACAGCACGGGAGGCAGAAACAAAAAAAACGAAGAAGGGGCATCGGGGCCTTTCCGCTCCCAGCTAGGGCTCAGCCGTGGGAAGCAACCCCACCCCGCCCCGTTTCACTCCCTCTCTCTCCGGCCGCCGCCTCAGCAAGAAGCACCCCGCCTCCCGTATCTCTCTCTCTCTCTCCGGCCGCCGCCTCAGCAAGAAACCGCCAGATCTCCTCTTTCTCCCGCCGCCGGCAAGCAGCAGCCCGAGCCGCTCCTGTTTCTGTCCAGGCCGCCGCCGGCAAACAGCAGCCCGCCCTCAGTCTCTCACTCTCTCGTCGGCTGGAGCACGACAGCAGCCCGCCCCCTTCCTCTCTCTCTCTAGTCGGCCGGAGCCGCAACACCTGCCCCCCTCTCTCAGTTTTGACCTGGAGACACAGCAGCCCCAACCCCGTCTATCTCTCTCTCTCTGTCCCGCCGGCCTGCAGCAGAGCCCGACGCCGCCTCCCTTCCTTCCTCCCGTCGCCGCCTAGGGCAGAGGCCGGCCACTTGGAGCCGGGATCGGCCTCATACAGCAGCGGCCGACCACTTGGAGCCGGGATCGGCCTCGTACAGCAGCGGTCGGCCACTTGGAGCCGGGATCGGCCTCGTACAGCAGCGGTCGGCCACTTGGAGCCGGGATCGGCCTCGTACGGCAACGGCCGGCCACTTGGAGCACGGTCGGCCATGGAGAGGCTCGACCATGGAGGGGAAAAATCATTCGAAGCTTTTAACTCTCCCACGGTGGTTGGATCCGAGCATGGACAACCACTACGGACGGTACACGTGGAGCCTCGGGCAATGAGCGTGGTTGCGGGCCCGCCAAACACGCGTCAAGGGTAACGAAATTTCTACTTGGGCAGGTGAAGCCCTCAATTTTCATGTTTGCATGGAAGCCCCTCTCCACCAACAGGTGGAGGAAGGGAGCTCTCCGACGGGTTGACGTGTACGTCCCCGCAATTAACTGTGTTAGCACCCGGAAGCGTGAGTACGGGTTTAGGCATGCTGTGTGAAGCCCATCCGGACGTGTGAGCCGGATTGGTGATGTTCTGGGGATCCCGGAGAAGACTCCGAGGATGTTGTATATTTTCCATTTGCAGGGAATGCGCACCATAGCCCAAAAAAAGGGGTATGTGCAATGTGTTCGGCCAGCTTATGTTAACCAACTGGCGTTTAGCTGACCGCCGCTTGTCGATACGTTGACGTACAGGTGTTGCAGTACCAGGCGGGGAGTAGCGGGCTTAAGCCCAAGCTTGTGCCGGCCCTCGAAGGCCTTTTTTATTTATATTTATATTGCCGGCCTGCGTGCCGAAGTATGGAATTCATATTCCTGTAATATTCTTTTAATATCTGTGATGCTCTGAGGATGCGTAGCTTTCTTCTTCGTATTAGGCGGGCGGTGTTCTCGAGAACCGCTCGCCCCGTAGGGGCCCCGAGGTATAGTTGTCGGGAAGCCCCTCATGGCCTGTTGACAGCCAGTCAGAATAGCGGAATTACGCTGTTAGTGGCCCAGTTTGGGCAGCATGTCGTGGCATTGCTCGGCGAGTTTGCGCCATCAGTAGGGCAGGTGAGGAGCATTTTTGTGTAGACCCAAGGAGACACATCTGGATAGGAGAGAGTTGGTCTTGAGATCCTCCTTAGATGTTCCGGTCGGCCAAGAGCGCCCTCCGAAGGTGTCTTAGCTCAGCCTTTGGCTTGGGAGGGGAAGAGTTTGTTAGTCTTCCGGGTATGCGGTGGGTCCTCCACGCTGAGACCTTGGGTCTGTCCCTTGTGTTCCTAATCTTGTGCCTAGATCGTTCGCTTGAGGGCAGTAGGTGCGTAGTCACCACTCTTTTGGGACCCCGAACTCCACAGAGGTCAAATTTGGCTTCAACAGAGGCTATACAGGAGGAACAAGAACGTAGACACTCTCCCTCCTGATGTTGTTGAGCTGATTTACCTAAGACTTACAGTTACTTTGAGAGGCAAAGAAACAAGATATCTGAAGCTGAAGTTAAGGAAGCAGAACAGAAAAGCAAGAAGAAAGATACAGCTGAAGCTGAGAAGAAGGTTAAATTAGTCAAGAAGCTAAAAGGGCAGTGGAATTGTTATAAGAGAACCTGAAACATGAGATGTTTTCTGTTCATCTTAAAAGGTCAAAGGATGTAAGACCTTTTTTTTTCTTTTGAAACACCGGGGTCTTAGGCCCATAACCGCCGCTTTGCGATGACACCTTCGCACCCAGGAAGGTCATCACTACAAAACGCCGATCCTGCCGGCCAAATCGATCACAACTATAGCCAATGGTAAAGCAAGTTCACAGAAATCACATATATATAAATATTCTCCACGAAGGGAGTATCCACAGATATGACAAAATACTAAATCTTGGGCTCATGCCCGGTACATCAAGTCCTCACTACAAATCTCTCAACGCGGAAGCAAATACTATAACTAATAATGATCAGGACTCACAGTCCCTGTCATCTGAACTCCGGTATTAGACTGGCCCATCTCCATACGTGCCGACCTCCGAGGTTGTTCCTCTATGCTGGGCTCCACGGTCCCCTAAAATGATGTGGTTCGAAAACCGTTAGTCTGAAAGACTAAGTCCTATCATCCCCCGCCCCTTCCCCCATGGCTCCTAGGCACCGAGCGGGGAGAAGGAAAGGAGAGGACGTGAAAGTAGAGAATAACAAACAAGCAGGTGGCGATGTAACTAATCTAGCAGTTCTATAATATATAAGACAGTAATAAAGATAAGAAAAACTGAATAAGAAAGTAACCTTAACTTATATGAAAAACACATAAGCCAAGAGATATTTTGTAGGGCTCCTATCTTATAAAAAGTCGCATACCAATTTATACGATAGGGTGACGGTTATTTAGCAACCTACATTTTTATTTACTGAAATAGAACCTTAACTTATAAGCACGCTCGCACGAACTTATAAATCAAGGGGTCGTTTTGCAGGGCCTATTGTATAAGCGTCTCATACCACTTATGCAATATGTGTCGGGGTTCTATGCAATGATTATGCTATGAAATACAATTATGTCATGATGTGTACATGCAAGTGCAACTCACCCACTTCGACTCTTTGTACACAGACCTTTAGTTCCCCCTTTCTGGAGCCGAACCTCCCAGGATACCTCCGTAGTGGCAAACGGTAGCGGTGGGTTGGGCCTCGCCCACCTCTAAACAGGTAATTGCACTACCAGTCAGACCTATCGTACGCCTCAACGCTGGTACACTAAGCGGAGCTCCTGCGTACTCTTGCCGGCTGGCGCACCGGACTTCATTTGGCCAAGTGCTAAACCACACTCACCGAGTTAACGTGTTGGCATCGGTGCATCGACTCTCCAACACAGAAGACCCACCACCTTATACTTTATGCACATGCAACCTTATTTATCAGCTCCGAGCTAAAGCTCCCCAGACCAACCCGTCCGTCACAACAACAACCGAGCCAAAGCTCGTCGGGCCATCCTGCCCATCACAAACAATAACCGAGCCAAAGCTCGTCGGGCCAACCTGCCCATCATAAACAACAACCGATCCAAAGCTCGCCGGGCCAACCTGCCCATCGTAAGCAACAACCGAGCCAAAGCTCGCCGGGCCAACCTACCCACCACCAAAACCACTGAGCCTACAGCCCGAGTGACCCATCCTACCACCCCGAGACGTCGAGGTGAGTGAAGGTGAAACCCTAGATTTACTAGTTACTCTTGCATTTCAGTTTTGCTTACAATTTAGGTTTAGCCCAGGACTGCCCAATGTATACCCCGTGAAGGGCTCTCGAAGGCACTAGGAACTACGATGGGATTACGCCCAAAGCTCCCTTTCGCAAGATACTTATTCTTGTTAGTTAATACCTAACTCCTAGTCCCTTAAAAGTTACATTGGTTCTAACCTTAGTGCATTTGACCTTTACTCTCTACGGGAAAGACGATCTTTCATCGATCTCGAGCACCGCCTAACACTAGCAAATCCAACCCTTTTTTCAATGGTGAAACTTATTTTTTATCTATCCAAACTAGCCAACCACTAATCCCAACTCATGTGCTCAAGTTATACTCCAACATAGTTTCTGCAGTTTTTACTATATGCAGACCACTTAAGCTATATGACTCGTAAAATGGGTGGTATACCAAATAATCATCCAGTACTACTATAATAATTATTGGAAGGCTATCATGACCTTTGTGGCCTAAATCCAGAATTTCCCCATTTTTCTATTTATTTGATAATTGTTTTAATTATTTTAGTAGCCAAAAATCCCAAGTTTGAACATGAAGTATCAATTTCAGACAAGATAATATTCCACTAAATTTATATTAAATACAAAATGAATAATTAACTTAAAATCCAAAGTCTCCCACTTTTTCAACAAGGTTTAAGCCTTTAATTTTAATTTCAAATATATCCCATAATAAATCGTTTTAAGAGAATGTACAGCATTAATACTTCCAAAATTCAGAGAAAATTCAAGGATGATTGTAAGGTCATTTAAGTACTCTAGATCAAGTTTCACAATTTATCTTTGAATAATAAGGTCTATACTTGATTTTCTCATAATATCCAAAGTTAATGGGTTAATGAACAAGGTATAATAAATATTCATCTAAAACTTCCAAATAAATTCCCATATGAGCATAATGAACTAGGAACACTACTTATCAAGTTTCATAATTTTTCAACAAGTATGGAGCTCTGTAAGAATTATTTAGCAAATTCTCAAATTTATGAACTTGTGAAGTAGGTACCCTAATTATGTATTAAAAAATTCTATTAAAATTCATATATGATCAAAATAGCTAAAACTCCCTCTACCAAATTTTCATGACATTCCAGTGGGCAGTGGGATCATAATGACCAATTCATTAATTAGGGCAATCCCATTGGTTACAAATGAAGTGCTATTAATAATGACCCAAAATTCCCAAATAAATTACCAGAGGCTCAATATATCCTTATGACCACACTACCCAAATTTAATTATATTTCAAGGGGTTTCACTAACCTATCCTAGCACTACAAAGTTTATGCCCTAAGCTAGGGTTAGGGTTTTGTGGGCCCCACCATTTCCAAAATCTCTTAATATTTTTACCAGAGGGTTTTATCTATCCTAGCATCCTCCCTACAAAATTTCAAGTCCATTCAAGGTGTTTTGGCCTCATGCTCTTCACAAGGCACAAAAACCCTTCCTTAGGGCTTGACCTTAGATCTTAGGGCAAATCAATTCTAATCTACCCCATCTTTCATGGGAAGGTGCAAAAAGTCATGCCAAGCCAGGGGCCCCAATTCCAACCTCTGTTGAGGTGATTTGGTCACTCAAAACCAAAAGTGCACTTTTTACCAAAATACCCTTTTTAGGGCAAGTCTAGGGTTTGCATGATTTCAGTTCAAACCACCTCTAAATGTGATGCAATTTTAACCATAGCTTTATAATACCCCCAAGAACCACTCACCAAACCTTGGGTGAGTTTGGAGGTCATTTGTCCCTTAAATTAATTAACCCTAGATAAATTAAATAATTCGTAAAACTATAGAAAAATTGTCCCCAAAAATTCCCATTTTTGGGCAGGACCTATATTTAGTCTAGGAGGACTCCCTGCCAAAATTTGAAGTCATTTGGGTCAGGGATGAAGGGTGGACACCCTTTTTAATCTCAGGATAGCCCTAGGTATAGGTCACACCAAAATGGGTGCCCTGGTCAAACCAGGCACCCAAATGGGTTCAAATCAATTTTGCTGTACACTAGACTCTCCAGGCTACAACTTTCATGTTGGTGACTTGTTCAGTAGAGAGGCCTAAGTATTTTTAAACATTAAAACCATTAAATACAAAATATGTGACAGAATTAAATAATCAGAAATTATATCCTATAGTATATTATCATATATAGCACGAATCTTGACGCAACAGTGGACGACATCCTTTCATCTTCTACCTCCAGCCGACGGTCTGGATTGGATATTCCTGGAGCGTCTTCCAGCCGCTATCGCCGGCGATCCGGCCACCTCCCCGGCCGGCCACCGCCACCACCACCTCCGTTGAGGTGCTGGCTGTCGCCAGGCGGCGGCACAGCCGCCGGAGAGCCCTATTCCGACGATCCCGATAGGTGAAAATTCACAGAAAATCCATGAAAGTTTGAACTTGGATCGGGCTCAATTGAGCCCGAACCTTGGCCCTAAAGGATGCTATGATATACCCATGAAGTAAGGAGGGGAGGAGGACCTTTCTGGCGGCCTGAAGTCGGGAAGATCGCCGGGAAGCCATGGTGGTGGTGGTGGTGGTCGTATTTCTGCAACTATACAGTGGAACTGCTTGGCTCTTTCAGGTAAGTGGTGGAAATGACTCCTTGGAGTCCAGTGAGGCTTTTAAGAAGATGAAATGAGGTGTTAGGTGGCTGTAGGAGACCTTGCCATTATTGGCCCTTAGTCAAGGTTGGCGGCCATGGTAGGTAGGGAGTGAAACTTGGCTCCAACCAGTCAAGGATTAGCTGGTTGAATTGAGGATGCATTTCTTGTCTTAATGAACTGAATGGGGAGGTTGGGGAAGGGGAAGGAGGAGCCCAAAGTCCTCCTCCATTACTTTCCTTCATTTTCTCTCTCTTTCCTTTGATGATTTTTCTCTCTCCTACACACCAAGCTGAATTTGACTCCTACCTAACCCAATGACAACCCACATGTTCATTTCAACCATCAAGGCAAGGTTAGCCCAAGTGAGTTGGGCTTGAGCTTGAGTTAGCCCATTTGGGCTATCTTGACCTAAACCTTGACTAGGGTTGACCTTGGTCAGTTTGGTTCTTGAGGTTGCCCATAATGGGTCTTTGTTGACCCATTGGCCTCCCCTAAGGCCTAGGTAGGGTTGTCTTGGCCCTTTGGAGGTCACTTGACCCTTAGACAGGGCACTTTGACCACTTTAGGGCTAGAGTTGACTTTGGTCAACTTAGCCTTTGTGGTTAGCCCCAATGGGTCCTTGGTGACCCATTGGCCTCTCACTAGGGTTATGAAGGTATGTGTGGGGTCCACTTGGCTAAGGGATGGTCAATTGACCCTATGTAGGTCAGGTTGACCCATTTAGGGTTAGAGTTGACTTTGGTCAACTTAACCCTTTTGACTGCCCTCCATGGGTCCTTAGTGACCCATTGATCCCACTTTAGGTCTAGGAAGTCCCTGTTAGGGTTAGTTGGGCTTTACTAGGGCACCTACCCTTAGTTAGGACACATTGCCCAATTTAGTCCTACAGTGGTTCTAGGTCAACTTGCCCCCACTGGGTTGACTTCAGTGGATCATCTGGGCTCTAATGAACCTCACAATGGATTGGTGAGACCATGGTGGGGTGTTGGAGTCTTGGTGAAGCCTCATGATCATCTTAAACAAGAGTTCAGAAATCTACTATATGCAGACCATAGTGGTCTCACCCACATTCCTAGGTTCACTTGGCCTTCTTGGGCTTCCTAGGGTTTTGTCATGACCTGGTCATGACAAAACTGAAAGATATAGTACCTAAACACCTAGAGGGGGGGGTGAATAGGTGACCTAAACCTTTTTCCCTTTTGTTTGGCAGCACAACAGTTTTTCACAGATTATTACAGTTAACAGCAATTACAGAAATCACACAGAAAAGCCACAACACAGCACACCACAGCAGACACACTAATTTTATAGTGGTTCCCCAATCTTTGGGTACATCCACTTTCCCCCTTCGCCTATCTAGCAGTGTACTAGATTCGGCCAAACTTCTCCACTAGCTCAGAACCCAACAAGGTTCCTACCTCAGGCCCAAAGCCTTACACTCAGCCAAAAGGCCTACACTCAGCCACCCAGGCCTACACTCAGCCAATCAAAGGCCTACACTCAGAGTTCTTCAACTCCTACACTCAGGCACCAAGCCCTACCCTCAGCCTTTATAAAATAGGCTTACAATCACTCAGATCCAATGGATCTTACAAGTTTAAAATAGAAATTACAAATGCTAACTCTACAACTCAGAAAGGATGAGAGGAGTTGAGAGTTTCTTGAAGAGTTCTTGGAAGAACTCAGCTTGATCCAAACTGACTTAGCTTTCTTCAAAGCTTCTTGAGTAGAACTGAATTAATCTGAATCTTCTGCAGTTGATCCTTGATCTCTGCTTCTTGAAATCCAGATGACTCTGAATTGTTCTTCTCAGCCTTAGTTCCAAAGACTGAATCCTTGGTTGGAGCTCTCTCTCTCCAACTACTTAGATCTGCAGTTGGACTGCCTGATCTTCTTGTGTTGATCCTCTATGTATCACTTCTTGATTTAATCTGATCAACCCCTTCAGTTATTCTCACAACATGTAATGATAATGAACAACCTTCTATATATGTTTTTCTGTAAACTATGGGTGCCTATTTATAGGCTTCCTTCATGGTAACCGGCTGATCCGGTTTATAACAGACTTTTGACTTCTCTGACAGTTGCTATAGACCGGCTGGATTGGCAGCTGTCATGTCAACCAGTCACTTCTTGAAATTCTCTAACTGTCAGTTAGTGTCGAGACTTTCTGTTCTTAAGTGTCGACACTTATAGACCAAGTGTCGACACATGTTGTGTAAGTGTCGACACAAGTCTACAAGGTGTCGACACAATTCCTTGTATGTCTCGACACAGTTTCTTCTGCATGTGTCGACACTGAAATTGAGTGTCGACACAAGTACTTGTACTTCATCCTTTAACTGTATTCTTCTAAGTGTCGACACATCTCCTTTGTGTCGACACATCTTCATGTGTTGAAACAGTCAAGTGTCGACTCTTCTGATTTTGTGTCGACACATTGTGCTGAGTGTCGACACATTCTTCAAATACTGAGTCTTTAGCTAAGTGTCGACACATTGTGTTGAGTGTCGACACTTTCTTCCAGTGCTGAGTCTTCTGCATAGTGTCGACACACTGTGTTGAGTGTCGACACTTGTACTTAGAATCTGTAGACTTTTGCTGAGTGTCGACACTCACTTCAAGTGTCGACACTTTCTGGTGTAGACACAGCTCTTCTGGGTGTCGACACTTCTGCTAAGTGTCGACACAGCTTTTCTGCATTCTTCTACACTGAGTGTCGACACAGCTCCAAGTGTCGACACTTTCTGACTGGTGTCGACTCTTCTTCCCAGGTGTCGACACAATGACTCCAAGTGTCGACACTGCATGTCTAGGTGTCGACACAAGCTTTCTCAAGTGTCGACACTTTGCCTCTGGGTGTCGACACATGGACTTAGAAATTTTCAGCTTCAGTCCAGTGTATACCTAACCTGCACAAGTAACTCAAACAAACATCAAATACATTCTGATGTATATCATTGAGTTAGGTGAGGCTTCTTCAAATCAGGTACATTTGATCAATGTACCCAACAATCTCCCCCTATTTGGAGAAGTCATAACCCTTAGTCAATGATATACACCACTCATAATTAACAATTACAAAATGATGTAAAACATATAAATGTCAACAGGGTAAACTTGAACATGTAATAAAGCACACATGTATACTTATTAAAACATTGCAGAACAATTAAGAAACACACATATTTCAGAACATTCATACTATATTTAATATTCTGTTCCAATAATGTTCCTTATACATTTTCAATGAAGTATTTCAATGTTTATCATTTAACAAATTACAATAAGCATCAAGTTAATTCCTAATCTAGTGCTGATCAGGTTCTTTGATAACAATCCCTTTTCCAGCTTTAACTTGAGCTTTCACAGCAGCAGCAGCAGCAGGCTCAGCTTCAGCAGTCTTCTTCCCTTTTAGATCTTTCTTCTTCTGTTCTTCAGCCTTGATCTTTTGCCTTTCAAAATAATGATAAGGCTTAGGAAAGTACTTGATAGGCTCCACAGCTGTGGGAGGTAACTTTCCTAACTTGGCCTTCCTTCTATGTTGGACAATGGCTTCTTGCCTACTTTCATGCTTTCTCCATTCAGCCTCTGAGAACCACTTGTTCCTCTCATGGGCATTGTCCTTGGCTGCTTTCCAGGCTGTGAGAATTATGTTCCTAGAAGTAGGGCTCCATTGTTCAAAATCTGGCTTTTGCTCAGCAATTTCCCTAAACTTCTTCTTTGACAGCCTAGTTTCTTCTTCTTTGTCCAAAGCCTCTTGCATTGCAGCTGTGATAGGTTGAACAACCTTTTCCAGAATAATATTAGGCTTGCCAGCAGGTGGACTATACATTGTGCTAATATCTGCATGAATCATTTCAAAGTCTGGAGGTGGATAGATTACATCAGCCACTGCTTGTTGCTCACCTCCAAGATATGCTCCTTGAATGCCAGATTCACCTACTTCATTGTCATCACACAGGGGAGGATATCCAAGTGTAGCCCTTATAGAATTTGAAATCCATTTTGCATGCTCAGAACTGGCTTTGACTAACACTCTCTCCCCCTTTATGACTTCTTGGGCCACATGATCTCTCACATCATCTTTCTGAAATCTGATTTGGCTATCCAAATACCTTATGCCCTCTTTAAAGAAAGGTCTTAGCTTTGTAAGCTGTTCTGAGATGACCTTCTGTGAGTCTTTTATTGCAGTCTGGACAGCAGCAATCTCTGCTTGAAATATCTTATCAAAATCAGCCTTGGCAGCAGCAGTGGAGGTTGATGGTTCATCAGACTTTTTCTTGATTTCAGTGACTATTGCATTGTGAGATGCAGTCAGATTATCATTCATTCTCAACTGATTTTCCAGCACATAGCCTTGCTTGAGTGCTATATCATCCACTTTCTCTTTAATTGTTTCTTGATGTTTAGCCAGATATACCACAGCATTAGCACCCTTGGTAAAATTATCAGTCATCTCCTTTTTATTAAGGTTCATTTCAAACCTTATTGACTTCATTTCCTGTCCCAGATCAGATTGGAGAGCTTTGTGTCCTTCATCAACATAAGTTTCCAAGGCCTTCCTTTGTTCATCCATCTTGATTTGCAAGGCAAGCAATAGAGCACTGTAATCAGTGGATGGTGATTGTTGAACTAAGGAATGCTGAGCAACTGTTTGTAGAGCCTTCTTATAGCTCTGGCTCCTTCTCTTAAATACAAAGAACTTCTTTTTCTGAGCTTGCTCAGCTTCATCATCTTCAGATTCAGATGTACTTGCTATATCCACCCTATCCTTAGGGCTGGATGGTTTTTCAGTATGCACATCTTGTGCCTTCTCAGAATCTAGCCTTATAGGCTCTTCCTCAATTTCCATGTTCTCTCCCTCAGCAGCAGCATCCTTTCCTGTATCAGCATTATTCTTTTCCATATCAAAATCTTCTTGATCTAAGTTCAAAAACAGATCTTCCATGGTATACTCTGCTGGAGACTGTGCAGGAGATGTACTTGGTTCTTCAACCACTTGATCAGGTACCACAACAGATGTGTCTGGAAGAACAACATCTGGTTCTTGGTGTGCTGGCTGATATTGCTGATGGTCATCAGACAAATCAGAATTTATTATAGAAAAATTGAAAGTTTTAAGGTTAACAAGTACCTCTTGAATGAGGAGGGTGGCTTGTTCACTCTCCAGTGTAGATGGTACTGCTACACCTGGAAGCTCCCCCTGAATGTCAGCTGCCTCCTGAGGAGCAGGTGTCTTCTCTGCAGCCTCATCTACTGGACTTTCAGGAGTGAAGACCACATGTTCTTCACTGCCTGAGCTGCTTGAGGACTCTTGAGGCACAGCAGCAGTCTTCCTCTTTTTCCTGGGAGGAGAGTCTCTCTTAGAAGCTTGTTTCTCAGGGGTGGCCAAGTCCTTTGACACCAGCACCCTGTCCCATCTAGAGAATATTCTGGAGTCCATTCTCCTCATATGATTATCTTAGATCCTGCAGCAGAGCTCATTACCTCTGGAATTGATCCAGCCAGGTAGAGACTTATTATCCTGCCCAGATTGGGCTTTTTCAGGCTTTCCTTTACTTTCTCATAAACCACCAGTGACCAATCTGTCTTCAGAGTGAAGATGATTCTGGTCATGATATTAAACATAGAGGCTGACACCCTGTCATGCCCTCCTGGTTTGCTTAGAAGAACCTTGCCTACAACTTCAGACAGGAATTTGCCTTGATTGTTCATCCCCTTCCTGTTGAAGACTGATCCCACTTTCATCTTTGGATCCAGTCCACACCAAGTAAGAGCTTCCCTGGTCTTAGAAGCAGTTACTTCCTCTTCTTCTTGAATCTTAGGTAGCTGAAGTACCTTTCTTAAAGATTTGGGTGATAGTTTGACCTTGGTGCCATGCACCCTTGACTTAATCCTGAAGCCTGAGTCATCTATGGTCGCACCAGAAAGGAATTCAATGACTTCCTTCTTCCAGATTTTCGTTGGTTCTGAAACCAAGAACTCCAATCCTGAATTGGCAATTAGGGTTATCACTGATTTGAATTCCTGATCACTGTCGTCGAAGGCGCCTCGCACGAGCTCATAGCCCTCGTTGACGTTCTCTTCCAGCTTGGGAGCCATTAGGGTTTGAAGATTTAGTCTTGAGATGAGAGAAATGTCGACACAAGAGTTTAGGTCTCGAAACTTTGAAAGCGTGTCGACAAACACAAACAGAACCCTATTTATACCTTTCTTGTTTGAAGACGAACAGGCGGGATGAATTTCTAATGATGTGTCGACACTGTCAATAAATGTCGACACTGACTTATAATGTCTCGACACTCATGTGTCGACACAAATTTAGTCAACAGATTTTATGTGTCGACACTTGGTTAAGTGTCGACACCACTATACTCGACATGTGTCGAGACTTTACTTAGAAAAATTCTGAGTAAAACTTAAGTGTCGACACTTTATTGAATGTGTCGACACCTACTCGACATGTGTCGACACTAACATTCTGAAGTGTCGACACTAACTTCTTAGATGTGTCGACACCATTTTCCTGAAGTGTCGACACTTACTATTCTGTGTCGACATAGACTTGTCTATGTGTCGACACCTTTTTACTTAGCCAATTTTTGTTCTGTATACTTAGTCTAAGTTTATCATACCTAGTTCAATTTTGAACCTATTAAACTTAGCTTCTTCTAAGGGCTTAGTGAACATATCAGCTATCTGATTATCTGTTTTAACATATTCAAGTGCAATATCATTTCTTTCTACATGCTCCCTAAGAAAGTGATATTTTATCTCAATATGTTTGGTTCTACTATGAGATACAGGGTTATTAGCTATGGAAATAGCACTAGTAGAATCACAATAAAGTGGAGTTCTACTTACCTGACATCCATAGTCTTCTAGCTGATGTTGAATCCACAGAAGTTGAGCACAGCAACTTCCTGCAGCTACATATTCTGACTCTGCTGTGGAGATGGCCACACTGGTTTGCTTCTTACTACTCCATGAAATGAGTCTTCCACCTAGGAATTGACAGGATCCAGTTGTGCTTTTTCTATCTTCTTTGCATCCTGCAAAGTCTGCATCTGAATAGCCTGTTAGATCAAAATCTCCATTCCTAGGGTACCAGAGGCCTAGATAGGGTGTGCCCTTTAGATATCTCAAGATTCTCTTGACTGCAGTCAAGTGAGATTCTTTGGGGCAGGCTTGATACCTGGCACAAACACATGTAGCATACATAATGTCAGGCCTACTTGCAGTCAAGTATAGTAGGGAGCCAACTATCCCTCTATACAAGGTTTCATCCACAGGTTTCCCTGCATCATCCTTGCTTAGAGACATACTTGACCCCATAGGAGTCTTCATGGTACTGGAGGAATCCATACCATATTTCCTTATGAGTTCTAGGGTGAACTTAGACTGACATATGGATAATCCACTTTCAGTCTGTTTAACTTGGAGACCCAAGAAAAACTTCAGCTCTCCCATACTACTCATTTCAAATTGACTCTGCATAAGCTTTGCAAACTTTTTGCAAAGGCTACTTTCAGTAGACCCAAATATAATGTCATCTACATATATTTGGACAAGTATTACTTTGCCTCTAGATTCCCTAAGGAATAGAGTCTTATCTATTTTCCCCCTTGTGAACTTGTTCTCAATGAGGAAACTAGATAGGGTTTCATACCAAGCTCTAGGAGCTTGCTTTAACCCATACAATGCTTTCCTAAGTCTATAGACATAATGTGGAAGAGTAGGATCAACAAAACCTGAAGGCTGCTCCACATATACTTCTTCTTTTAAATTACCATTAAGGAATGCTGACTTCACATCCATTTGGTATACTTTGAATCCTTGGTAGGTTGCATAGGCCAAGAACATCCTGATGGCTTCCAGTCTGGCTACTGGAGCAAAGGTTTGATCAAAATCAATACCTTCTTCTTGCCTATATCCTTTTGCAACCAATCTTGCCTTATTCTTAATGATGACTCCTTGTTCATCTAACTTGTTTCTGTAGATCCACTTTGTTCCTATCACATTGTGATCTTTAGGCTTAGGAACTAAGTCCCAAACCTTGCACCTCTTGAACTGGTTTAGCTCTTCCTGCATAGCTTCAGTCCACTGTGGATCTTGTATTGCTTCTTCAAATTTCTTTGGTTCTATTTGAGACAGAAAACTTGAATATACTGCAGCATTCTGATTTCTGCTCCTTGTCTGAACACCTTGTCTTGGATCTCCAATGATCAGCTCCACTGGATGATCTCTTAGATGCCTGTTGGCTGGAGGCATCCTTACTTCTGGTTGTACTTCTTCAGCATCTTCATCATGCTGAGTTCCTTGAACTTCTTCAGCTCCTGGTACATGTAGTTCTCCCCCTGGACATAAGCCATCTTCTTCTACTTGCTGTCTTGCAGCAGGTACATCTTCCATGGTTAGCTTGTCCATCTTCTTAGAAAGACCTGTGGGGCTGCACACACTACTAGACAACTCATTGTTAATAAGAAGTGTCTCATCAAAAACTACATGCACAGACTCCTCTACAACTTGTGTAGTCAAGTTGTAGACTCTATAAGACTTACTATTACTGCTGTACCCAACAAACACTCCCTCTTGGGATTTGGCAGCAAACTTAGTTAAGTAAGTCTTCCCATTGTTAAGTATGAAGCATTTACAACCAAAAATCCTGAAATAGGATAGATTTGGTTTCCTGCCTTTCACTACTTCATAGGGGGTCTTGTTTAACCTTTTAGTGATGGTAGCCCTATTTATCACATGGCATGCAGTGTTTAACTGCTTCAGCCCAGAAATATTCTGGCAGTGATGAATCACTTAATAGAGTTCTACCAGCCTCTATCAAGGTTCTATTTTTCCTTTCAGCAATGCCATTTTGCTGAGGTGTTCTAGGTGAAGAGAATTCTTGAAATATCCCATAGTCTTCACATAGTTTTGTCATGCTTTCAGATTGAAACTCTGTACCATGGTCACTTCTAATTTTGACCACTGTACAGTTCAATTCATTCTGAATTTGCTTAACAAAACTGTGGAAGACACTAGGTGTTTCAGATTTCTGCTTTAAGAAGAACACCCAGGAAAACCTTGAGTAGTCATCAACAACTACAAAGGTGTAGACCTTCCTACCTAAGCTGTGAACTGGCATTGGACCAAATAGATCCATATGCAAGAGGTATAAACACCTCACAGCATCCTTGTTGTCAATGCTTCTAAAGGTGGATTTAGTCTGCTTGCCCTTTTGACAAGCTGAGCAAATGCCATCTTTGACACACTTAACTTGAGGACCATTCCTCACTAACTCTTTACTAAAGAGTTTGCCAATAGTCTTGTAATTAAGATGAGCAAGCCTCTTGTGCCATTTGACACATTGAGAGACTGTCTCATCAGCTACAAGACAAACTGGAGAACTATTGTTCTCAACCATAATGTCTAAACAATAGACATTTCTCTTCCTATAACCTGTCAAAATGATCTTTTGATCACTTGACCTCTTGATATGACAACCATTTTTAACAAATGAGATGTCATACCCTACATCACTTAATTGACTTATACTAATGAGGTTATGTTTCAAACCTTTAACATAAGCCACTTGAGTAATGGTAACAAGGTTAGAAGAAATGTTACCAAACCCTTTGATGATTCCTTTTTCAGAACCACCAAAGGTCACCTTTGGACCATTTTTGATTGGGATGTAGTCCTTCAGTAGTCCCCTAGTTCCAGTCATGTGTCTGGAACATCCACTATCCAAGTACCATGTAGGGGTATGGCCACTTGGATTCTCCTGCAAAACAAATTAATGAACCTTAGAACCCAAAGTAAACTTGGGTCCTTGGTGATTGTTAGTTTGCAAATTGACATAGCTACCTGCTGTCTTTCCAACAGGTAACTTGCTACTCAACTTGGCACTGGCATTGTGCCAACAATCCAAAGCAAAGTGGCCAACCTTGCCACAGCACCAACATTCAAATTTGTTGTACCTTTGCTTAGGTTCTGACTTAGCTGTCTTAACTACAGCAGTCTTGTTGAATGTTGGGGCTTTGCCCTTGGACTTGGACTGATTCTGAACAGTCCTAGCTGGATTAACAAAACCCAGTCCAGTCTTTCCTTTATGATGAACAAAATCATCAATCAAGGGTAGCACTGATTTAGGTTTTGAAAACCTAGCTGCTAGCTCTTTCTCCTTCTGAAGATTAATCTCCAGTTTCTTAATTTGATCATTCTTAAATGTAATAGTACCCATCTGAATCACAGTAATGTGTTTCAGCCTGGCCACTTCATTCAGTTTTTGATCATAATTCTTCTCATAATCTATTGCAGCTGCCTTGAGATCAGCAATTTCCTTGGCCAAATTTTTGGCTAGGGTCTTGCTTTTCTTATAGGCTTGCAATAGTACTTGATATTCATCTAGGAGTTGATGAATATCTCCCTCAGACTCAGATATATTCTCATCACTTGATGAAGAATAATCTGACTCTGAACTAGAACTGGAATCAGAACTTTGAGTTAGACCTTGTACCTGACTGGGTCCTGGCTGCTCCAGGTTTTGGTACTTTCAGTCAAAGCCATCAGTCCTTGGCTTTGACAGTCTTCTTGCTCATAGATAGATTCCATGATCTGCATAAACTCTTCTTCTTCTTCAGCAAATAGCCCAATATAGGCTTCAGCATCTGTCTCAGTGTCTGAAGAAGACATATCTGAAAGAGTCTTCTCATTCTTTGCAACAAAGGACTTCTCCTTCTTTCCTTTGAAGTGAGTTTTCTTTTTGTCACTGGATTCCTTCCTTCTTTCAGGACAGTCTGCAATAACATGGCCCTGTCTATTGCAGCAGTAACAAATTATCTTGGATCCAGTTGCCTTACTAGTCTTGGTCCTTTTCTTGTCCTTCTTTGAAGGCTTCTTTTCCTGATACTGAACCTCTTTCCCTTTGGAAGATGAAGGTCTAGACCTCCACTGTTTCTTCTTAAGGAACTTCTGAAAATGTCTGGTGAATGCAGCAAAGTCTTCATCACTTTCACTGCTTGTAGATTTTGTACTTTCAGACTCTTCAGATTCTGATTCAACTACCTCTGGAGGAGGAGTTGATGACTTTGTCCTGCTCTTTCTGGGTACATCTGACTTAAAGGCAACAGTCTTTTCTCTGTATTCAGTCCTTGTTGACTTTTCTTCTTCTTTTCTTACTGACAATTGCATCTCATAAGATAACAACTTGCCAAAAAGTGTGGGAGGAGGAATTTCTCCCAACTTTGCCATTTCTCTGATGGCACAGATCTTGGTGTCCCAGTCTTTGGTTAGGGACCTTAAGAATTTGTCATTCAACTCATAGTTTGTGAACTCTCTTCCATATGACATGAGTTCATTTACAATTCTATAAAATTTCTTATAGCATTCAGTGATGCTATCTCCTCTTCCTTGCCTAAAGCTCTCATATTCTTGATTAAGCAAGGACTTCCTATCTTGCCTTACTTCTTCAGAACCTTCCATGTAGACAATGAGGGTATCCCACATTTCTTTTGCAGTTTTACAGTGAATAAGGTTCTGGAAGGTGGCATCATCAATTGCACTAACTATGATGTTCTGTGCCCTTTTGTCCATAGTTGCTAGGACAATCTCATCCTTGGTCATTTCAGAGAAATCCTTTGGAGTCCTCTGATTTGCATCCAATACTGAAATCTTCATGGCACATATGGCCCTTCTTTGACTGTGATGTATATTCTAGGGTCAGAGGCCTCCATAAAAAGCCTAACCCTCTCTTTCCAGATCCCAAAGATCTCTTTTCTGCATATAGGTAGTTTCATTGAACCCAACTCCTTATGATTCTCTGAAGAACCCATGTTCTTGATTTTCTTGAAACTGTTTCCTGTTTCTGACTTATACTGAATCTGCCAAACTGGATCTCCTCAGACAGTTAGTCCTGATTTTGAGGAACCTCCTCTGATACCACTTGAAAGATATGGTACCTAAACACCTAGAGGGGGGGGGGGGGGGTGAATAGGTGACCTAAACCTTTTTCCCTTTTGTTTGGCAGCACAACAGTTTTTCACAGATTATTACAGTTAACAGCAATTACAGAAATCACACAGAAAAGCCACAACACAGCACAGCACAGCAGACACACTAATTTTATAGTGGTTCCCCAATCTTTGGGTACATCCACTTTCCCCCTTCGCCTATCTAGCAGTGTACTAGATTCGGCCAAACTTCTCCACTAGCTCAGAACCCAACAAGGTTCCTACCTCAGGCCCAAAGCCTTACACTCAGCCAAAAGGCCTACACTCAGCCACCCAGGCCTACACTCAGCCAATCAAAGGCCTACACTCAGAGTTCTTCAACTCCTACACTCAGGCACCAAGCCCTACCCTCAGCCTTTATAAAATAGGCTTACAATCACTCAGATCCAATGGATCTTACAAGTTTAAAATAGAAATTACAAATGCTAACTCTACAACTCAGAAAGGATGAGAGGAGTTGAGAGTTTCTTGAAGAGTTCTTGGAAGAACTCAGCTTGATCCAAACTGACTTAGCTTTCTTCAAAGCTTCTTGAGTAGAACTGAATTAGTCTGAATCTTCTGCAGTTGATTCTTGATCTCTGCTTCTTGAAATCCAGATGACTCTGAATTGTTCTTCTCAGCCTTAGTTCCAAAGACTGAATCCTTGGTTGGAGCTCTCTCTCTCCAACTACTTAGATCTGCAGTTGGACTGCCTGATCTTCTTGTGTTGATCCTCTATGTATCACTTCTTGATTTAATCTGATCAACCCCTTCAGTTATTCTCACAACATGTAATGATAATGAACAACCTTCTATATATGTTTTTCTGTAAACTATGGGTGCCTATTTATAGGCTTCCTTCATGGTAACCGGCTGATCCGGTTTATAACAGACTTTTGACTTCTCTGACAGTTGCTGTAGACCGGCTGGATTGGCAGCTGTCATGTCAACCAGTCACTTCTTGAAATTCTCTAACTGTCAGTTAGTGTCGAGACTTTCTGTTCTTAAGTGTCGACACTTATAGACCAAGTGTCGACACATGTTGTGTAAGTGTCGACACAAGTCTACAAGGTGTCGACACAATTCCTTGTATGTCTCGACACAGTTTCTTCTGCATGTGTCGACACTGAAATTGAGTGTCGACACAAGTACTTGTACTTCATCCTTTAACTGTATTCTTCTAAGTGTCGACACATCTCCTTTGTGTCGACACATCTTCATGTGTTGAGTCTTCTGATTTTGTGTCGACACATTGTGCTGAGTGTCGACACATTCTTCAAATACTGAGTCTTTAGCTAAGTGTCGACACATTGTGTTGAGTGTCGACACTTTCTTCAGTGCTGAGTCTTCTGCATAGTGTCGACACACTGTGTTGAGTGTCGACACTTGTACTTAGAATCTGTAGACTTTTGCTGAGTGTCGACACTCACTTCAAGTGTCGACACTTTCTGGTGTAGACACAGCTCTTCTGGTGTCGACACTTCTGCTAAGTGTCGACACAGCTTTTCTGCATTCTTCTACACTGAGTGTCGACACAGCTCCAAGTGTCGACACTTTCTGACTGGTGTCGACTCTTCTTCCCAGGTGTCGACACAATGACTCCAAGTGTCGACACTGCATGTCTGGGTGTCGACACAAGCTTTCTCAAGTGTCGACACTTTGCCTCTGGGTGTCGACACATGGACTTAGAAATTTTCAGCTTCAGTCCAGTGTATACCTAACCTGCACAAGTAACTCAAACAAACATCAAATACATTCTGATGTATATCATTGAGTTAGGTGAGGCTTCTTCAAATCAGGTACATTTGATCAATGTACCCAACAAAAACCACTCTTAGGGGTCTAGTTGTTTGATGGATGTTACAAAGGATATGCGATCTTGTACTATGCACATTGAAACATTTAACCTTCATAACTAATGAACCTGTTTTAAATGAATTATATGTTCATTATCTCTGAGTTATGCAAACATTACTTTATGTATGTGTTGCATATATATGTTAGTGTACAATATTGTCTTAGATTTTGACGTCTTCAAATATAGGGAGATTGTTGGGTCCATTGAACTCAATGTTCCAGATTTGAAGAAGTCCTAATAGACAATGATACACATATGTTGTAAACTAACAAGTGTTACAAGTTCTTTGCATGCAGGATACCTCATATGCATTGATTAGACAGGTTGCCGAAGTGACCAAGACAGGTGATAATTGGGTAAGATTATGGAAAGACGGAAAATCGTCTAAGTCCACATGCGTTGAGTGTAGTCTACTCACTCAACGCCAGATGACTAAAAGCTGTGAGTACAATATGCATAGTCAAAGCCAAGCTTTTGACAAGCTGAAAATGTAGTTAAGTCCACAAGCGGTAAGTGATGTCTACTCACTCAACGTCATGCAACATATTCGTTGAGTATAGCTCATCTTGTCAAAGTCACAGAAAATCTGTGTAGTTATTTGACTAAGTTCACAGGCGTTGAGTGAGACAAGATCACTCAACGCCATGAGGACATAACGTTGACTGACCCTTACTCAGTCAGAGCCACTGTGTTTCAAACACATAATTTGGTCAAAGGACAAAAGCGTTGAGTGAAGGCTATCCACTAAACGCGTAATCAACTGTGATACTGTCTTAAGCACAAAAGCGTTGAGTGAAGCCTACTCAGTCAACGCCACGTCAATATAATTGACAGATTCTAAAAGCATTGAGTGAATGGTGTTCACTCAACGGCTAGTGACAGAAAATCTGTGTAAGTGTTTTGGCTTTGAGTGAAGCTCACTTACTCAACTCCTAGTGACAGAAAATCTGACTAAGTATTTTGGTGTTGAGTGAAGCTTACTCACTCAACGTCTAGTGACAGAAAATCTGTCCAAGTATTTTGGCGTTGAGTGAAGCTTACTCACTCAACGCCTAGTGATAGAAAATCTATCCAAGTATTTTGGCGTTGAGTGAAGCTTACCCACTCAACGCCTAGTGACAGAAAATCTGTCTAAGTATTTTGGCGTTGAGTGAAGCCTACTCACTCAAAGCCTATACTAATGTGTATGAGTTTGACGAAGTCCACAAGTGCTGACGTCAGCAACTGTCAGCAAAATTCAAAATGTTACGGGAAGGCTACAGTACGCGACAAACGACACCGTAGGCATACCACACGTCTTTTGCAGTTAATGCAAGGTTGCAACGACCAACTCCTTATGTGGGCCCCACAGCTCAAAGAGCCGTTGAGCGGCGGAATAGAAAAGGCAGAGCTCTGATTGAAGGAAGAAGCTTTTCACACATACAACTGGCAGTCATCTTCTTCCTCGCCATTGTTGTAGAGGCTGAAGAATAGAGTTCAAATCAGTTGGTCTGAAAGCTGAAAAAGTGGGATGTTGTCCTCTTCACAGACAACAGCAAGTTCAGAGAAAATCTCTGAGGAAAAGAGAGCAGCCAGAGTGTAACCCGAGCTGCAGGAACTGGGATCTCAAGCAAGTTAGCTGGTGTCATTCTTACCTACACCAGCAAGTTCTGAAGGCATACTCTCTGAGTAAGAAGAAGAAGCTGAATCATCTGATTTCAGCAGTTTAGAAGATAGGGCTGAGCTTATCCCAGCTCAAGAAGCAGTTAAGGGAAAAAGCCCCAGCTGTAGTTGTTTCTCAACTCAAGCAAGTCTTATCCTGAAGATCAACTTCTGGAGCTTTGAAGAAGAAATAACTGAGGTTCTGGTTCAGTCCATAAAGGAAATAAGAAGCAGAACGAGTTTCTGCAACTTACTTCCTGTCCAAGTAGATCTATACCTGTTGCTATGAAGAAGTTAGAGCAGATAATATCTCAGCTCAGAAAGTAGAAGGCTTAGAGAAATTTCTCTGGAGTCAAATCAACTACACCCACTTACACCCTGTAAGATCTTTACAAATCTGAGCTGTCGGCCTGAAAATATAAAGGCCGAGTGTAGGATCACTTGTTGATCTGAGATAGGATTCTGTTGAGAATCTGAGGTAGGGCTTTGGCCTGAGCAGTAGGATTCAAGTGTGAATCTGAGTTGTAGGATCTAGCTTGAATCTGAGGTATGTGATCATTTGATCACTGAGCTGTAAAGCTTTTGAGCCTGAGGTAGGAGAGTCATTCTTTCTGAGTTGTAGGACACTTGCGCCTGAGTTGTAGGATCTTTTTGATCTGAGGTAGGGCATTTGTGCATGAGATGTAGGAGAGTCATTCTCTCTAAGGTAGGATCTTTTGTGGATCTGAGGTAGGGCTGTCTTCCCAACCTGTGTTGTAGGGCTTTTGTGCCTGAGGTAGGTGATCAATTGATCACTGAGTTGTAGGAGCATGTTTGCTCTGAGGTAGGGCTTTGGCCTGAGTTGTAAGTCTTCGAGGAGACTGAGAGATCCTGTGGGATCTGTGGTGTAAGCTCTTGGAGCTACGTTTTGGAGAAGTATCTTGTCTAACAAGAAGTTAGAAAGGTGGGAGGGAAAATGGGCGTACCTATAATCTGGGGAACCACTATAAAATCTGTGTGTGCTTCTTGTGTTGTTTCTTTGTTGCAGGTTGTGTTTCTTGAAAGCAGAAAACTACTAACTCACAAATCAATTAAAAATAAAAATAAATAAAGTCATAAGAGACTAAGAAACCTATTCACCCTCCTCTCTAGGTGATTTAGCTATCCTTGAAATTAAAGACTTTCAAGTAGTATCAGAGGGAGGTTAATCAAAAAGGACTTAACAGTCTGAGTGATCTCCAAGGTTAGCTAAAATGTTTGTGCTTGTGAGTCGAGTAATGAACCGTAAGGACTGAAGCTCAATGAAGTTTCAAGTCTGCAGCAAATCAACTACACCCACTTACACCCTGTAAGATCTTTACAAATCTGAGCTGTCGGCCTGAATATATAAAGGCCGAGTGTAGGATCACTTGTTGATCTGAGATAGGATTCTGTTGATAATCTGAGGTAGGGCTTTGGCCTGAGCAGTAGGATTCAAGTGTGAATCTAAGTTGTAGGATCCAACTTGGATTTGAGGTATGTGATCATTTGATCACTGAGCTGTAGGGTTTTTGAGCCTGAGGTAGGAGAGTCATTCTCTCTGAGTTGTAGGGCACTTGTGCATGAGTTGTAAGATTCTTTGAATCTGAGGTAGGGCCTTTGTACCTGAGTTGTAGGAGAGTCATTCTCTCTGAGGTAGGATTCTTTGTGGATCTGAGGTAGGGATGTTCTCACAGCCTGAGTTGTAGAGTCTTTGGGCTTGAGATAGGTGATCAGTTGATCACTGAGTTGTAGGAGCAAGTTTGATCTGAGGTAGGACTTTGGCCTGAGTTGTAAGTCTTGGAGGAGACTGAGAGATCCTGTGGGATCTGTGGTGTAAGCTCTTGTAGATGAGTTTTTGAGAAGTGTCTTGTCTAACAAGAAGTTAGAAAGGTGGGAGGAAAAATAGACGTACCCATAATCTTGGGAACCACTATAAAATCTGTGTGTGCTTCTTATGTTGTTTCTTTGTTGCAAGTTGTGTGTTTCTTGAAAGCAGAAAACTAATAACTCACAAAGCAATTAAGAAGGAATATAAAGAAAGTCACAAGAGACTAAAAAACCTATTCACCCCCCTCTAGGTGATGTAGCTATCTTTGAAATTAAAGATTTTCAGAAAGGGGTCAGCGTCGTCCTCATGCAAGAGTCTCCCCATCACTTACTATAGCAAGTCCTTCATCGACCGGCGAAAGGTGGCTTCCACCTATGACAACGAGCTACGAGCATTGGTGTTAGCAGTTCAACATTGACGCCCGTATTTACTCGACCTCGCCTTCATCATCAGTACCGAGCACCACAACTTGAAGCATCTATGGGACCAGAACATCTCCACCCTGACCAAGCAGCTCTGGATAGCTAAACTCTTGTGCTATCAATTCTCCATTGAGTACAAGACCGGGAGGACGAACATGACTACAGACGCCTTGTCCTGCCGAGAGCATGGCAACACCTTGGCGACAATCTTCCTTTGCCATTGGCAGGACGTAGTGATCTTCCAAGAGGAGGTATGGGCGGACCCCCACTATGGCCGCATGATCGAAGATCTACGGGGCGTGTCAGATGCACATCCCCTTTCAGACTAGTGGGCGACAGACTCTACAACTGCGACCTCCTGATCCTCACAACGTCATCACTATTGATACCACATATACTAGAGGAGTTTCATTCCAAACCGACAACGAGGCACTTGAGGTCCTACCTGATGTATCGCTGGCTTGCGACCACCCTTTACTGGTGCGACTTGATGAGGACAGTGCAGCAGTTCGTGGCTGACTGTCTGGTATGTCAAAAGGACAAATACCAGACCCTCTCCTCAGCTGTCTTGTTACAATCTCTTCCAGCACCTGATCGGGTTTGGGAGGACTTCAACATGGATTTCATTACCTGCCTTCTCCGTTTGTCTATTGATGGTGGTCGACCGTCTCTCCAAGTATGGGCAAATCATATCTGTCAAACATCCATACACGGCGAGCTCGGTGTCTAGAGACTTTGTTGGAGAGATTGGCCGTTTACAAGGGTTTCCTCGTTCCATTGTCAGCGACCGCGACCCTGTCTTCATGATCACCTTCCGACAGGAACTGTTCCGTTTATAGGGGATCAAGCTACGATTCAATACGACATATCACCCGCAGTCTGACGAATAAACGGAGGTCCTTAACCACTGCGTGAGCACATACCTTCGCTTCTTTGCTAATGAGCAACCCCGCTGGTGGACTCAGTGGGTTGCATGGGTAGGATTATGATACAACACTGCCTATCAGTCGACAACAGACATCACCCCCTTCCAAACAGTTTATGGGCACCCACCCCCACATATACCAGTCGACCTCGTCGGGGAATGCCAGGTCCAAGCATTTGGAGAGGACCTACAGGATCGGGACGATGCTCTATGACAGTTGAAGCATCACCTACAACGTACTTAGGAGAGAATGGCCCAGTAGGCCAACCGACGCCGCCGAGAGGTTCTCCTCTCACCGGGCGAACATGTGTTCGTCAAACTGCGACCGCACCATCATAGTTCCTTTACCGGTCACCTCCACCCCAAACTCTTTGTGCGGTATTTTGGCCCCTTCTTGGTCGTGGAAAAGATTGGCAAGGTAGCCTATCGTTGCAGCTTCCACCCGATAGACGAATCCACCAGGTATTTCATGTGTCGCAGTTGAAGAGGCGTTGGGAAACCACCCCCTCCAGACCACCCTGCCTGAAGGTCCGAATAGTGAAGCTGCCCCACGTCACGAGTTTGAGGCAGTGTTGGGCACTCGCACTGAGCACGTTCAAGGCCAGCCCGAAAGACAGGTTCTCATTTAGTGGAAGGGGCAGATGAAGGACGTGGCAACATGGATCTTGGCAGAGGAAGTGAAGACCCAGTTTCCAGATTTTGACTTTGAGGACAAGGTCGTTGTCAACCCTGGGGTAGTTGATATGAACGGGGCGGATCCAGTCGACGAAAGACGCTTCACGCACATTTACACTAGGCACCCGCGGGGAACAAAGACGGCATGATCCTTGAGCAACATTCGACGGACCTTGTATCTATTTATCTTTAGCGTTTATTTACTAGTGTTTTATTTATGCTTTGTACGACCAATCGGCCTATGCGGTCTCCCCCTATATAAGGGCGATGTGTGGACTTTATTGTTATGCTTTGGATTGTTGAATTGAGAAATTGAAAAGGAGAGAAACCGACCCACCTAACGCGCCCCCTCCCCGTTCCGCTATCTCTCTCGCTTGTCTCGCCGCCAACCACTCCACCCTTGCCAATCGCAACACCCGCCTATCATCATCTATATATGCATGTGCAGGAGAGACATCACATGTTGGATGGAATTTTTTTTTCTTCATTTCTCTAGGATATTAGAAAGAAGTGAAGGGATTTGAAGTTTTGAACCAATCTCTGAGAAGAAATCATTGCACCAAAAATTTCATGCACACACTCAATCAAAAGGACAAAAATGATCTCTAAAAAAGATTTAAACTAATAAATTTATTTCCTATAATCCACATTTTAATTTCTATGTTTTTTTTGCTTTGGTTGTAGCTTCATGACTTTTTTCACAACTCCGCTTTCTCTGTGACAGATGGCTTTAGTGGCCAGCCTTTCTAATCCTTACATTGTGGAGTACAAAGATGGTTGGGTGGAGAAGGTTAGTTAAATGATTTTTTATTTGGTTTTTAGGTTTTTGAAAAATTAATCCATTTGTCATTGTGAACATTTCGTTTATTCACACGTAGTTATTTTGACCGAAGGGGTTCAATTATAGTTAACTAGGAATTTCAACAAGGTTATAAGGAACAGACTAGACATTGAACTGGTGGGAAAACTAGGGGTTTCCCACGTAGTTTTTGAAAAAAAATATTTATGTTTTTAAAATAATATTATATTTTTAATAACAGTGATATTAAATTAATAAAGCAAGGAAAAATACATAAAATATTTGAGTAAAATATTATAATTTTTATGTATCTGAAAACTATAATTTATTAGGCCAAAAAATAATGAGTTATACAGATTTTGAATGGTTTTTATAAAGTTGTCTGGAATATATGCAATAAATATATAGATATATACAAAAAATGCGTGATGTAAATATATATATACGTATACTATTATAGATATATATTATATTATATATGCATTACACACTATTTTGTGGTTATATATCATCTATATTTGATTATTTATAGGATATTTAAAGTCTTTCAAAAGTTCAAGTAGTCAAGTTGCTGGGATTTCTGAAATTTTTGCCATGGTCACATGTTCAAGCACCTTGCCCCCATTTAAGTACACTTTTGAATTAAATAACTATTAATTGAAAGCAGTTGTTTTCTCTAAGCCCGCAGTTTTCAATGTAGTGGTTTGCAATTGGAATTGTTTTAGGGATGGCTAGAACCAGATCCTTGACATTTATTAGAACAACAAAATGGATAACATATGTACGATAAGAATATTGTGACAGATTTGAAAATGCTGATCGCTGACTGTCAATGACCCACATGCTAGGCTATCGCCTCTAGTTGCATCCCACGCGCTCCATATGGAGATTATACCTTCAAAATAACGATAGCTATCTCATTCCAGTACCATGTTCCATTTATATTATATAAAAAGCTTAACAAGCGACCTGGGCACCAACAATTTGTAAGAAATCTGGGGATAAAAAACTTGACAATAAGATACTGCAGGGCACTCTCTTTGTTAGTGCAGTTTATGGGAGTACAAATTTACTTGTTGGTGGCACCGACTTCCGGCCAGCTACGAAATCTACTCGCCAAAATAGTTCATGTAATATTGTCCCCATCACATTGCCTGTGTCTACTTCAAATACCAATACTGGAAATGACCGAATTGCCATAGACTAGCCGAACAGTACAACTTCAATTTTGCTGCACACAGTTGGATTTTCTCTGGGCAATTTGTTCAGTTTGACTTCAAACATTGATCTATTTGGATGTAAATTAGATCCTGACAACTGCTAGGCAAAGAACAATGTTATAAAACTGATGTAGGGGTAGGCTAGTGGTGCACAAAACCTACAATGCTATGTGTGAGTGCAAGGGTGACACGCTAATCCAAACCTATATGCGATGCGATGATCAATGTTTCGACAAATGAATATAAGCAATGAAAAATTCAGCAGCACACAAATATTAAAATAGAACAAGCAAATATTTATTTTGGGCAATATTATAATGACTTTCCTCCGCTCGGAAGGCCAAGGTCAAGTGCGCGGCGAATAATTCCTCCTGCAAGTTAGCAGTGTATCGAAACAAATCTCTACTACCAAGAATCAAAACGATGTATATTAATTCACCAATGATAAATGTCAAATCACATAAACCAATATCACAAGAGAACTCACAAAGTAGAGTGCTGAACCAAGGCACTGAATATTTGGAGGGCCGGATGTGTAGATCGGCGATCGGAGGTGGAACCGGTGGCGAAGCGACGGTGGCGGTGGCTGTCCTCGGCGGAAAACGGTGAAAACGGACAATAAAACGGTGGATCCGGCCACGAATAAGTAGATCCGGTCCGGGGAGGCGTATATCCGCAAGATAAGGTCGGATCCGGGCAAAAATGGAAAGTATGAGATGTGCAAATAACGGATCGGGAGAGAAATTCTCAGATCTGAATGGATCTAGAGAATTAAGGTTGTTTGGAAGTGGTTCCACGAAGGGGAAGAAGTGGAGGGTCGGCGTGAACAGTATTTTAGTGGGCAACAAGCGGGTGGATAGGAACGGGTGAACAGTATCGGGTGAACAGTAGCGATGAATAGCAACGATGAACAATACCGATGAACAGTAACGATGCCCAGTGCGCTGAATAGTAACGACGAACAGTGATCGTGAACAGTTTTCGGTGGTAGGGGTTGGGGTTTGGGGGTTGTAGGGGCTGCGGATGAGGGTTTCGGAGGGGGAAGAAGAATGCTATGGATGGGTAGTACCTTGGGGGGGGGGGAGTTTGAGCGCCTAAGAGTAGTCACCTAGGGTTCCACAGCATCGGCACTGGGGAGTATTCGTTATAATCCGGGAATAGAAGTGTTGAAGGAGGGGCCCGCTGGGCGCTACCTCTCAGCCCGACTGCAGTCGGTGCACCCCAACCCGTTTCCTAGTGGCGGTACCTGGCTGCTCGCAGGGGTGTTTCACCCAGGATCCATAGCCGGCCCCACTGGCGGGTTGTTGAGGTCAGGGCTCGAACCCTCGCCCCTCCTTTATCAGGCACTTCTCTCAAGTCCTGACACCCAACTACCCAACTGCGCTGCAGTGCAGTTGGGTATCAGGACTTGAGAGAAGTGCCTGATAAAGGAGGGGCGAGGGTTCGAGCCCTGACCTCAACAACCCGCCAGTGGGGCCGGCTATGGATCCTGGTGAAACACCCCTGCGAGCATCCAGGTACCGGGAAACGGGTTGGGGTGCACCGACTGCAGTCGGGCTGAGAGGTAGCGCCCAGCGGGCCCCTCCTTCAACAAAAGTGCACTTTTGTTGAAGGAGGGGCCCGCTGTGCGCTACCTCTCAGCCCGACTGCAGTCGGTGCACGAGAAGTGCCTGATAAAGGGAGAAACAACCCGCCAGTGGGCCGGCTATGGATCCTGGTTGAGACACCCCTGCAGCAGCCAGGTACCGCATCTAGGAGACGGTCACCGACTGCTGCTGACACCCAGCGGGCCCCTCAGGACATGCCGCCCCGGATCAGCAGCAGCATCTCCTTGGCGTGGTTGTTGAGACTTCTATGCCGCCGTGATTCCCGGCCGCTAGTTAGTGTTGGTTGAAAAAAAGCGTCAAGCACCTTTGCCAACCAACCACTTCAAGCAACCAGTTAGGCGCTTTCAAAGTCCGATATGGTGTGTTTTCCGCGCTATCCTCTTTTTCTTGAAAGAAAGTGAGTCAGCGCATATACGTGATAAGTCAGCACGTCAGAAGCCGTCTCAAGTCCTGACACCCAACTGCGCTGCACCAGGCCCGCTATGGATCCTGGGAAGAAGTGCCTGATAAAGGAGGGGCGACGGGGTTAGTACTTTAGACAGGTGATACCCAACCGTTTGCAGTATCTGAAATGAGGCCTTCCCGGGTGAGGACGGACCTCGAGCCCTGAAGCCCCTGGTTCAGCTTCCACACCTGAATTCCGACCTGCCGACGTCACTCCTACGCCGTATGGATGGCGGCAGAATGGGTAGAGGTGAAAGAAATCAGAATGTGAGAACACCCCTCCACCAAATTTTCACGCGACTCACAAGCAGCCAGCTCGGTTACATTATCATATCGGGTCTTAAACAACGATGCCGCCACTAGCGGGTTCTCTTTCGGGTTCCATAAAGGATGCACCGAACTGCAGTATATTTTGAAAGAAGACCCAGAGCCCCTCGTATGGCTGGAAAATACTCTATTCAACAGAGGCTTTTTGGGAAACGCACACAAAAAGAAATGGAAATTGAGCTACTCATCCCGCTCCCATGGCCCCTAGTTCTGGTCTAGCTCATCACCCTGCTTCAATAAGAGACAACGCCTCAAGGCCAAATTCTGCAAAGAAAAAGAAAGAGCTATGTTGCGCGATCTGTTCTTGTTCTTTACGGACAATTCCCTACCCTTCCGGAAGCCTGAAGGCACTTAAAGAACCTCGGAGATTGTATTTGGATCAAGGGCAGACCCATCTCACTCTAAGGATAATAAAGATTGGGTGTCAGGACAAAGGAGGGGCGAGGGTTCGAGCCCTGACCTCAACAACCCACCAGATCCCATTCGGCTATGGTTATCCTGGTGATTGGACAGCGAGAGGTCCGCCACTAGGAGACGGGTTGGGGTGCACCGACTCAGTCGGGCTGAGAGGTAGCGCCCCGCGGGCCCCTCCTTCAACAAGAAATCTCCAAATTCTGCAATGATCTCAATAAAGTCAGCCCTACCACTCTTTTTTATAATAAAGAAGCACAAGGGCATCCCATTTGACTTATGATTGGACGGCGACGACTCAAAATACATAAAAAAAATCCAAACAAAATAAAGTAATATAAGATTTTGACTCGCAACGACGCTCCGGACGAAATTGCGGGGCCCGATCGTCGATCCGGGCACGCCATATATGGAAAGTTGTCAAATCAGCCCCGAACGGGCCCAAAGCGCGTCCTCGTCTCTGCTTCGCATCAATCTCCTCGGTTTGAAAGAATTCATCTCCTGATGAATTGAGATCTGAATTCTCTCGTTGATCGTCAGGTACAACTCAAAGAGGTCCCCCGGAAGTCGTCCAAGTGTCATCGACGGAAGGGTGTCCTCGCCAATCAATTCCTCCTGACTGAAAAACTGTCATCTCCGGTGAATGAAGACGGTCGTGCTGAAGTCGAGTACATGGACGAATCGATCAAGCTCTGCTGCAAGTATCCAAGTGTCAACTGCATCGGGTCGATCCCGCCAATATACCAAGTAGCGACAACGTGACCCATCTGAAGTAGGAACAAGCTGGTGGAATCTGAACTCTGTGATGCTCTCATCTCTCATCTCTCGAAAGGTGGGTCCCGGTGCGATCGGTGGTGCCAGTGGTAAAACCAGAGAAGACGAGCCCGCAGGTGGGTGGATGTCAACAGTGGGTGGACTGGGGTGACCTGTAAAAATTTGTGATAGCGGAAAATGGGAAACCAGACGTAGGAACACTCAACCTATCCAGGTCCAAATAACAACATGCAAATAGAAGAACAAAAACCCTGTACTATCAAAAAATCTTTACAAGGCGATGTATACATGGAAAGACATGATTCATCGATGTACCCGATGGAAGAAAATTACAAGGCAGAGAAAACAAGCTGCGCGGACTCCAAGAGTAACCGCCGACCCTGCTGCTAACCGCTACAGAGTCGGCTTAAATCGACAGGTCGCAAAACCGCAACCTAGCCGCGCGGACTGCCCGTTATTCCAATGCTGAACTCTAACTGCCGATCTGAAAGACGCCTAATCCGCACGGTTGCTAGCCGCCAGATCGCGCGAGCTACTACCGAACTGAAACAAGCCGCCAAATACGGACAGCTTATTGAACTGGGAAACTAGTTGCTAAAGAGAGACCGCGTAGTCGCAAACCGCGACCTGCTGTTAACCACTGATTGCTATCTGCAGAGTCCGCTGTACAACCCCGTGTTCGCCGAGTGTGTCCGCCAAGCCGAGCGGACCAAGGCGCCCGACCCGCACCATAACAATATGCGGGTAGACAACAGGTGGCCAGCTCGCTCCCGCCCAAGTCAGGCGAGCGAGCTGCGCAAGCTGGCCCCTTCCCTCTAGCTCGCTCGCCAATCGTCGAGCAGAGTTCGAAGTTGAGCTTGGCGAGCCCAGACCGGCAAGCTTCCCTTCGAGGCTCCCATGGTTACAGTTCCAAGCCTGGCCGCCAGCCCGCTCTCCTACAGGCGACCTGGCCGCCAGCCCGCCTCGGCACGGGCATTGGCGGGTCGCGGTGGCCTGGCTCGCACTCGCGCAAGAGTAAAAGGCGAGCTGCGGTAGCCAGGTCGCACCCGCCCCATGCAAGAAGAGAGTAGTGGCGAGCTGACCTCCATATCCCTGGGACAGGCCCAGTGGGGCCCAGAGGTGAAATTACCTGGATGCCCTTCCCATGGGTGCGAATAGCCTGTAAGAATAGTGGAGTTACGTTGTTGGCAGAACAAGTTGGGTTGCACATAGCTTTTCAAAACAACGGAGGTTGGCTATTTGCAGGCCGTTTTCGGAATTCTATAAATAAGACCCAAGGGGTACCTCAGAAAGCATGCTTCTTGTGTCCCCTTGTTCCATCTCTCAAGCGCTTTCTGAGGATACCTTAGCTCGACCTTTGGCTAAGGAGGGGAAGCGCTCTAAGATCTTCCGGGCGTGTGGTGGGTCCTCCCCGCCGAGCCCTTGGGTCAGTTCTTCTTTGCTTCCCTTATTGTTTTGCTTGCAGGAGAGAAGTAGGTGCGCGATCACCCCTTCCCCAAGGGTGAACTCCACAAGAGACCAAATTTTCGGTTTCAACATTTTGGTGCGGTGAGCGTGGAACGTGGTCAGTACAGAAAATCTTCAGCGAGCTCAATGACAGGAGGACAAGGATCTGACAGGTCAGACTCACCCCCCCCCCCCCCCCCCCCCCCCACCTCTGGCCACGGTGGGAATGTTCGAAGATTTCAGGAACGAGGTGTTGGGCCTCGTCAAGTTTGCACTCGGCGCGCGGCGCGCGTCGAGTGCTCGACTCCAGCTGCCCAGATAGCTGCCGCCCCATCTCTGGGCGAGGACGCCCCCGACAGGCGAGCTGGGAAGGAGGTGGCCGAGGAAGGCCGAGGGTGCGAGCTCCCCGGGCGCGTGCTCTTCCCCGGCTCGGCAGGCGGAGGCCGGATCGGCGAGCTGGGCCCGCGAGATGCGCCAGCTCGCCCAGTGGGGGGAGGCAGCCCCTTTAGCGAGTTGGTCTCTTCTGCTCCAGTTCCAGAGGGGTTTAGGGAACCCGAGATGTCCTACTACACCGAAAGGGAGACCCGGTCCAACACGTCCAGTGGTTTGAGGACGTGGTCTCGATCTGACAGATGTCGGACGGCTTCAAGTGCCGACTCTTCGCTATCACCCTCAAGGAGAAGGCGAGGGAGTGGTTTCACTAGCTGCCGACCAGCTCCATCTATTGCTTCTAGAACCTACACCGGGGGTTCATGCTGAGGTTCACCACCTCGAAGAGGAGGAAGAAGGAGTCGGAGTCCCTGTTCCACATCAAGCAGGGAGTGAACGAGACCTTGGGAAGTTATGTTGACCGGTTCAAGGAGGAGGTCACCCAGGTCCAGGAGATGTCAGGCCATAGCCTGATGAAGGCCTTTACCCTGGGGCTACAGCAGGGATTCTTCAGGATGGAGTTGAAGAGAGTGCCCCCCTCCTACGAGGAGCTGATGGAGAGGGCGGCGAGAGAAGTTGACGGGGAGGCGTCAAATCCGGAATTTGCCCGGAAGCTGGCCAGGTGGGCCACAGAGGAGGAGAAGGAGCTGAGAGGCGGAAGAGGGCAGGAGGAGAGGAGAGGCGAGCCCCGACAGAGGGAGCAGAGGCAGCTCCAGGGGCAGCAGTAGCCCAGGTGGGGGCGTCAGGAGCCGGACCGTCGGTTGGGCTGGAGGCCCGAGTGGCAAGAGCAGGGGCCACATAGAGGGTACCAAGGAAGGGACCGCAATCAGGGGGGCCAGGATCAATTCCACCCCTCGGGTTGGAGGCAGGTGCAGAGGCCTCCACTCCCCGATCAAGAACAGGCTATGGCCATAGCCATAGGGGAGAGGAGGAGAGTAGCAAGGAGGAGCAGAAGAGAAGTTAGGGTGAAGTTGCCCTACTGAGACTTCCATCAAGAGGAAGGGCACGCCACAGCCACGTGCCCAGAGTTCCTCGAGATGAGGGGAAACAGGGAGCAGCAACAACAGCAGGGGCGCCAGATCAGGCGAGGATCGAGGAGGTCCTGCCTCGGGCGGAGGAGGATCGATGCGAGGACCGGGTGGACGTCGGGACCGAGGGGGATCTGGGGGCCTGATCCATGGGGGGGTGGGGGGGGGCATTCCTGGAGGGCGAGCCTCCACACCATGTATCGCCGGAGCGTTGGCTCCACAAATCCCAAACCCCACCCCCAGAAGAGAGGATTACCTTCTCGAGGAGCGATATGCTGGATCATGAGGATCCATTTTGCGATGCGCTGGTCATCCAGACGGCCATCGAAAAATTTCTCCGTCTCCCGGATCCTCGTGGCGACAACGGCCCGGGCTCCGTCAACGTCGGTCTTTAAGTCGAAGGCGTTTGACGCGTTCAGAAGGTGGAGGCGAAGAGGGTGTTGGCATTCTCGAAGATGGGCCCAAAGCAGCAATTGTTTGAGTGATAGAGTTTCGGGGGAAAGAGCGGAGGGAGCGTAGAAGGTGTACAGCCATGTCCTTGTGGGGGTAGAGAATGGAATCTGGCCGTGGAGAACTGTGGAGGTTGATGAGATAGCATCGTGGATGCACAGCGTAGCCAGTAGGAGCAGGGAGTGCTATGAGAGTACGAGCAACATCGCAGGTGACGGTTTTTATCCGCCACCCCATTCTGGGAGGCCCCTGTAAACACAAGTCAGAAGCGCCTTCCGCTGAAAGAAAGAGGAGAACTCATGATTCAGATATTCCTTGGCATTATCAGAACGTAAAACTTTCCTGAATCATATGATTGCCAAACAGTTCAAAGCGATCCGAGGGGATACACAGGTACAGCGTGGTGACCTGTCCGGGTGACCCCATACATCAGTGAGCAAGGGAGTGCCAAGCTGACGTCACCGCCGTGAACTTCATCTCTTGGCAAGAATCCGAGGGGCCGAGGAAGATGGAGCGTGGAGGATGGAGTGGGCGGAGCGGAGGAGGAAGCTGGTAGCAATCGTCCGCTGGGTCCTCGGGTCCTGAAAAGAACAAGTAGTGGGAGTGAATAAAACGGAGCACTGAAGTTGCCGGCATAAAGTAGTAACTGATAACAAATTGCACGGGAACTTCGGGACATAGAGGGTGTCCTCCAAGCAAAGCGAGGGGGTGAGTTGAACCATGCCCGTCCCATGAACCGGGGACGGTGAACCATCCGCCACACGAACTGGGGGTAAGCGGTCATGTGTCTCAAGACGGGAGAAGCAATGAGGGTTGCCCATCATATGATTTGTAGCACCGGAGTCAATCAGCCATTTACCTTGGATAACGACGTGGGCACTACCTGACGTCGTGGCCACAGAGGCAGACGGCCGAGAAGAGGCGGAGGCCGAAGGAGTATCACCGGAAGGGCGAAGATGAGGATGTTTCTGCCAGCAGCAGTCAACAGAATGGCCGGTACGACCACAGTGAGAGCAGAGGAACCGGGATGAACCCCGTCCGCCGGAGGGGCCGCGGCTACTAGGTCCCCCCCTCTGAGCTTTGTGAGCAAAGGAGTCCTGGGAAGGGGGGGAGGTCAACAGAGGCTGCTGGAGCAGCGAAGTAACAACGGCAATGCGAGCCGCAGTGGCATCCAAAGTAGGAGATTCCGCCTCACCCAAGATCTGCTGGCGGATCATATCATAAGAATCGGGAAGACGAAGAAGATAACAAACAACCAGGAGTTCCTGGAAATGTTTGTGTTGTTCGGCCAAGTCCGCGGAGAACGGGCGATTCTGGAGGATTTCAGCACCAAGAGCCTGAACCTGCTGATAAGCCGCAGCAGGAGACATGGAAGGGCGGGCGAAGAGGTCCGCATAGAGAGTAGAAATGCGGGACGTCTGGCCCCCCTTCGAATAGAGAGCAGCGAGGTGAAGCCAGGCGGCCTTGACCGTCTCATCATGGCGAATGACGGGAAGGCACTCATCAGAAAGGCTGTTGGCCAGCCAGGTGCGGACAAGAGCATCACTCGCATCCCAGTCATCAAACTCAGGAGAGGTACGAGGAGGAGGGTCATCGGTGAGGTGATTATGCTTGCGTTGAGAGCGAAGGAGAAAAGTGAAAGAAACGCTCCAATCGGGATAGTTGGAGCCAACAAGCTTAGAAAGGGTGCCAAGGTTGCCCGAAGGAGGAGGTGGAGAAGGAGCCGCAGGAGTAGTGGTGAGACCGGAAGTAGTCATAGTACACAGCAAGAAACCGCAGCGGATAGAAAAGGAAGAAGCCGCGCGAACACAAGCGGCTAGAAAGCAGTCAAAGGCACAGCGGGGAAGAGGTCGCGCGGACTGAAAAGGCCGAGCGAACAGAAGAGAAGAGGAGGCAAGAAGCAGCGACTACAACAAGTCGCAGGTCGGGCGAACAGAAACAGGCCGCAACGACTAGGAAGTCGGAGAGGCAAGAAGGAACCAGGAGCGCGGCGACAACGAAACAGGTCGCGGCAACGAAGAGCAGTAGGAGAAGAGAACCAAGGAGAAGCAAGCCGCGCGAACAGGGCAGCGGACAGAAACAAGTCGCGCGAACAGGGCAGCGGACTTTTCTTTGCTTAAGAGAAGTTCTAAGCCGCGATTGATAGGTCGCGGAAAGCGGAAAACAAGCCGCGAGAATCAGAGAGCGCTGGTTGACACAATCAGGAGGAAACGACCGTGTTTTTCTGATACCATGTAGAAAGTTTTTAGCGAATAAGAAAGAACAAACGGATAGACTTTCAGAATAATTGAAATTTTATTATCCAAAAAAGATATCATTTACAAAGGTATGACCTCCCTTATATAGAATGGAGGAGATATGAGAGAGTATAAACAAACAATGTGGGACTAAACATTTACAGGACAGAGCGGCTAGAAAGAAAGGAGACCGCACAGACCGCGCGGTTAGTCAGATAGGTTAACCGCACGGCACCTCCAGCAGGATAAGAACAGACCGCACTGAGAGTCCGATAGACCGCCCGGTCTCCAAGCACCAAAGGAGACCGCCAGACCGCTCGGTCAATAAACCGCCAGACAAGACCGCAAGGCCGCCCGGTCTAATACTTCAACAGATAGGGTCTTCCGAGAACGGAAGGGGAGGAACCTGGATGTATACGTGGATGATCTCATGATCAAGAGTCAGGATGTTGACTCTCACCTCCAGGACCTAGAAGAGACCTTCGCCACCCGGTGCAATTACAAAATGCGACTGAACCCCCTGAAGTGTGTCTTCGGGGCCATCAGGGGGAAGTTCTTTGGGAATCTCCTCACCCCCGCGGGGGTCGAGCCAAATCCTGATATGGTCAAGGCTATCATGGAGCTAAGGCCGCCGCAGAATGCTAAGGAGGTACAACGGTTGACGGGGAAGCTGGCAGGGTTGAGCAGGTTCCTCTCCCGGGCCGGGGATAAGTGCTCCCCCTTCTTCAAAACGCTGAGGGGAGGTCAGAAATTCGAGTGGATCAAGGAGTGCGAGGAGGCATTCCGAGCTCTTAATGTACAATTGGCACAGTCTCCGTTGCTCCAAGGGCCAAAGGAGGGAGAGGACCTGCTTTTGTATCTCGGGGTCGGAGCAGAGGCTTTGAGCTCCGTCCTGGTGCGTGAAGAAGGGAAGAAGCAGCTCCCCATATACTACGTGAGTCGGGTCCTGAGAAAGGCCGAGCTCCGATATCCAATTTTGGAGAAGCTGGCCTTCGCCCTGATCATCTCGGCCCGAAGGCTGCAGCCCTACTTCCAGGCACACTCCATCCGAGTGGTGACTGACCATCCCCTCCGCAACATCTTTGAGGGGGTGGAGCATTCAGGCAGGTTGGCCAAGTGGTCGGTAGAGTTGAGTGAGTTCGACATCTCCTTCGTCCGCCGCCTCTCGATCAAGGCCCAAGCAATGACCGACTTCTTGGCTGATTACGTTATCGAGGTGGCGGAGGAAGAGCTCACTCGTCCGACTCCATGGAAGGTGAAAGTGGATGGCGCTTCGGGGAGACATTCCCCGGGGGTGGGGGTGATTTTGGAGAGCCCCCAGGGAACTAGAATTGAGCAAACGGTGGTGGTACACTTCCCCATCACCAACAACCAGGCCGAGTACGAGGCCGTGATAGCGGGGATGCGCCTGGCCAGGGAGCTGGGAGTGTTGGATGTGGAGGTCCTCACCGACTCCATGGCGGTAGCTTCCCAGATCAACGAGGAGTTTGAGGTAAGAGAACCTACCCTGCGATTATACCCGACCAAAGTGAAGGGGGTCGTCAGCATATTCCAAACCTTCTCCATCCGACACGTGCCGCGTGAGGAAAATGAGCAAGTCGATCAGTTGGCAAAACACGCCCCCCGGGTGGGGGGCACCATCATTGACCTATTCCGACCTTCCATTGAAGAGGGAGAGCTCATGGAGATAGACCAGCGCCCCTCGTGGATGGACTCGGTCACAACTTTCCTCTCCACGGGAGAGTATCCGGAGGGGGTGGACATGAAGAAGCTCAGGTACAAATCGGCGTACTACCTCCTCTGAGACGGGCAACTGTATAGGAAGACTCTCTCGGGGATGTTGGCCCGTTGCGTGGCCGAGGGGGGAGTACAAAGAATCTTGGAAGAAGTCCACTCTGGGAAGTATGGGAGTCACTCTGGGAGTCGGACCCTGGAAGGAAGGATCGTCAGGCAAGGGTACTTCTGGCCAACCCTGGGCCGCGATGCTGCAGAGTTCACAAGAAGATGTCATAAGTGCCAGCTATTTGCCCCCCTCCAGCTACAGCCGGCTCAGCGACTCAAAAGTATCACAGCCCCCTGACCCTTTGCCATTTGGGGGATGGATTTGATTGGACCATTCCCCCAGGTCAGTGGGCAGAGGAGGTTCCTGCTGGTGATGATTGATTATTTCTCCAAGTGGATGGAGGTGAAAGCACTGGCCAAAGTGACCTCCCAGGTCATCAGAAACTTTGTTTGGGGGGAGATCATCTGCCGCCATGGGCTGCCCAGGACATTGTCACGGACAACGGGGCTCAGTTCGCCAGTGCGAAGTTCACTAGTTTCTGCGAGCAACTCGGGATTGACCTCAGGTTTGTCTCGGCCCACCACCCTAGGAGCAACGGGCAGGTGGAGGCCGCCAATAAGATCATTGTAAACCCCCTAAAGAAGAAAGTAGAAAATCTGAAAGGAAGCTGGGTGGAGCCCTGAGGACCACCCCCAACACAGCAACAGGGGAGACTCCTTTAAAGCTCTCCCATGGGTGCGAGGCAGTACTCCCCGTGGAATTTGAAGTTCAAACGCCTCGATTCGCCGCAGCCGGGGAAGGCAGGGAAGAATGGCAGGCCGAGAACGAGGAGGAGCTGCGGCTCTCCCTAGATATGGTGGAGGAGCTGCGTGACCTCTCCGCCATCCGACAAGAAGAGGTGAAAAGGAGGATGACCAAGTACTTTGACAAGAACGTCAGAGTCAAACAGTTTGCGGAGGGGGACTTGGTGCTGAAGAAGGTGGATGCATCGGCAAGGTCGGCAACCGTGGGGAAGCTCAACCCCAGTTGGGAAGGTCCGTTCATTGTAAAAGAAGCATTGAGATCAGGAGGGTATCGACTCCGAAATGTGGAGGGCGAGACCCTAAGTCTCACCTGGAGCGGTGACGATTTGAAGCGTTTTTATCCTTGAGGCATGTAAGTGGTGTTTTGTTCTTAATAAAATCTCTTGATGTATCAACTCTGCTGCAGTAATTCGTACGATAGGATGTATTCATTTGATAGACCCCGAGCAGATCCCGCTGTCAGGCTCTCACCTAGCTGGCAGGGCTGGATATCACTCGGTGTCAACCTCAGACCCCGAGCAGATCCCGCTGCCAGGCTCTCACATAGCTGGCAGGACTGGATGACACTCGACGGTGTCAACCCAGGACCCCGAGCAGATCCCGCTGTCAGGCTCTCACTTAGCTGGCAGGGATGGATGTCACTCGGTGTCAACCTTAGACCCCGAGCAGATCCTGCTGCCAGACTCTCACTTAGCTGGCAGGGCTGGATGTCACTCGGTGTCAACCCCGGACCCCGAGCAGATCCCGCTGTCAGGCTCTCACTTAGCTGGCAGGGCTGGATGTCACTCGTTGTCAACCTTAGACTCCTAGCAGATCCCGCTGCCAGGCTCTCACTTAGCTGGCAGAGCTGGATATCACTCGGTGTCAACCTTAGACTCTGAGCAGATCCCGCTGCCAGGCTCTCACTTAGCTGACAGGGCTGGATGTCACTCGTTGTCAACCTTAGACGCCGAGCAGATCCCGCTGCCAGGATCTAACTTGGCTGGCAGGGCTGGATGTCACTCGGTGTCAACCCCAGACCCCGAGCAGATCCCGCTGCCAGGCTCTCACTTAGCTGACAGAGTTGGATGTCACTCGGTATCAACCTTAGACCCCGAGCATATCCTGCTGCCAGGATCTCACTTAGCTGGCAGGGCTGGATGTCACTCGGTGTCAACCCCAGACCCCGAGCAGATCCCGCTGCCAGGCTCTCACTTGGCTAGCAGGGATGGATGTCACTCGGTGTCAACCCCAGACCCCGAGCAGATCCCGCTGCCAGGCTCTCACTTAGCTGACAGGGTTGGATGTCACTCGGTGTCAACCTTAGACCCCGAGCAGATCCCGCTTCCAGGATCTCACTTAGCTGACAGGGCTGGATGTCACTCGGTGTCAACCCCAGACCCCGAGAAAATCCCGTTGTCAGGCTCTCACCTAGCTTATAGGGCTGGAAGTCACTCGATGGTGTCAACCCCGGACCCCGAGCAGATCCCGCTGTCAGGCTCTCACTTATCTGGCTGGGCTGGATGTCACTCGGTGTCAACCTTAGACCCCGAGCAGATCCCGCTGCCAGGTTCTCACTTAGCTGGCAGTGCTGGATGTCACTCGGTGTCAACCCCAGACCCCGAGCAGATCCCGCTGCCAAGCTCTCACCTAGCTGACAGGGCTGGAAGTTACTCGATGATGTCAACCCCGGACCCCGAGCAGATCCCGCTGCCAGGCTCTCACTTAGCTGGCAGGGCTGGATGTCACTCGGTGTCAACCTTAGACCCCGAGCAGATCCCGTTGTCAGGCTCTCACTTAGCTGGCAGGGTTGGATGTCACTCGGTGTCAGCCCCAGACCCCGAGCAGATCCCGCTGTCAGGCTCTCATCTAGCTGACAGGGCTGGAAGTCACTCGATGGTGTCATCGCCGAACCCCAAGCAGATCCCGCTGCCAGACTCTCACTTAGCTGACAGGACTGGATGTCACTTGGTGTCAACCTCAGACCTCGAGCAGATCCCGCTGCCAGGCTCTCACTTAGCTTGCAGGGCTGGATGTCACTCGATGGTGTCAAGCTTTCACCTAGCTGACAGGGCTGGATGTCACTCGGTGGGAAAGACCTCGGCTCCTCACCAATGGACAGGGCAGGTCTTGATGAACAAAGCGATGTTAGAGGCCGGGGAACCAGACATCCGAGCGGTTGGGGAAGAAGTCGCAAAGTTGACATGAGGGGCCTAACGTAATCGCCCAGCACCCTGGATAACGGCTAAGGGGGCGAGAACCCAGGTCGCGTCGCAAGAGGATCGGCTCGCAAGAAACCCGGCGGCTCGGGAATGAGTCGAGCCGGCTCGCCTCTCCTAGTGAGCGGGCAAGCGGTACAGCGGACCCGGGCTGTGGAGGCGGGTCGCCACTCGTGGGTCGGCTAACTAAGTACCCTATGGTTCCTAAACTCAGTGGGCGTGCGATCTCGCCGACATAACACGGAACGAGCGACTGCGAGCGGTAGTATCAGGGCCAGCCGCGAATACGAAAAGGAAGAGAACCTATATCGCGCAAACAATCACAAGCAACAGTAACAAACATACACAAGGCAAGCAGAGAATTGTTCAATGGAAAAGTAAGATTACAAAGTCAGGGCGCAGCCCGCGCTTACATTTCAACAAATAAAAATGTATGAAAAATATATACATGATGGCCGAGGCGCGGGAATGGGGGCGACGCGAGCTCCCGGGCGACAAACCCTAGAGGCGTCGATAATACTTGTCCCCCGGATCCGGCACTGGAAGGAACAACGCCAGTACCATGTCGCTTGCCGAGAGACCCGCGCCCTCGCTCTTGATGAGGTCAGCTCTCCGCAGCGTCTGGATCATGTACTTAGCGGAGCTGGCGGCGTTCTTCGGCATCAACACCTCCAACTCGTAGTCGGAGTAGTGTTCGAGCCGGCAGCTGCTACTGGCTGGCGGCGGGGCGGCCGCGGCGGCCTCTAGCTCGCGCACCCGCGCCTCCAGCACCTGGTTCTTTTGGCCGAGGGTGGCGATCTCGGCTCCCAGACAGCTGGTCGTCGCCGCGTCCTGCAAAGAGGAAGACAGCTAAAAGTAAGCTTGAGAAGGGAATAGTGGTTGGAAGTCGATGCGGGCTGAGGGACATACCGCCCCTCCCAGGTACTGGGCGAGAGTAGTCTCGGCCGCGTCGGCCCGCTTCCTCTGAAAGTCCACCTCCTCCTGAGCGAGCTTGCGGGCCTCCTCCTTCTCGTCCGCCATCTTCTTGAGCGAGGTGGCGTTCCTCTCCAGCTGAGTGCAGCGCCGGCCGATCATGTGGTCCAGCTCCAGGCCGCGGAGCTAGGCCCGCGCGCTTTCATGCACCAGGACCCGCGTCGCCTCCTCGTCATAGATGGCGGCGTCCTCCCGCGAGTAGAGGCCGAACGAGAAGTTGTACGCCTCCCCGCTGATGGTCTCCTACTCCAACCAGCTCGGCAGTAGGGTGGAAATCACCGCCCGATTCGACTCTTTGTCTAATGACAGGAGCGGGACGCCGAGCTCGTCCAGGCACTTCTCGCCGAAACCGAAGTTGCGGTGCCCTCTCGGCACCGGCTTCGCGGCGGCCCGCTCCTCTTCCTGCGGCCCAAAGGTGTCAGCCGCCTCGCTGGGGGCATCGCTGGTCGAAGCTGTCACGAGGATGGGATCCCCGGCCGGTTCGACCGCCGGGGCCTTGCCTTTCCTTTGGCCGTCAGCGGGAGCCTCACCCCTGGTCTTCGACTTCTTTGGCGGGGGGGTGGAGGCTGTTCGCGGCTCGGCCGCTTCTTGGGGACAGACGCCGGGATATCGCGATGTGCGGCGTCTGCGGCTTGAGAGCGGGCGAGCCCGCTGAGAGCGATCCGGGCACTCTCATAAAGGGGGTGCAAAGGAATGTACCGCTCGCCTGCGAGAAGAGAAAGTTAAAGCGGGAAGAAGCAGTAAAGTAAAAAGGAAAAGCGCGAGTAGCTTACCTCCCCCGGGCGGGACGGTGGCGAGGTTGTCCAGGTTCCGTCGCAGGTATGCGACCTCGAAGTTCTTCCCGGTGAAGAACCCACACAGATCCGCTTCATGACCCCCCAGGCTAGGGGGCGGTAGCTCGCCTCGCTGAGCTGAACCGGCGAGAAGGGTACGTTGCCAAAGTCCCCCTTGACGAACATAAACTTCTTGAGCCAGTTGTGTCTCTTGTTGACGGTCTCCTGCACCTTGAGGTGAGCGCTAGAGAAGTAGGCGGTCCCATTCTTGTTCGCACGGAAAGAGAAAAGCTTACGGAAGACCGCGAGGCTGAACTCGACCCTCTCCTCCCGCAAGAAGCAGGAGAACCCGACCATGACTGCCACGGAGTTCGGGGTCATCTGGCCTAGGACGATCCCGAAATACTTCAGAATTTGGCGAACCTCCGGCCATAGAGGGAGCCGGTGGCCCGCCTCGAAGTGCGCCACCGGAATTGCGAGTCCCCCCCCCCCCCCCGGAGAGGTCGTTTATCTTCTCCCCCTCCCCGGGTCGCCTCGCCGAGAAGCCAGGCGGGACGTGATCGCTGAGGGCGTCGAGGTATTCGCTCTCAGAAATGACGGCACGGGGAAAGTCATGCTCGGAAAAGGTCCAAGCACACTTACCCCGCCCGTCTGCGTCGCCGCTGCCGCCGCTGCCGCCCATCTCGCCGAAGGTTCGCTAAGCGGGTGACGAAGTCTCCGCAGGAAGTAGGCGAGCCGGGGGTAGAAAGGAGCAGGGAAGGAGGAGCTTAAATGTGATGGATAAGCAAGGGCCGACAGGGCCTATTTATAGATAGAAAAGAGGCGGGAAAATCTTCCGCCGGCGGGAAAAGTACGGATAGCAAAAATCAGGCCTGACGGTTTAACTTCCTGGCTCGCAATCGCGCCGCCAGGACCGTCCGGCAGCGGATCATGCCCACCCGCGTCCGCACAAAAGGCGGGCGAGCTGCGGCTCGCACCCGCCCAGAACCCTTGGCGAGCCGGGGAGACTCGCAAACAACGAGCTCCCGGCCCGCTCCCGCCCAGACCAGGTTGGAGGGTTGGGCAAGCGTATCAGACGGCCTCGCTCCCGCCTTAAAAAGCAATGGGCGAGCAAGACGACTTCATCCATACCCCCCAAGGAAAGCCAAACAGCAGTACAATGAAAATAACATGCATTAGAAATCAGAAATCAGGCCCACAGACGGGTGAGAGAAGTCGCAGATTATTACAGGCATTGAAAGAGTTTCATAGTTGGGAAACCCCCTTTAAACTAGCCGGTTTGGAGTCCGGATGCAGCCTGACCTGGCGATAGACCGCGAGAAGGGGGTAGGTGGATCAGTACTGGATCTATTTCCACCTGCCCCGCCTCTGCGTCCCGGTCCGGGGTGGCACGTGGGGATAATGGTAGTCGCGAATCGCCACCATCTCCTGCTGGGCCAAGCTGACTTGCTCCGTGGCGTGCCTGAGCCGCTCCTCGGCCCGCGTGATATGCACACCAGGAGAAGTAACCTCCTCCCCTTCAGCCGGGCGCCGCGCTCCCTCCAAGGTCGCGACCCGCGCCTCTATCGCAGTTTTATCCCGGTCAACCCGGCTACAAAGCTCCTGTAGCAGCAGAGTATGTTTCTGAAACAGCCGCGTCACTTGTCTCTTCATCCCCACCGTGTCCACCGGGTCGCCCAGATACTCTGAAATCCCTTCCACGTCAGGGGGAGGCGAATATCCCTCGCTCATCTCGGTTTCAGAGGAGATCGTGTTGTAATATGCGAAGAAAAGAGTCAGAAGGGGCAAGCAAGAGCAAAACCGGCACAAGTGCGAGCCTACCAGGGGTCGGCACCTCGCCCACGCCGGTAGATGGTCGAGAAGAACCCGGCCGCCCCGGGAAGGGTTCCCCTTCAAAAGCTGCGAGGGATTTTCCTAGCCCAGGAGGAATCGGAGACCGAGAGGTATCCGGGGGAGGACGCCCCTGGCCCGAGGGGCTGGCGACCCTCTCGATTGTCAGCTGGAGAGAACGATCCTCCTCCCCACCGCCTCCCTCTTCACGCGACGGCACCTGCAGGGGAAGAAAGTCAGAAATGAGGCCACAAGCCAGGAGGGAAGTGCGCATACCTCTGGCATAACCTCGGTGTCGGCTGCCGAGCTGGAGCCCAGGACGTCATTTGCCAGAGATCGCCTGACGATCTTTCCTTTTACCGGCCTAAAGAAAGGGCCGGAAGACCCGCGCACTAACCACGGTGCGGCCTCAAGGGCCTCCTCCCTGGTCTCCTGGCTCGCGGCTGCCAGCCGGGCTCGCATTTCCTCACTAACAGGCATGGTGCGACTACAATTCACTCAGAAAGGCAAAAGAAGGTAGGGATTCACCCAAGGGCTCGATGGTGTATTTATAGCCAGCGACTGGGGCCCACCAGAAGATTCCATGATAGCTCAGCACAGCACTCACCGAACACGCGAGTTGGATGATTCTTTCCAAGCTTGGTCAAGCTCAAAAAGAGCGGGGATTGTGTACAACCCCGTGTTCGCCGAGTGTGTCTGCCAAGCCGAGCGGACCAAGGCGCCCGACCCGCACCAGAACAATATGCGGGTAGACAGCAGGTGGCCAGCTCGCTCCCGCCCAAGTCAGGCGAGCGAGCCGCGCGAGCTGGCCCCTTCCCCTAGCTCGCTCACCAATCGTCGAGCAGAGTTCGAAGTTGAGCTTGGCGAGCCCAGACCGGCAAGCCTCCCTCCGAGGCTCCCATGGTTACAGTTCCAAGCCTGGACGCCAGCCCGCTCTCCTATGGGCGACCTGGCCGCCAGCCCACCTCGACACGGGCATTGGCGGGTCGCGGTGGCCTGGCTCGCGCTCGTGCAAGAGGAAAAGGCGAGCTGCTGTAGCCAGGTCGCACCCGCCCCATGCGAGAAGAGAGTAGTGACGAGCTGACCTCCATATCCCTGTGAAAGGCCCAGTGGGGCCCAGAGGTGAAATTACCTGGATGCCCTTCCCATGGGTGCGAATAGCCTGTAAGAACAACGGAGTTACGCTGTTGGCAGACCAAGTTGGGCTGCGCATAGCTGTTCAAAACAGCGGAGGTTGGCTATTTGAAGGCCGTTTTCGGAATTCTATAAATAAGACCCAAGGGGTACCTCAGAAAGCATGCTTCTTGTGCCCCCTTGTTTCATCTCTCAAGCGCTTTCTGAGGATACCTTAGCTCGGCCTTTGGCTAAGGAGGGGAAGCACTCTAAAATCTTCCGGGCGTGTGGTGGGTCCTCCCCGCCGAGCCCTTGGGTCAGTTATTCTTTGCTTCCCTTGTTGTTTTGCTTGCAGGAGAGAAGTAGGTGCGCGATCACTCATTCCCCAAGGGTGAACTCCACAAGAGATCGAATTTTCGGTTTCAACATCCGCACTGTCCCTGACCGCAGTCAGAAACAAGTACTTGGCTTTCCAGTGCTACCCGCACAACCTGCACAACACAAACCGGTCAACCTCCTCAAACTGCACGGATACAAAATCCTAACCGCATCAACTATCCACGAGTTTATTTACTGTTCAGTTGGATGACCAATTGATGTGACAGGGGGTCCTATTTATAGGCGTGCAGAGGAGTGTGATCACTGCCCTAGCTGTTATGATAACCGCCCTATCTCGCGACGAGCACCAAGTGTATTCGCTAAGCCGCGGATACACAACCAGACCGCCGCGGCTATACTAGATAGCCAACCCGCCAAGATAGCACCATCAAGGTCGGATACCAAGCCAACCCGCCTTGTCGCCAAGGCCTAGCCAGACTTGATCGCCATACAGGCGAACTTTGCAAGAACCGCCCCAGTTCGCCCACCTGCGAACAACTCCAGTCCACACGCGCTAGCGGACAGTACTCCAGTCCGCATACCCGAGCCCGCAGCCAACGCTCTCAAGGCTGACAACTGCCGAACTCGGCGGACAGATGCATCAGTCCGCGCAGACCTCGCGACCTCCGGGACTGAGCCATCCCGCATAACCCGGCGAACCCCGGCACCAGTCCGCTCTAACCGGCAAACTCTGCGGTTTCCACCAACCGCGCTAGCAGAGTTAGACCAAGGCACACGCCATGCTGATCTCCCGAGCTCTGGTCCAGTCCGCAACCCGGACTCCACGAACTTCAACCGAGTCCGCACCTCGCTAGTCTTGGCGAGCTTCGCGGATAGCAATCCTATCCGCCCGGTTACTTTCTGGGAACCAACTGCCGGCTGAACACAACCCGGCCTGACAAGCCGCCTCCTCTATTCGCACAGTCCGCAAGAACAGACTGCCCAAGCCGCCAAAACACAAGCCGATTGCAGCACCATTGCCAACCTGGCAAGACTCCAGTCCTGTCCGCACAGGCCGCGCGGACAGGTCTCCCAGTCCACCACTTTCACTTCATGATTTTCAACATGACCATCAGACGGTGGTGACGTATGAGGGTGGTAAGGTAACGATAGTGGGGGTGGGGGTGGCTGGGTATCTCCACTGCTCGGGTCCGCATACTCTTGAGGTTCGTAGTATGGAGTCAGATTCTCAACATTAAACACCGGGTGAATTTCCATACGAGCCGGGATATCTAGCCGGTAGGCATTTGTCTCAATGCGACTAATAAAAGAGTACAGACCCATTCGCCTAGTGTTTAACTTCTTGGCAGTCCTCGAAGGGAGCCTCTCGGGGCGGATTCGTACCATTATCCTTTCGCATTCATTAAATATTCGTTCTCATCTTCGCTTATCTGCATGAGCTTTATAATTTTTATTGCTTGTTATTATTCATCGGCGGATCGACTCATGCAACTCATGCAAATGTCATGTAAAAAACTCAACAGACTCATGCAGGTAATACAAATGATGCAAAGACAACACGATAGATACGGTATGTTTGGTCCATTGTTCCCAATGTCCCTGATTTGTGAGAAGTCAAACAGGTCAATATCATACACATCGACTGTATTTGATGTGCATTTGAGGTCTTGAGTGCAGGTTGTCCATATCACATTGATTGCACATGCGGACACAATAAGTGGTTGCTGGACATAGCACAAATCGACTAAGTCCACAGGCGTTGAGTGGAGCAAGCTCACTCAAAGCCAGAGGTATGGATTCAATATTGTCTAGTAGAAATTTGGTAAAGTCCACATGCGTTGAGTGAGGACAGCCCACTTAACGCCATATAACACATAGCGTTGAGTCTATTTCAGCCTAACTGAAAATAGCCAAAAGTTTGGTTAAGTACAAAAGCGTTGAGTGTAGTCTACTCACTCAACGCCATACAGCAAAAAGGCTGTGAGTCAGGCTGAGTCAGTCTAAGCCCAGAGAAATTGGCTGAAAATGTGGCCAAGTCCACAGGCGTTGAGTGTGGTCTACTTACTCAACGCCATACTGTTTTTAGCGTTGAGTGTTGCTGTGCCACTCAACTCCACAGAAAAGTTGGGCAAAATTTTCATCAAGTCCACAGGCGTTGAGTGTAGTTTACTCACTCAACTCCAGATAACAGAAAAATTATGTTAAGTAGTTTGGAGTTGAGTGGTGCTTACTCTCTCAAACCCAAGGTGCAAAAATATTTGCTAAGACAAATAGCGTTGAGTGAGGCAAGCTCACTCAATGCTATCGACGCTCTCAATGCCTTGAAGAAGAAATTTTGCTAAGTCCAAATGCATGAATTGCTTGGCTTTCGTCGAGCTCAGCTTCGTCGAACTGAGCTTAGTGTTCGTCGAACTGATCCTGGAGTTCGTCGAACTGAGTTTAGCCTTTCGTCGAACTAAGTCTATAGTTCGTCGAACTGAACTTATGCTTTCGTCGAACTGAACTTATGCTTTCGTCGAGCTGAGCTTGTCATTCGTCGAACAGAGCTCAACATTCGTCGAGCTCGATACTTAAATAGACAAAATTTTGTCTAAGTGTTGTGGCGTTAAGTGATACCTACTCAACACATTTGGTTCTAATAATTGAATTTTGTCTAAGTTCAGAGATGCCGAGTCATGCTGATGTCAGTAAAGTAAAAAAGTCAACCAAAATTCAAATGTTGCGGAAAAGCTGCCAGAGACGTTGGTGGCCAGCTATTATCTTCTTGTGCACTTTCCAAGGAATATTTTGAACATTATGTGTTGGGGCCCACACACAACAAAGAACCGTTGAATCAAGATTAAATGGAAACCATGCGCTGAAAGACTTAATCTCAGCCATCAATCCTGGTGGTGGGATCCACTGCTCAATTGGTCTTTAGAAAATAAAAAGAAGCAAATCGGTCAGAGCAATCAATCGATTCCTTATCTAGGTTTTCTGAAAACAAAAAGTGCGCCTGAACTTCATCTTCTTCCTCGCCATTTTCGTCGAGCCTGAAGAAGTTGTCCTGCACAGAGAACCTTGCTGGGGAAAGAGATAGCTGAAGCAATCACCATCTGCAACAGCAGGATCAGAAGATATTCTGAGAAACCAGATCTACAAGTTCTGCAGAGAAAAGAAAGCTGCATGAAGAAAATTCTACTATCTACTTATTGTCTTTAACAACAAAAGCTTGGACTGATATCTGCTCAGTCCAGGAAGAAGAAGACACAAAGATCTTGCTTTGGTGTCTAATCATTTCTTTCTTTATTTCTTCTTCTGTAAAGATTCTTGGTGAATCTGGAGTTGTAAGCCTGTATTATAAAGGTTGGGGTTTTAGTGACCTGCGTTTGGCTTTGTGCCGGGTGAAAAGTCTTTGTGACCTGTGTTTGGCTTAGTGCCTAAGTTGTAGGTCTGAGTGACCTGTGTGGTCCTGCGGGATCTGTGTTGTAAGCTCTTGAGGAGCTGAGTTCTGGAGGGAGAGCCGAATCTAACTTACTGTTAGATATGCGCAGAGGGACAGTGGATGTACCCAAGATTGTGGAACCACTATAAATTGTTGTGTCGTCTGTGATTGATCTTGAAAGCAAAAACTAACCTAATCATCAACCACAGAAATCTGCAAACAAGTTAGAAAAATCAAATAGAGACAAAAACCTATTAACCCTCCCACCCTCTAAGTGTTTAGCTAGCTTTGAAAACAAGACTTTCAAGTGATATCAGAGAGAGATTGCTCTTTAAAGGCTTAACAGTCTGAGTAGATCTCCAAGATTAGCTAGAAGTCTATCTCTATGAGTTCAAGAATGACCAATAGGGAGCTGAGTGCTGTGAGACTTCCAATCTGTAGGAAGGAAGATTTTGGCATCTCAAAAGCAAGGGTGAGGCAGTTCATGGAAGCTGCTGACCCTAGGATGTATATTACAGTTGAAGAGAGACCATATATCCCAATGAAGGTGTCAGCATTGGATGCTGACGTCAAGACTCCAAGACATATGATGAGATGAACAGGGATGAGTTGGCTTTGGCCTCAATAGACAAGAGTGCAAAGAACATAATTATGAGTGCTGTTGATGACTCTACTTTTTAGAACCTGATCCATTTCTCAACTGCAAAGGAAATGTGGGAAACTGATGCGTGTAATACGGCAAGCGCACCGGTCGCACAAGTAATAAAGTTTTGGGAGTAAATCCCCAAGTGTCGGTCTCTTGAGGAATGCAATTAGCGTAGAACGACAACAGTACTGAGAATATCGTTATGAGAGTTAAAAATAGAACAAAAAGAAAATAGCGGACTCGGGAGATTGTGGATGTTTGATCTCCTGAACTATTAAAAGCTATGCGGGTCGACGGCACCGCTTCGCAAGGTGAAATGGGTTTGTCGGCAGCTATGCCGAACTTCAGTTGGGCGAGTGGAAGGGAAACTAATGGATTGCAGCGTTCTTGTGTGGATTGCAATCGGACAAGGCACAGGAATGAAGTGGATGTGGGGTGAGTGAGGCGCATTCACAGACAGAACTCACAAGCATAAGAAGAAACTAACATTCCATTAACTAGAAAGTAAACTTGATATTCAGGGATGGAAATGTTCATTACACTGCTCAAAACAGTCATAACACAGAGGAAAGGGAAGAGGAGTAAACCAAAAGAGAATGAAGATCCACCGCGGGTCGTGGCCGGAGTAGCGAGTTGTCAATCTGCTTCCGGGCTCAGTCCGAGGAGGCTTCCGGTACCAACGATCTGTCACCTCGAAGGCCTTTAAGTCCGTTCTCTAGGTTATCTACTTCACCAACTCTGCAGGAAAGCTTGGAGTTGAAGTCATCAATGGCCGAGGGCTTCGCCGGAGTGTTGGAAAGCTCCGGAGTAAGTGGAAATGGCTTCCCGGCGAAGGTGGAAGTGATGGAGCAGCTGGAGAAGTGAAAAGGGGATTCCCGCGCACTCTCCGATCGCAGCAAATGGCAGGCCTTGACCTAAAACGCGGAGCAGGGCCTTTTATACAGAGGCAGCAGAAGCAGTGCGCACGCTCAGTGGCGCACGACCAGTGGTCGTGCGCACTCTAGGTCGATGATCGTACGGCTTTTCCAAATAAACCTGCAACCTGGACAAGAAGCATTAGCATAAACGCACACGAGCAGTGGCGCACGACCAGTGGTCGTGCGCACTATGGCCAGTGCTCGTGCGATTACCGATACAGGGTTATGAAAAAGGGGGTGTAATGCGCACGAACGGTGGCGCACGACCAGTGGTCGTGCGCAGTAAGTCCAGTGGTCGTGCGCTTACCCAGGCTGATTCAGTTGAAAACGTAGAGTAGTGTGCACGATCGGGGGTGCACGACCAGTGGTCGTGCGCAGTAGATCCCCTGATCGTGCGCAGTATTCCTGTTTCACAATCATCCCGGAACACGCACACGACCCCTGTACCAGCAGAAGGGGCAGAAAGGCCACCAGAACGTGCACACCACATCCCCGAGATAGGGCTAGAGAATAACAACAGAATGGAAACATAGAAAGCACACAGAAGCGGGCATACAGTGCACTTAATCGTGAAAAAGGTACATAAGCACAAATAAGCAATAACGGCTCTCAAGTGTAGTGCTACGACGATAAAACTAGCCCAGATGAGTCCAAAAATCAGTGTAAAATGTGGACTCATCACACCCCCAGACTTAACCATTTGCACGTCCCGAGCAAATCATCACTCCATGGACTCGAAGATAGCTAACTGGCTCAGCAATTTCAAAAAGAAGTAAGACGAGAAATCAAATATATCATGAGTATAGAAGATATAATAGGAAAACTTTTTAATTATACAACGTAGTTTAAACTATTCGACAGACGTAAATAAATATTGTAATTGCTCAAAATTAGAATTCTGGAGAATCGTGCGATCATGTGCAGGAAGAAAATAGGCAGGCCACTAAGGTGAGCATTGCCAAAGTTCGGGACTCAGGATCACCTCCAAAGGAATCCACCAATGTCGGGGACCATACGCTTGCACGTTTACACTCTCTCCACGGCGCGGGTTAGACTCAAGCATGAATCGGTAGGACTTGTAGGAGGAAATGGGGCTTAGGCAACGGCTTGGTGGTCAAGGATAAACATGAAGGCTCTATGCAAACAAAGCGAGCGAAGACAACCCAAACCAAAACAGCCACTTAGAAAAGAATGGGGCACACGCCCCCAGACTTAGCTTGAAATCCGGGTGTGAACACGGCTGAACCCGACCAAATTCAATAAAGAGGATGGGGATCGAAATCTCAAAGCAATTCTTTCACATAAATATTTGTTTTTTCGATTGCGCGAATCAGCTTTTTATTTTCATAAATTGTTGTTTTCTTTTCTGCGCTAGCAATCCCCAAACGAAGCAATCAAAACGGGAATAGAATCAGCACCCCCAAAACAATGTCCACTAAGCACAACCTCGGCAAAACAGGAATTACAAATCAGCTCAAGCATTTGATTGCGAAGGTGGGTTTAGCTTCAGGCCTTGGTGAAAGTGAGTGGAGCTGGATCAAAGGAAGGGTAGGCACAAATTTGGCATGCAATGGTTAACAGGTAGGAAGGGCTAAACAAGGCTCAAACTAGCCAAAAAGAAGGCCTACGTCATGCTCACGCTTAACTAACCGTGCACCAATGCTTCGAGAGTAGCTTAGGGCAAGTTCTTAGCCACCGAGAAAGATGATCCTTCCCACCGACTCGAGCAATACGAGTCTAGTGGCGGCTACACACATTCCTACACTATCGTTTGATTATCCCAGATTCAGATTTTGAGCAGTACAAACAATATTGACGTGAGCAGAAAAGAATAATTCTACGAGCATAAAGAAAAATTAGTTCTATCCTAACTCTACACAAACCATGAGTATTCGATTAGGAGCACTGCATGAGTTTCGAACGACTCAATCCTGAAATCTGAAGCCAGTACTACTATTTTAAAGTTTACACAAAAGCAATAAATTTAACTCGGGTTGTGCGCGTGGGTAAGAGCGCACTCGTGTGGGTGATTCAGTGTGTGCAACCAAAAAGAAACAAGAAATAAGTAAATAAGAAACTAGAATGCAACAGAAGGTGCGGTGTAGTGACCACAGGCAGACTACCCCCCCCCCAGACTTAAAGTTGACAACGAATAAAAATAAACATTCCAACTAGGAGAAATAGCTAGGGTAGGAAGTACCTATGCTCAAAATTGAGCATACCAGTCGGGCAATGAGATGTCCAAGTGCGGCCAAGTTGCCGCGCCTCAAATATTCCTGCACCTGCGATTAAAGGAGGCAGGCCAAACAAAATCTGGACACAGATATATATATAAAGAAATAAACAGAACTCAAAATACAGCATAGGACCGCACGGTCCAACTTGGGTTGTCTCCCGAAAGCCCTTTTGTTTACCGTCCTTAAGGTGGACCAAATACCTGTATTAGCAGTTCAAATAGAGAGTTTTTGGCAGTAGCTAAAGGAAACAAAATTAAAAACAGAGCAGCCAGCATTCAACAAGTAGCAAGAAAGAAGATGGCACAATCAGCTATACGCAGATTTATGGTAAGTCTCTCCGGTGGGATGCGAGAGAACAGCAGAGTGTCTTTTTGCATTCGGGGTAGGCATTGTCCTATTACTGCGAGATCACTCTTTCACGAGCCGGAAGGCAGCGTAGCGCTCTTCGCGTAAACGCTTGGCCTCTTTCAGTTTCTCCACCGTGGGAGACTTCCAATGAAGGTAGGTTGTGGGGTTTGCTTGTATCGTGGTTGGTGGCGGCCTATCCGGCACCGTGACGGCAACCGGATCTGCCCAAGTCACAGATCGTTTAACAGAATTATACAAATTATTGTCTAGGGATTTCTCCCGAAAAAACTTAGTTCGCCATGCTTAACAACAGAGTTGGCTGGCAGTAGAAAGACAGTAGTGGTTTGGTGCAATTGATCCCTTCGTGGACCAGTAGTTCCTGCTTCTCATCGACTTCTGGAGGAAGTCCGTTCTTTGGCGTCTTCTCGAAATGTGCTGCCAATGCGGGGGAACCTGAATCCAGCTTGACATCTGTGACACTCAGAGAAATGTTATTTGGGATGGAAGAAAAATGTAGGGATGTTTCATCGAGGGTGGACTCTTCGTTTGGCCAAGTGACACGGCCTTTGGAAAAGTCAAGGGATGCGCCACTGGCTGTTAGGAATGGGACTCCTAATATAGGAATGGAGTTATTGTCCTGTGGTCCCAAAACCTGAAAGTCAGTGGTGATACTGGTGCCGTTAACCTCGATTTCAACGTCCCGCACACTGCCTTCCGTGTCAACCAGATTGCCATTAGCTAAGATAAGTGATTTCCGATTTTCAATGTCAACTTGTAACTGCATCTTTGCAGCATCTTGCAAAGTGAGTATGTTGCTGGACGCCCCGAAATCGCATAATGCTGGAGTGTCGATGTTATTGATTTTACAATTAATGACAAGTTCGTTGCGGTTTCCCGAAGTGTCCTCCCCAAGGCGCTTTCCTTGTTCATGGGGGTTCTTTTCAGTGTTGCTCGGTAAGGTGCCTTGGGTGCGCTCGGAAACCACTTGAGCCAATTGGCCCAATTGTGCCTCCAGTTTACGCATCGAGGCGGCCTGATTTGTCATGTTGGTCTGGGAAATCTCAACAAACTTCTCAAACATTTCTTCCAAAGAATTTTTCTTAACGATGGGGGGCCCTTGGGAATAATTCGGTTGAGGCGGCCGCGGTTGGCTACCGGAAGCATACGCATCATTTTGATGCTGCCCCGGTTGCCATCTTTGGCCAAATGTGTTAGGATTCCAAGAAAAGTTGGGGTGATTTCTCACCCCCGGGTTGTAAGTATTCCCGTATGACACTCCCCTGTTTTGATTGGCAACAAAATTAACAGATTCATTCAAAAACAAAGATTCATCTTGTATGAAAGGGGAAACTAGATCTGATATACTCTAGAGGGGGGGGGGTGAATAGAGTATATGGTGCTTTTTTTAAAATACAAAGAAAAACTTTTGCAAAGCTTTACAACAATTGTTGTAATGAGTGTAAGCAGGGAAGCAGAAATAAAACTAAGCTATGCAGATATTAAGCACAAGAAAATCTAGGCCAGAAACAAAAAGAAAACATGCAGAACCAGATGACACAAGGAAATATAGTGGTTCCCCAACTTGGGTACATCCACTCTTCTACCACCCTAGGTAGGAATCCACTGCAGGATGAGTTGATCAGGTGTCCTGGGCACCAATGAGCTTTTGATAAGGTGCTCAAAAACCAAATCAGATTTTTTGATCAGGTGTCTTGCCACCAATGAGCTTTTGACAAGGTGCTCAAAAACCAGATTCAAACTTTTGAAGGGAGTTTGAAAAACCCTTTACAGGATGGGGGTGAGAGAGTGATGGCAGTCTTCTCTTTCTCAAGCAACTGAGAAGACTATGTGGATTCAGTGAAGTTGTCAAAGCTCCCCCTGAGTCCTTGAAATCTTCAGGAAGATGAGCTTTGCTGAGGGTGATAGACCTTCAAAGATAGATCTCCAGCAAAAGATGATTTCAGCAAGCTGAAATGTTGAGTGTCTAGAGTCTTGAGATGATGTTGGCCTTGAACACTTGAGAGCTGAAGAGATCTGAAAAATGTTTGAAAGCTTGATCTCTTTTTGATGAGTGTTCTTCTGAATTCTTGTTGACAGAAGATTGAGAGAGTCTCTGTGTATTGAGTTGTGTCCTCTACTTGTCAATCTCTATTCTCTTGTTCTTGTCTATCTTCTTGTCTGATTCAAAAACATTCTCTCTTTTATTCTCTGAGTCTGAATAGAAAATGCTCTGTCAAAGATAGCCGTTGGTCTGAATTAATTACAGCCTTAATTGCATAAAATGTTCTGAAGGAAAGTCCACTGAATTATTCCTTGAAAAATCCCTTGAAACTTGCTCCAGAAGTAAATGAAAATGGCTGGCAGATCTTCTGAATTAAATGCAGAATAACTTCTATCTGATTTGAATTTGAAACTGGAAGATAACTGGATTCGTCGAACTGAGCTCTGCTATCGTCGAGCTGAGCTCAGCGAACTGGAAAATGCAAGCAGCAAAGAAATCGTCGATCTGAGCTCAAAGATCGTCGAACTGAGCTCAGAGATAAGGATCCAGTGCAGAGTCAAAATCGTCGACCTGAGCTCAGCGATCGTCGAATGGAGTTCGACGATATTGAGAAGTTGAGCTCAGCGATCGTCGACCAGAGCTCGACGATATTATGAGGGTTGAGCTCAGCGATCGTCGAATGGAGCTCGACGATCTGTCAATAGTTGAGCGAGACGATCGTCGACCGGAGTTCGACGAAACGTCGTGCTGAGCTCGACGATTTGGACTTAGTCTCCAGAAAAACTTGGGTCTTCAGGGCAGCTTCCAAACCTAGACTCCTGATCCCTTAGACTCAATTCTAATTGACCTATTATCTATACAGAAGGTCAAAGCATAAATTCCTAGAGACATAGTGATCCTGACCCAAATTAGTAATAGGGTGTTCCAACATTGTACCTCAACTCCTGAGCATTCGAAGCTGTGATGATCAGTGCTTCCGCACCCTTGACATGAGATTGCCATCACTGGGGCGGCAGGAGCAGGCTTGGGGATATCCAAGGCAAACACTCCACTGATGCTTCGTGGGATGTTTCTTCCCGCGGTCCAGTACGCACTGTGAGTTGCGGTATCTTGCAAGACTTTCAGAGCATCATCTGGAGCAAGATTCATGATGGTTCCTCCGGAGGCAGCATCGATCATGGCTCGGTGGTGGGGATCAATAGCAAAGTAGAAGCTTTCGACGAGATTCCACGTTTGGAATCCATGATTAGGGCACTTCCTCAGCAGCTCATTAAAACGATCCCAAACTTCGGCTAAGCTTTCTTGATCGGCTTGCCGGAAGTTGGCTATTGCGCGCCTCAAGCTCACGATCCGATCCACCGGATGGAACTTAGCTAGAAATTTGGTAGTCAAAGCCTCCCAGGTGGGGGCTGTTCCAGGTGGAAGGGAGTGAAGCCATGTCTTGGCTTTGTCTCTTAATGAAAAAGGGAAGAGACGGAGCTTGACTGTTTCATCTGGGATTCCAGCATAGCGGAACGTGGCGCAGATCTCGGAGAATTCTGTCAGGTGAAGATGGGCGTCTGAAAGGGGAAACTAGATCTGATATACTCTAGAGGGGGGGTGAATAGAGTATATGGTGCTTTTTGAAAACACAAAGAAAACTTTTTGCAAAGCTTTACAACAATTGTTGTAAAGAGTGTAAGCAGGGAAGCAGAAATAAAACTAAGCTATGCAGATATTAAGCACAAGAAAATCTAAGCCAGAAACAAAAAGAAAACATGCAGAACCAGATGACACAAGGAAATATAGTGGTTCCCCAACTTGGGTACATCCACTCTTCTACCACCCTAGGTAGGAATCCACTGCAGGATGAGTTGATCAGGTGTCCTGGGCACCAATGAGCTTTTGATAAGGTGCTCAAAAACCAGATCAGATTTTTTGATCAGGTGTCTTGCCACCAATGAGCTTTTGACAAGGTGCTCAAAAACCAGATTCAAACTTTTGAAGGGAGTTTGAAAAACCCTTTACAGAATGAGGTTGAGAGAGTGATGACAGTCTTCTCTTTCTCAAGCAACTGAGAAGACTATGTGGATTCAGTGATGTTGTCAAAGCTCCCCCTGAGTCCTTGAAATCTTCAGGAAGATGAGCTTTGCTGAGGGTGATAGGCCTTCAAAGATAGATCTCCAGCAGAAGATGATTTCAGCAAGCTGAAATGTTGAGTGTCTGGAGTCTTGAAATGATATTGGCCTTGAACACTTGAGAGCTGAAGAGATCTGGAGAATGTTTGAAAGCTTGATCTCTTTTTGATGAGTGTTCTTCTGAATTCTTGTTGACAGAAGATTGAGAGAGTCTCTGTGTATAGAGAGGTGTCCTCTACTTGTCTATCTCTATTCTCTTGTTCTTGTCTATCTTCTGTCTGATTCAAAAACATTCTATCTTTTATTCTCTGAGTCTGAATAGAAAATTGCTCTGTCAAAGATAGTCATTGGTCTGAATTAATTACAGCCTTAATTGCATAAAATGTTCTGAAGGAAAGTCCACTGAATTATTCCTTGAAAAATCCCTTGAAACTTGCTCCAGAAGTAAATGAAAACGGCTGGCAGATCTTCTGAATTAAATGCAGAATAACTTCTATCTGATTTGAATTTGAATTCTGAAAGATAACTGAAATCGTCGAACTGAGCTCTGCTATCGTCGAGCTGAGCTCAGCGAACTGGAAAATGCAAGCAGCAAAGAAGTCATCGATCTGAGCTCAAAGATCGTCGAACTGAGCTCAGAGATAAGGATCCAGTGCAGGGTCAAAGTCGTCGACCTGAGCTCAGCGATCGTTGAATAGAGTACGACGATATTGAGAAGTTGAGCTCAGCGATCGTCGACCAGAGCTCGACGATATTATGAGGATTGAGCTCAGCGATCGTCGAATGGAGCTCGACGATCTGTCAAAGCGGAGCTAGACGATTGTCGACTGGAGTTCGACGAAACGTCGTGCTGAGCTCGACGATTTGGACTTAGTCTCCAGAAAAACTTGGGTCTTCAGGGCAGCTTCCAAACCTAGACTCCTGATCCCTTAGACTCAATTCTAATTGACCTATAATCTATACAGAAGGTCAAAACATAAAATCCTAGAGACATAGTGATCCTGACCCAAATTAGTAATAGGGTGTTCCAACAATCTCCCCCTATTTGGGTTAGGAAAACTATTTACAGATTTTGAAAAACAAACAACATCATACAGTCAGAAAAACATAAAAACAACAATAACAAGACACAGAGCAGAACCATCACAGAGATATATATTATATATGTGTGATATCCAGATAGCAGTTAGAAGAACCAAAAGTTGTCACCTTACAGAGTTACTCCTTTTCTTTGTCTTTTACCATTTTAATTTCTCTGTTGGGATCTAAAGCTTGTTGTTTGGATCTGGTATCATCAGCTGCACCCAAATAAATTTGCTTTGAAGCCCTGGGAACCACTGCAGCTGGATGCAACTCCATGTACCTGTCTGCATCAAAAAATTTGCTGGAGGCATATCTCTCTAATTCTTTTTGCCTTTGTTCTGACATTGTAGATATGTTGGAAGTGTCTAGCCCTTGTTCTTTTGCTTTCTTTATCTGATCCAAAGCAGCCAGTTCTTTCATCAATGCAGTCCAAGCCATAGGATTTTTCTCAGGATCCTCAAAAGGAACAGGTGGCTCATACCTGTTGGAAGTAGTTTCTTGAGGGGTCCTGGCAGTCATTGTATCTTTGAGCTTGTAGGGAAAAGGACCAGAAGATGTGTCTGATGGAACATGTCCTCCCCTAGAATAAGGATGCTGCCTGGAGTGTCCTTTAGAGTAAACCTGAGTTTCTCTTTGGTTTCCCCTATATCCTCCCCTTCTAGAGTAAGACCCCCTAGACTGGCTTTCCCTTTGATAAGTTCTTGCATGAGGTTGGTAGGGAGCCTGGCTTCTAGCAGGGCCTGATCTTACAGAGCTGCCACCTGCACCTGCATCAGGTGGAGGTGGTGGAGGAGGATGAAGGTGCTTGAACTGAGTGGAATCTTTTTCATATTTCCTCTTCTTTTTCATAGCCTTCAACTGGTTCTTAGAGAATTGCATCCAATGCTCAGAGATTGGGCAATTGTGCAGGATATAATAAGGGACATCATTGTCATCTCTGACTTTGGCAGGAGGAACTCTCTTCAAGGCCTTACTTCTTGTCTTTCTTTTCTTTGCAATTGTGGCAGATGAGTCATCAGAAGCAGTATTATAATCCTCAGATTCAGAACTTTGTGCATCATACAATGCATCAAGCTGTTTCATCAAATCCTCTTTCAGTTTAACAGCAGCTGATGGGGCAGAAGATACAGAAGCAGGAGGAGCAACAACAGCAGCAGCAGCAGATGAAACTATAGGTACTGAAGCAGCAGAAGTTACAACAGATATTGCTTCAGAAACAGCACTAGCAACTTCAGGAGAGACAGCAGCAGCTTTAGAAACAACAACTTCTACAGCAGGCTCAAAATCAACAGCCTCTGTCATCAAAACATCCTGAGATGAGGGCTCAGCAGCAGCAGATATAACTTCAGAGGTAGACACAGCATTGTCTTCAGCAGCAGCAGCAGTCACTGACTGAATAAAATCAGAGATGATTCTGGGGTCACAGCAGGAGAAGGGCACTAGAGCCCTGGACAAATCTTCTGACTGGGCAGCAAGAGCCTCTGGAGGCTGGACAGGATATGGCTCTGGGAGGCAGCAGAAGTAAGCAGTGTCAAAAATAGATAGCAGAGACCTTAGGTCTATTGCTATGATTGGAATGGCAGCAGTAGCAGAAGCAGAAGCAGCAGCAGTAGCAGCAGAAACAGCAGGGGCAGCAGCAGCAGCAACAGCTTCATAGGGCATCTCCCCCTGCCTGGATGCAGATACCTGTGCATCAAGGCACACTGCTGGGGGTGCTGCTAGAGGAGCAAAGAAAGAGGACAGCCTGGCAGAAAGAGCTGCCACTGATTGTTGTAGAGGAGCTAAAGAGGCCTCCATGAGAAGGGAGAGCCTAGGTGCAAGGAGCTCATACAACTGATCAGCAAGGGCTGGGAGATCTACATGCTCAAGGGGAGTAGAGGTAGAGGGTACAGGGATGGCTGAGGGAGCTGGAGGAGGAGGGCTGAAGGGTGGAAGGGATGGCTCAGGAGAGGGTAGGGTAGAGATAGAGGGTACAGGGATGGAAATGGAGGGAGTGAAGGTGGGTTGATCAAGAATCTGGTGGAGAAGGTCTTGGAAAGATGTGGAGGAGGATGGCAAATCTGGAGGAGAGGAGGGGGAATCATCCATGTAGGAGTCATCCAGGAGAGTGAAAGTTGGAAGGGATGGGGATGAGGTGACATCTGGAGGTGGATAGGAGAAAAGGGGATGGAGGTGGTCTGCTGGTGGAGAGGAAATTGTTGCTGGAGATGGAGTAGATGTTGGAGATGGGCTGGAGATGGTAATTGTGGAGGTGGCTGGAGAGGTGGATGGAAGTGGAGGTAGGGTTGAGCTTGGAGGAGGAGAAGCAGCAGCACTAGCAGGCAGGTCCTCTGCAGGGGCAGAGGCCTGGGGTGGAGTGACTCTTAGAGTCCTGGTGCATGAAGGGCCAGAAGAAGAGGGTCTGCTGGGCTTGGAGATTTGCCTGTCCCATTTCCCAAAAAGGGCACAGGTGAGTCTCTTGGAGGCATTGATGTGCACTCCAGAGGAGACTAGCAGGGCAGGGCACTTAGCCTGGAGGAAGATTCCCAGAATTCTTCCAAAGTTCACAAATGTCTTGTTGATCTTTTTCTTCAACAAATCAAAGAATACTTCTCCCCAGTTCAGGCTTTTGCTATCTACCAGAGCTCCCATAAGGCAGAGCTGATATCTGGAGATTGTGTCATGAGCAGAATGCTTGGCCAAGAGAACCTTGCCCACTACATCAGCCATAAACCTGTATTCCACAGACAGGTTCCTCTTAAACAGCTTGCTAGGGTTCCCCTCAGGATGACCCATCCTGGCAAGTACATCAGCAAACTCTTCTCCAGAAAGGTCAGCAGAATCTTCACCATTCCTTAAACCAAAAACCTCTGTCAATACTGCAGAAGTCATAGGTACCTGGGTGCCACCAATGGAACCAACTATGGTATTGTTGTCCAGGTTGTGGGCAGTGTATACCCATTCTTTAATCTCATCAGATGCTAGTTTGATTCTGGTTGTCATCAGGGCAGATAATTGCTGATCTTTGAACAATCTGAGAATATCCTGGAAGATTTGATCGGTTGTGTTGAAGGAATCGAAATCGATGTCAAAGCCGGCATCAAATTTCATGGCGGCGAGCACAGCAACAGAAACGGCCATGGTACCTGCAAAAAATCAACAGACAAAACGACCAAGTGTAGAACTGCTTGGAGGGAAGAAAAGTTTGCAGAGAAATTGAAAGCGCAAGAGAGAACGACGACGAAAAAAAGAGTTTTATATTAGGGTTCGACGCAGAAAAGGAAAGATCGTTGAACTTAGTTCGACGATCGAGGGTTCTAAAGGAATCTGAAGAGACTCCACAATCGTCGATCTCCGTTCGACGATCTGGAAAGGCGTCGAGCTCCGTTCGACGATCGTTCAGTGAACAAAATCGTCGAGCGCCGTTCGACGATCGTTGACCAGAGGAGATAGTTCATACTATCTGAGGAGCGCTGAACTCAGTTCGACGATTCTGGAAATCGTCGAACTCCGTTCGACGATCTGTGGGGAAATCGTCGAGCGCAGTTCAGAGATCAGAGAAATCCTAGACACTAAGGAAAATCAGAATTTTGCCTAGTCTTGGTCCATTTTGAGCTTTCAAAATCTTGAGTATTAATTAAGACTTCCTCCATCTAACATTCCTAACTGATTTAGGAAGAAAGTATGTTTCTTCTCATCCAAAGGCTTGGTGAAAATATCTCCCCTTTGTAAATCAGTTGGAATATACTGCAATTCAATTTTGTTCTTTTCAACATTATCCCTTAAGAAATGATGCCTAATCTCTATATGTTTTGTCCTACTATGGAGGACTGGATTTTGAGCTATGGAGATAACACTTGTATTGTCACAAAAGATTTTTGACTTCTCTAAGTTGTAACCATAGTCTAGGAGTTGATTTTGAATCCACAGTATTTGTGAACAACAACTGCCTGCAGCCATATATTCAGCTTCAGCAGTTGAAGTTGACACAGATGTTTGTTTCTTGCAAAACCAAGAGACAAGTCTATCACCAAGGAACTGACAAGTTCCACTGGTGCTTTTCCTGTCAATTCTGCATCCAGCATAATCAGCATCAGAGAATCCAGTTAACTCAAATGCTGAATCTTTTGGATACCAGAGACCTAGATTTGGACAACTTTTAACATACCTGAGAATCCTCTTTACTAATGTGAGGTGTGACTCTCTAGGGCTAACTTGGAATCTAGCACATATACATGTAGCAAACATTATATCTGGTCTACTGGCTGTAAGATACAGTAAAGAGCCAATCATTGCTCTATATGTTGTCTGATCAACAGGTTTCCCATGTTCATCAGCATCCAATACAGCATTGGTAGGCATGGGTGTTTTCATACAAGATGCCTCAGACATGCCAAATTTCTTAACCAGCTCATTAGCATATTTGGTTTGAGAAATAAAGATGCCTTCAGCATGTTGTTTGACTTGCAATCCTAGGAAGAAGGATAGCTCACCCATGCTACTCATCTCAAATTTAGAATGCATTAAGTTAGAAAACCTTCTGTATAGTTTTGAGTCAGTAGAACCAAAAATGATATCGTCTACATAAATTTGTACTAGTAGGGTATGGGACTTATGGGTTCTAATGAAAAGAGTTTGGTCTACTCTACCCCTTATAAAACCATTTTCCAAAAGAAAGCATGCTAGGGTCTCATACCATGCTCTAGGAGCTTGCTTGAGACCATATAATGCTTTATTTAATCTAAAAACAAAATCAGGATGAGTTGGAGAGATAAAACCTGGAGGTTGTCTGACATAGACTTCCTCTTTGATGTCTCCATTTAAGAAGGCACTCTTGACATCCATTTGATAAACTTTGAAGCCTTTGTGAGCTGCATAAGCTAAGAATATCCTGATGGCTTCTAATCTTGCAACAGGTGCAAAGGTCTGGTCGTAGTCAATTCCTTCTTCTTGAGAATATCCTTGGGCAACTAGCCTTGCCTTGTTCCTTATTATTACTCCTTGATCATCCAGTTTGTTTCTGAATACCCATTTTGTTCCAACAATGGAATGATCCTTAGGCTTTGACACTAGTTCCCATACTTTGTTCCTCTCAAATTGATGCAACTCTTCTTGCATGGCAATGATCCAGTGTGGATCTTGCTCTGCATCTTGAATGGACTGAGGTTCAATTTGAGAAAGGAAGCAGGTGTGCAACAGGTTTTGGTTGACCTGATTTCTGGTTTGCACACCAGCTGAGATTTCTCCAATTATTTGGGTAATTGGATGGTCTCTTGATGTTACTAAATCAACAGGGGGTGTTGATTGTTCACCAACCTGTGTTGTTGTTTCCTCTTGTGGTACAACAACTGGCTCTTCAGGTTGTGCTTCAATATGTTGAGCATTGCTTTCATCTTCACTGCTTTCATCTTCTTGAGCAACCTGTAGCTTGTTCATATCTTCAACTAGAGAGTGTTCCTGCAAAGGTTCTATGGTAGAAGAAATCTTCTCCTTGAAAGACATGTTAGTTTCATCAAAAGAAACATGAACAGATTCCTCAATTTTTAATGATGATTTATTATATACCCTATAGGCCTTGCTGATCATGGAGTATCCCAGAAACACTCCTTCATCAGCTTTGGCTTGAAATTTTGCTAGATGTTTCTTATCATTATTATGAATATAACAAGTGCAACCAAAAATTTTGAAATAGTCAACTTTAGGTTTCTTCCCTTTGAGTAATTCATAGGGAGTCTTTCGCTTTAGTTTATGTATCAGGCTTCTGTTCAGCACATAGTTGGAGGTGTTCACTGCCTCTGCCCAGAAGGATAGAGGTAGATGAGCATCTGACAACAATGTAGTGGCAGATTCAATAAGGGTTCTATTTTTCCTTTCAGCTACCCCATTTTGTTGAGGAGTTCTAGGAGCTGAGAAAGTATGCCTGATCCCTTCACTCTGACAGAACTCTTGCATAAGAAGAGAATCAAACTCTGTCCCATGATCACTTCTGATCAGGGCAATGTGAGTATTGAACTCAATCTTTACACATTTGAGAAACTCTGTCAGACACTTAAAGTTATCAGACTTCTTCCTTAGAAAGAACACCCAAGTGAATCTAGAGAAGTCATCTACAATCACCAAAGTGTAGGATTTCCCTCCTAGGCTTTGTACTGTGATGGGTCCAAATAGATCCATGTGTAACAGATACAATATCCTAGGTGAATCACTCTTATTAAGTGACTTAAAACTGTTTTTAGTTTGCTTGCCTAATTGACAGGCCTTGCAGAGTCCTTCCTTCTTGTAGGGGCCAGAAGGTAGTCCTCTAACAAGATTGTCCTTGGAGAGCCTAGCAATAGTTCTAAGGTTTAGGTGTCCTAGTCTCTTATGCCATAAAACATTTGGTCTATAAACTGAATTGAATAAGCAGATATCTATAGAAGTTGAAAGAAAATCTACAAGGTAGATGTTACCTTTCCTTTTACCTGTCAGCACAGTGGTGTTGTCCTCTGACTTGATCTTGCATAGAGTTTTGCTGAAGGTCACCTGGTAGCCTTCATCACATAGCTGACTGATACTGATTAGGTTGTGCTTCAGTCCTTCCACATATGCTACCTTCTTGAAGGTTACAGAACCAATCTGGACTGCTCCATATCCTTTAGTTTGTCCAAAGTTGGAGTCACCAAAGATAACTTTGGGTCCAAGCTTGGCTTTAAAGGAATTGAGGTTGTCCTTGTTCCCTGTCATGTGCTTTGAGCATCCACTATCCAAATACCATTGCTGGTTAGATGTTGGATAGGTCTTCACCTGCACATTAAGCAATTCACTTGTTTTTGACCCAGTTTACCTTGGGCCTAGGTTGATAACCTTTAAATTCAGAAATGAAAGACATCCCTGGCTGACTCTTATATCCTTCAGGATGATATCTCCTTGGAGGTAAAATCCATTCAGTATAAGGGTTATAGATTTGGGATGAAGAACCCTCAGGATTCAATTTTGACTTGCCATTGAAAAAGTTTCCAGAGCTCTGACCTCTGTTCGACGATCTTGGAGCTGAGTTCGACGATCTTGGGTCAGATCGTCGAGCTCCGTTCGACGGTCGACTATGGCTGAGGTCAGGTATATGGGATCGTCGACCAGCGTTCGACGATCTTGGCTTAGATCGTCGATCAGCGTTCGACGATTTGTCCTGAGATCGTCGAGCTGCGTTCGGCGATCGTCGATCTTCATTCGGCGATCGTCGATCTCCGTTCGACGATTTGTACTGGACTTTAGTTTTCTGAGGCAGATCAGAATTTTTCCTGGCAACCTCTACAACTCCCTTTCCCTTGTCAGAAATGAACTTGATAGGGGTTGTTAGAACAATAGGTTGGCTGGATGAGGCACCCAAGCCCAGTGTACTGTTGAATCTTGAGTTCACTGTGCTTGTGATGTCCATCAGCTTGATGCTTCTCCCATTGAGAGATTCTTCAAGCTTCTTGGCCTCAGAGAGTTCACTCTTCAGTGAAGCTATCTGTTCCCTATGGTTCTCCAACTCCTGAGAGAGCTTGAGGTTTTCTGATTTTAAAGCATTGTGTTCAGACAATTGATTTCTGAGAGAGATGATCTCTTTCTCAGACTTTAGCAGGTCTAAACATAGTGCTTTAAATTCAAGTTTAAAATCTTCTGAAGTGAAATCAAAAGAGTTGATTACCTGATCTTCTTCAGGTTGAGTTTCTGAGTCTGACTCTGACTCCTCTTCCTCTGAGTTGTGTTGAGAGGCATTGATTGCCATCATGCAGAATTCTTTTTCCTCTGCATCATCCTCATCATCACTTGAGCTGGAAGAGGCCTGTGACTCCTCTTCTGTCTCACTCCAGGATTCAGCAACAAATCCTTTCCTTGTGTGCTTATTTTTGCTGGTGGAAGGTTTGTTATTTCCATGCCTTTTGGAGTCCTTCTCCTTTCTTCTTTCTTTTCTGTCCCTCCTGTCCTTGTTCTTGTTTTCTGGACAGTCAGGAACCATATGCCCTGGTTTCCTGCAACCAAAGCAAATAATGTCTTTGCTATTGCCAGTGGACTTGTCATACCTTGGCTTATCTTGCTCCTTGTATGATCTTCTTCTGAAGTCCTTTCTGGCCATCTTATAGAATCTTTTGGCCAACAGGCTGAGAAGTTCATCATTGCTTGTGGCCTTTTCTTCAGGCAGATCCTCAGCTGCCTTGAATGCAATAGTCTTCTCCTTTCTTGTGGCTGGAGAAGCAGCCTTTTGTTCTTCTTCTCTGTTCTTGATGAGTAGCTCATAAGATTTGAGCTTACCCAACAAGGCTTCAGTGGTAATCTCATTTAGGCTTCTGGCATCTTTAATTGGCCAGATTCTTGAATCCCAAGTGCTGGGGAAGCACATTAGGATCTTGTCATTGAGTTCTGTCAGTGAGATTTCTTTGTCTAATGTCCTCAGTTCACTGACAATTAGACTTAATCTATTGTACATGTCTCCCACTGACTCAGTTTCTCCCTTCTTGAAGTTCTCATATTGGGAGATGAGATGAGATCTTCTGTCCTTTCTCTCATCAGCTGAGCCAGAGACAATTTCTGAAAGCTTGTCCCAGATCTCCTTGGCTGAATTACATTCAGCTACCTTCTGAAAGATGTCATCTGACATTGTCTGAGCTAGAATGTTCATTGCCTTGGCATCAGCCACTTTCCACTTTTTGATGTCAGCATCTGTTCCTGATGGGGGTGGAACAGCATTAGTGCTTGTGCTCTCTGGAGGTCTTGGACACACTGTTAAGACAGAATTAAAAATATCTTCGTCAATAGAGTTCATGTATAATCTAATCCTTGCTTTCCAAAGTGCAAACTTTGACAGATTGCACACTGGAGGTCTGGTGCTAGCATAGTCTTTGTTTTGGGTCATGATTTGTGCAAGTTAAATCTAATAATAAAATATAAAAAGAAGGATCTATTTTGGGATCTTGGGGTTCAGGTGTTAGCCTGTACAACCAAACAGATATGGTATGTTTAACCAACCTGGCTCTGATACCAATTGAAAGGGGAAACTAGATTTGATATACTCTAGAGGGGGGGTGAATAGAGTATATGGTGCTTTTTGAAAACACAAAGAAAACTTTTTGCAAAGCTTTACAACAATTGTTGTAAAGAGTGTAAGCAGGGAAGCAGAAATAAAACTAAGCTATGCAGATATTAAGCACAAGAAAATCTAGGCCAGAAACAAAAAGAAAACATGCAGAACCAGATGACACAAGGAAATATAGTGGTTCCCCAACTTGGGTACATCCACTCTTCTACCACCCTAGGTAGGAATCCACTGCAGGATGAGTTGATCAGGTGTCCTGGGCACCAATGAGCTTTTGATAAGGTGCTCAAAAACCAGATCAGATTTTTTGATCAGGTGTCTTGCCACCAATGAGCTTTTGACAAGGTGCTCAAAAACCAGATTCAAACTTTTGAAGGGAGTTTGAAAAACCCTTTACAGAATGGGGTTGAGAGAGTGATGACAGTCTTCTCTTTCTCAAGCAACTGAGAAGACTATGTGGATTCAGTGATGTTGTCAAAGCTCCCCCTGAGTCCTTGAAATCTTCAGGAAGATGAGCTTTGCTGAGGGTGATAGGCCTTCAAAGATAGATCTCCAGCAGAAGATGATTTCAGCAAGCTGAAATGTTGAGTGTCTGGAGTCTTGAAATGATATTGGCCTTGAACACTTGAGAGCTGAAGAGATCTGGAGAATGTTTGAAAGCTTGATCTCTTTTTGATGAGTGTTCTTCTGAATTCTTGTTGACAGAAGATTGAGAGAGTCTCTGTGTATAGAGAGGTGTCCTCTACTTGTCTATCTCTATTCTCTTGTTCTTGTCTATCTTCTGTCTGATTCAAAAACATTCTATCTTTTATTCTCTGAGTCTGAATAGAAAATTGCTCTGTCAAAGATAGCTGTTGGTCTGAATTAATTACAGCCTTTATTGCATAAAATGTTCTGAAGGAAAGTCCACTGAATTATTCCTTGAAAAATCCCTTGAAACTTGCTCCAGAAGTAAATGAAAACGGCTGTCAGATCTTCTGAATTAAATGCAGAATAACTTCTATCTGATTTGAATTTGAATTCTGAAAGATAACTGAAATCGTCGAACTGAGCTCTGCTATCGTCGAGCTGAGCTCAGCGAACTGGAAAATGCAAGCAGCAAAGAAGTCGTCGATCTGAGCTCAAAGATCGTCGAACTGAGCTCAGAGATAAGGATCCAGTGCAGGGTCAAAGTCGTCGACCTGAGCTCGGCGATCGTTGAATGGAGTACGACGATATTGAGAAGTTGAGCTCAGCGATCGTCGACCAGAGCTCGACGATATTATGAGGATTGAGCTCAGCGATCGTCGAATGGAGCTCGACGATCTGTCAAAGCGGAGCTAGACGATCGTCGACCGGAGTTCGACGAAACGTCGTGCTGAGCTCGACGATTTGGACTTAGTCTCCAGAAAAACTTGGGTCTTCAGGGCAGCTTCCAAACCTAGACTCCTGATCCCTTAGACTCAATTCTAATTGACCTATAATCTATACAGAAGGTCAAAACATAAAATCCTAGAGACATAGTGATCCTGACCCAAATTAGTAATAGGGTGTTCCAACAGCGTCTTCAGTGGACATTCCGTTGAACTGAGCGTTGTTCCGAATAATATTCAGAACAGCTGGTTTAATCTCGAACTGAGGATTTGTAATAGCAGGTCCGAAACCGGGGTATATACTCCCAACAGTGGGTGTAGTATAATCCCTCATGGTGCGGACCTGGGGAGGATTCACTTCATTTTCATCATCATGAGGTATCCCTCCAACTCGGTTGCCTGCATCAATATTCAGCTGGTCTCCCATTGGGGCAAAAAGGGTAGCTACGGCGCGTCTTCTTGCTAAGAGAGTACGTTCGATCTCTGGGTCGTAGGTGACAAAATCTCTTGTAGCTCGGCCTTGCATTCACTGTGGCAAACACTACACACTAAAAGAAACAGCAGTCAAAACAAAACAATACTAACTCTGATAACAATATTGGAAGTCATCCGAAGTCGCTCTACAGTTGCATTCCCCGGCAACGGCGCCAAAAACTTGATGCGTGTAATACGGCAAGCGCACCGGTCGCACAAGTAATAAAGTTTTGGGAGTAAATCCCCAAGTGTCGGTCTCTTGAGGAATGCAATTAGCGTAGAACGGCAACAGTACTGAGAATATCGTTATGAGAGTTAAAAATAGAATAAAAAGAAAATAGCGGACTCGGGAGATTGTGGATGTTTGATCTCCTGAACTAGTAAAAGCTATGCGGGTCGACGGCACCGCTTCGCAAGGTGAAGTGGGTTTGTCGGCCGCTATGCCGAACTTCAGTTGGGCGAGTGGAAGGGAAACTAATGGATTGCAGCGTTCTTGTGTGGATTGCAATCGGACAAGGCACATGAATGAAGTGGATGTGGGGTGAGTGAGGCGCATTCACAGACAGAACTCACAAGCATAAGAAGAAACTAACATTCCATTAACTAGAAAGTAAACTTGATATTCAGGGATGGAAATGTTCATTACACTGCTCAAAACAGTCATAACACAGAGGAAAGGGAAAAGGAGTAAACTAAAAGAGAATGAAGATCCACCGCGGGTCGTGGCCGGAGTAGCGAGTTGTCAATCCGCTTCCGGGCTCAGTCCGAGGAGGCTTCCGGTACCAACGATCTGTCACCTCGAAGGCCTTTAAGTCCGTTCTCTAGGTTATCTACTTCACCAACTCTGCAGGAAAGCTTGGAGTTGAAGTCATCAATGGCCGAGGGCTTCGCCGGAGTGTTGGAAAGCTCCGGAGTAAGTGGAAATGGCTTCCCGGCGAAGGTGGAAGTGATGGAGCAGCTGGATAAGTGAAAAGGGGATTCCCGCGCACTCTCCGATCGCAGCAAATGGCAGGCCTTGACCTAAAACGCGGAGCAGGGCTTTTATACGGAGGCAGCAGAAGCAGTGCGCACGCTCAGTGGCGCACGACCAGTGGTCGTGCGTACTGTAGGTCGATGATCGTGCGGCTTTTCCAAATAAACCTGCAACCTGGACAAGAAGCATCAGCATAAACGCGCACGAGCAGTGGCGCACGACCAGTGGTCGTGCGCACTATGGCCAGTGCTCGTGCGATTACCGAGACAGGGTTATGAAAAAGGGGGTGTAATGCGCACGAATGGTGGCGCACGACCAGTGGTCGTGCGCAGTAAGTCCAGTGGTCGTGCGCTTACCCAGGCTGATTCAGTTGAAAACGTAGAGTAGTGCACACGATCGGGGGTGCACGACCAGTGGTCGTGCGCAGTAGATCCCCTGATCGTGCGCAGTATTCCTGTTTCACAATCATCCCGGAACACGCACACGACCCCTGTACCAGCAGAAGGGGCAGAAAGGCCACCAGAACGTGCACACCACATCCCCGAGATAGGGCTAGAGAATAACAACAGAATGGAAACATAGAAAGCACACAGAAGCGGACATACAGTGCACTTAATCGTGAAAAAGGTACATAAGCACAAATGAGCAATAACGGCTCTCAAGTGTAATGCTACGACGATAAAACTAGCCCAGATGAGTCCAAAAATCAGTGTAAAATGTGGGCTCATCAGAAACACTTGTGATCTATATGGAGGGGACAGATGAGGTTAGAGATGATAGGAAGTCCTTGCTCAACCAAGAGTATGAGCCTTTCAGGCAATCCAAGGGGGACAACATAACCATCTGTTATGAAAAGTTATTTAGGATTATGAATGAGCTAAAGACTTATGGAAGAGTATTCAGTCAGTATGAACTGAATGATAAGTTCCTTAGATCTTTTTCTAGAGAGTGAGACACTAAAATCTGTGTCATCAGAGAAGTGACAAAGCTGGGTGAGACAGTTTCTCACACCCTCTTTGGGAAGCTGTTGTCATATGAAATGGAGCTGGCTGCAAGGAAAGAAGAGGAGAAACAGAACAAGTGTCAGGCAAGAGACAAGTCTGTAGCATTCAAAGCTGAAGGCTCCAGCAAAGGTAGAAGAAAGTCTCCCTCTCCACCAAGGAGAGATGCTGAATCTGATTCTGGAAAATCAGAGAAAAGCACATCAGACTGTCAATGGTCTGATGAAGATTTTGCTACCTTCACGAGACAATTCCAGAAGTTCTTGAAGAAGAAGCACTGGAGAGACATGCCTTCCTCCTCCTCACATCCCAAGGAAGACTACTACAAGGGCAGGAAAAAATCCTCTAAGGAGGACAAGTATGGTTCCAAAACTGGTAAACAGGTTTCCTCTAACATGACTTGTTATCATTGCAGAAAACCTGGGCATGTGATTGCCAACTGCCCAGTCAAAAGAAAGGAACATAGTGAGAAAAAGGAGCACCAGCAAAAAGGCAATAAGGAGAAATCCCTTTTTTGTCAAGAAGCGAAGAAGTTGGACTGACTCCGTCTCATCAGAGTCAGAAGAAGAAGAAGCCTACATTGGGTTGTACTCTACTAAAGAAGGAGTTGTTGAAGCAGACTGTATCAAAAGGCTGGCTGCTTTAGAAGAAGAAGCTGAGAAGGTTCATCCTGCTGTCAGGATTGAAGAAAGGGCCCCTCTATCACAATCTGATGGTGATTCAGAGGTGGATTCTGAAGAAGACAGTTGTTGCCTTGGGCTGATAGCTAGGTCAGATGAAGAAATCAGCCAGGATCAACCTGATCCAAGCAAGAAAATTTTTGTTACTAGCTCTGCTTGTTCAGATTATGAATCAGTTCTAGATTCTTGTGCTTCTGCATCAAGTCATGATGATGGCTCAGAATCTAAGGGAGACATCAATCAATTGATTGATAATTATTGTGCACTTTTACAGGCTCTAAAGAAAAGCAAGCTCCTAGCTAAACAACAGGCTCATGAAATTGTCTCTTTAAAGCTTGTTGCTTCAGAATCAGCAAAATTGCTGGATCTGAAGACTCAAGAAGTTAGCAAACTGAAGAATGTAATGATTCTTCAGATGAGCACCATAACCTTCAAGAATAATCATATCAGGAACTTTGAAGGAAAGCTTCAAAAGGAGAGGGAACTAGTGGCTAGCTACTCTAAGCCTAGTACAGTGTTGTCCTTGATAGACTCATTCTCCTCCCAAAAGAGAAAGAAAGGGTTTGGATTCAAGGGAAGGACAAGAGCTGCTAATCCCAAGGGAAAGGACAAAACTCAAGTGGAGTCACTAGCCTCTAAGCCTCCTGTGAAATTTAATAGAGTGCAATTTCCTTCTAACAGCCATGACCATGAGAGTATTTATGCTCACTGGAATTATGCTAGACCATCTTGTGTGAACAAAGATGTTCCACAGTATGGTGGTAGTTACAGCAAAGGTGTAAGTGCCTATGAGAAAATACAAATGACCCATCCTGGACTATTTGTGTTTGGTGCAACAACCCCTTCAGTCAAGTGTAAATCTGCCGACTGTTCTCCAATTCCTCCAGTCCACTCTAAGACAAAGGGCAAGAATGTCAGTAGACCAGACCTGAGCATCTCTGAGGCCATCAAGAGTATGCTTTATGAAAAGAAAGCTGCTGCTAGAAGGGCTCAAGATATATCAAGCACTTCTACTGCCAGACCCACCACTTGTCAGACTGGGGCTGGAAAACCACGGAACAAGACTGTTGTCACTCCTTCAAGACCCAGAGCTGCTATTAACACATCCACTAGACCTGCTCCAAAAAGAAGGTACAACATTCATGAGTGTTGGTGTTGTGGCAAGGTAGACCACTTTGTTGTTGATTGCTGACACAATCATAGTGTACAGAGAGCAAATGTCAGCTTGTCTGTCAGAAAAGCTGCAAGCAGGCAGAATTATTTTCAGCATAACATGCACCAAGGACCCAATAAAAATTGGGGTCCTAAGGTTAACTGATTTGTGTTTTGCAGGTTAGTCCAAGTCCCATACCCCTATATGGTACTTGGATAGTGTATGTTCCAAGCACATGACTGGAACAAGGAGCATGCTGAAGGATTATGCTCCAGTAAAGAATGGATCAAAGGTTATCTTTGGTTGGTCAGAAAAAGGGGTGACTAGAGGTTATGGTAAGATCTCTAATGACATAGTCACAATCACTAGAGTAGCCTATGTGGAAGGGTTGCAACACAACCTGATAAGCATTAGCCAACTCTGTGATCTTGGCTATGACATAGTATTCCACAAGGATGAGTGCCAAATTAGGAGGTTAATTGACCAAGAGGTCATCTTAACAGACACTAGGAGTGAAAATGTGCACTGTTTAGATTTCCTATGCTCTAGCAAATACTCACCTGTATGCCTAGTTGCAGATGAGAAAGCCTCTTCCTGTGTCCAGTGGCACTAGAGGCTAGCCCATCTAAATTATAGGACCATAAGCAAGCTGTTCAGCAATGAGCTAGTTTGGAATGAGCCTAAGTCTATATACACTAAAAAGGGTATCTGCTCTGCATGCCAAAAGGGCAAACAGACTAAGAGCTCCTTCAAGAGCATTGACACCAAAGACTCAGTGAGGTGCTTATACCTGTTGCATATGGATCTGTTTAGTCCTATGCCAATTCAAAGTGTAGGTAGGAAAGTCTACACCCTTGTGGTTGTTGATGACTTTTCTAGATTTTCCTGAGTGTTCTTTCTAAGGAAGAAATCTGCAAACCCTGATGTCTTTCAGACATTTGTCAAGTAAATTCAGAATGAATTTAACAGCACTGTGGTTAAAATCAGAAGTGACCATGACACTGAGTTTCAGTCTGAGTGCATGACAAGGTTCTGTGAAGAGTTAGGGATTCATCAAGAATTTTGCTCTCCTAGAACACGTTAGTAAAATGGAATTGCTGAGAGGAAAAATAGGACTCTCATAGAGACTGGTAGAACCTTACTAAGTGACTCATCCCTCCCAGAATACTTCTGGGCTGAGGCAGTTAATATTGCATGTTATGTCCTTAATAGGGCTTCTATCACCAAGAGCCACAAGAAGACTCCCTATGAGATCTTGAAGGGCAGAAAACCAAACCTGAGCTATTTCATGATATTTGTTTGCAAATGTTATGTGCTCAATAATGAAAAGTCCATTTAACTAAGTTTGCTACCAAGTCTCATGAATGGATCTTTGTTGGGTACAACACTCACAGTAAGGCATATAGAATCTACAACTTAACTATCCAAGTTGTAGAAGAGTAAATGCATGTTGTTTTTTATGAATCCAACATGGTTAACTGTGAGCTGCCAAACTTCTTCTCTTATAGTATTGCAGGTACAGAGCAGATGATGGACAAGCTAACCATCAAGGAAGCTACCCCCACAGTCCAAAAAATGATGATGGACTGCCTATTCCAAGAGAAGGGGAAAACATACCTGAAGAAAATGAAGACCAGCTAGCTGAAAACCCTGAATATCAGCAAGCTGCAGCTAGATTACAGCTTACTCACTCAACGACAGATAACAAAAAAATTCTGTTAAGTAGTTTTGCGTTGAGTGGAGCTTACTCTCTCAACGCCAAGACGCAGAAATATTTTCTAAGGCAAATAGTGTTGAGTGAGGCAAGCTCACTCAACGCTCTCAACGCTCTCAACGCTCTCGACGCTCTCAACGCTCTCGACGCTCTCAACGCATTGAAGCAAAAAATTAGCTAAGTCCAAATGCTTGGATTGCTTGGCTTTCGTCGAGCTCAAATTCGTCGAACTGAGCTCAGCGTTCGTCGAACTAAGCCTGGAGTTCGTCGAACTGAGTTTAGTCTTTCGTCGAACTAAGTCTACAGTTCGTCGAACTGAACTTATGCTTTCATCTAGCTAAGCTTGTCGTTCGTCGAATGGAGCTCAGCATTCATCGAGCTCAATACCTAGACATGCAGAATTTTGTCTAAGTGTTGTAGCGTTGAGTGATATCTACTTACTCAACGCCTTTGGTTCTAATGATTGAATTTTGTCTAAGTCCAGAGATGCTGAGTCATGCTAACGTCAGCAAAGTCAAAAAGTCAACCAAATTCAAATGTTGTGGAAATGCTGTCAGAGACGTTGACGGCCAGCTGTTATCATCTTCTGCACTTTCCAAGTAATATTTTCAACATTAAGTGCTGGGGCCCACATACAACAAAGAGTCGTTGAATCAAGATTAAATGGAATGCATGCGCTGAATGACTTAATCTCAACCATCAATCCTGGCGGTGGGACCCACTGCTCAATTGGCCTTTAGAGAATAAAAAGAAGCAAATCGGACAGAGCAATCAATCGATTCCTTGTCTAGGTTTTCTGAAAACGAAAAGTGCGCCCGAACTTCATCCTCTTACTCGTCATTTTCGTCAAGCCTGAATAAGTTGTTCTGTACAGAGAACCTTGCTGGGGAAAGAGATAGCTGAAGCAATCACCATCTGCAACAGCAGGATCAGAAGCTATTCTGAGGAAACAGATCTACAAGTTCTGTAGAGAAAAGAAAGCTGCTTGAAGAAAATTCTACTGCCTACTTATTTTCTTCAACAACAAAAGCTTGGACTGATATTTGCTCAGTCCAGGAAGAAGAAGACACAAAGATCTTGCTCTGGTGTCTAATCATCTATCTCTTTATTTCTTCTTCTGTAAAGATTCTTGGTAAATTTGAAGTTGTAAGCATGTATTATAAAGGCTGAGATCTTAGTGACCTGCGTTTGGCTCTGTGTCGGGTAAAAGGTCTTTGTGACCTGGGTTTGGCTTAGTGTCTAAGTTGTAGGTCTGAGTGACCTGTGTGGTCCTGCGGGATCTGTGCTGTAAGCTCTTGAGGAGCTGAGTTCTGGGGGGAGAGCCGAATCTAACACACTGTTAGATAGGCGCAAAGGAACAGTGGATGTACCCAAGATTGAGGAACTACTATAAATTGTTGTGTCATTTGTGATTGATCTTGAAAGCAAAAACTAACCTAATCACCAACCACAAAAATCTGCAAACAAGTTAGAATAATCAAATAGAGACAAAAACCTATTCACCCCCCTCTGGGTGTTTAGCTAGCTTTAAAAACAAGACTTTCACGGTACACTCCTTATAAGAAAATCTAATAATGTCTGAGATATCTCTAAAATGTGGTGGTCTATCAGGAGGTTCTTTCAGTGGAATATAAAAATATTCATCTACTGTGAGACGAGTGCTCAGATGATCTTGAGAGACAACTATACTAAATACAAGCTCGTAACGAGCCAGATGTCTCTCAGGGAATGTAACACATCAGGGGCTCACGAGGAGGTGTGTACGATAAGTCATCGCGTATAAGACGACCACCTGGGTGAAATTGTGCATATAGACTTGAAGTCGTGACTTTAGAATATGGTGATCGTCCCAAACAAGAAAGAACTCATCGGGTAGTTCAGAGGGTGGCGTGTCCCAAAACTCTTCCTGAATGTGAGGTTTCATAAGGTAGGTCCTCACAATAAGAGTATGATCAAGTGGACTCAAGGTAGGCCCTACATATGTCATGTTCCACTCAAGGTCCCTTCTTTGGGGCAAGGCAAACGATGATAATGAAAGAGGCGTCATACCTAAGTAGCTTACCCGAGTCTCATCCTCACCATGATGTGGTGGATCATCAAGAGGCTCAACAGGGGGCTCATCATATGGCTCGTCACTAAGGTCAAGGTCCTCCCAATGAGTACCAACGAAAGGGGTAGTGCCCCCGTGCATGGGTGACATAGCCGCTATGAGATCAAGACCAGGCTCTGAGCTCTCGGTCGCAACGTAGCTCAAGGTAATGCCAAGGGAAAAGCGACATAGTCCTATGCTCAAGAATGGGTCTGTGGGTGCGGTGTCAGGAAATGAGTCTAGGGTATGAGTGTTAATCAACGTCGGACATGCCAAAAGTGGAGGTGTGGGTGAGGGGCACAACACTACAGACTCAATAGGTCGCTCAGGCTCACCCTCCGTCGGAGTCACAAGAGACGGGTCAAAAACAAGAGATAGGTCATTCACGGGGCTAAGCATCTCGCTGGGGTGAGAACAATCTGTATCAGGTATCACTTCCGTCGTGGGTGGCAGGACAGTGGTAGGGAGCGTGGTGACCTCAGTATGAGAAGAACTCGTACTGTGGAGGTCAAGGTGAGGGTCCAACCAACCAGCTCTGGCGGATCTCAAGGACTGTTCGTAATGAAGGGTCGAGCTGATACGTCTGCTCGAGTGACTTCGAACTATGATAAACCACCTTAGTACGGATGTCAGATCGAAGCCCACACCGAAATCTGCAAGTGATCATGACTGAGTCCTCTCGGATATCGCTCCTTATTATTAACTCACCAAAACAATCCCTGTACTCAGCGACAGACATGGATTCTTGGTAAAAGGAAAATAATTGGTCGAGCAAGAGACTCTGATATGATGAAGGCAGATACCTCTGACACAATGTACGCTTCATGTCCACCCAACTAGTGATGCGTCGAAAACGGTCTCGCTTGCGGGTCCTCTCAACGCTAGCCCAATAAGTTCTCGCCTGATCTAAAAGCCTAAGTTTCGCAAACTTAACGCGATGCTCAACAAATAACTCAAACTGATCAAGATAATACTCAATATACATGAGCCAATAACTGAAAACTCGGGAGTCGATGAGCCGTCAAAGGAAGGGGAAACTGTACGAAACTGACTCTCAAGATATCTCTCAAAGTGACGATCCTCATAATAGTCATCCCTAAGGTAATCGGGTCGAGTCGAATGATCAACACGATCCGCTCACAACGACAATCATCATACTGATCGTCTCTGGCATAGCGAGGTTGTGTCGGTGGGTCGACACGATCTCGGGAAGTGGGGTACCGCAGACAATAATAATTATCATGATAACGTGATGATTTCTCTGAAGTCGCTCTATGAGATTGCGTATAGGCGGACTCAGAATCTCCAAAGAGAGGAGAGGAACGACGATGATAATTAGTCATGGATGAACTTAAAGACTCTATATGACTTACCACTACATATATAAATGGCCTAACCTTGACCTCTGATACCAAAATGATGTAGGTGTAGGCTAGTGGTGCACAAAACCTATAATGCTAGGTGTGAGTGCAAGGGTGACATGGTAATCCGAACCTATATACGATGCGATGATCAATGTTTCGACAAATGAATATAAACAATGAAAAATTCAGCACCACACAAACATTAAAATAGAACAAGCAAATATTTATTTTGGGCAATATTATAATGACTTTCCTCCGCTCGGAGGGCCAAGGTCAAGCGCGCGACGAATAATTCCTCCTGCAAGTTAGTAGTGTATCGAAACAAATCTCTACTAGTAAGAATCAAAGCGGTGTATATTAATTCACTAATGATAAATGTCAAATCACATAAACCAATATCACAAAAGAACTCACAAAGTAGAGGGCTGAACCGAGACACTGAATATTTGGAGGGCCGGATGTGTAGATCGGCGATCAGAGGTGTAACCGGTGGCGAAGCGAAGGTGGCGGTGGTTGTCCTCGGCGGAAAACGGTGAAAACGGACAATAAAACTGTGGATCCGACCATGAATAAGTAGATCCGGGCCGGGGATGGGTAGATCCGCAAGTTAATGTCGGATCCGGGCAAAAATGAAAAGTATGAGATGTGGAAATAACGGATCGGGAGTGAAATTCTCAGATCTGAATGGATATAGAGAATTAGGGTTGTTTGAAAGTGGTTCCACGAAGAGGAAGAAGTGGAGGGTCGGCGTGAACAGTATTTGGGTGGGCAACGAGCGGGTGGATAGGAACATGTGAACAATATCGGGTGAACAGTAACGATGAATAGCAACGATGAACAGTAACGCTAAATAGTAATGGCGAACAGTGATCGTGAACAATTTTATGTGGTAGGGGTTGGTGTTTGGGGGTTGTAGTGGCTGCAGATGAGAGTTTTGGAGGGGAAAGAAGACTATGGATGGGTAGACCTTGAGGGGGTGTTTGAGCGCCTAGGAGTCGTCACCTAGGTTTCCACGACGTTGGCACCGGGGAGTGATCGCTGGAATCTGGTAATAGAAGTCTCCAAATTCTGCAATGATCTCAATTCAGCCCCCTACCACTCTTATTTATAATAAAAGAAGCACTAGGGCATCCCATTCGACGACTATGATTGGTCAGTGGGAGATGCCTCAAAATACATGAAATAAAAGTCCAAACAAAATAAAGTAATATAAGATTTTGACTCGCGGTGACGCTCCGGACGCAATCGCGGAGCCCGATCGTCGATTCGGGCACGCCATATATGGAAAGTTGCCAATTCAGCCCCGAACGAGCCCAAAGCGCGTCCTCGTCTCTGCTTCACATCAAAAACCAACCAATAGCAATGCAATGTATTGGATTCCATTCATAGCTCAATTATACTAGATAAAATTTTTATATAAAAAATTAATTAATAAAAAAATCTTAATAGCAACCGCATCAATGATTTGAATAAATCTCTACAACAATAACACTCGAGCCTTTATCCCACTATAGTGGGGTCAGCTATATGGATCCTTTGTCGCCATTGTGCCCAATCTTGTGTCATAATCTCACTAATGCCTAAGTACATCATGTTTTTCCTTATAGTTTCATTCCAAGTCTTTATTAGTCTACCCCTCCCTCGTTTAACATGTCTATTGACTATACTCTCACAGCGCCTAACAAGTACCTCTTATGATATCCTTTGTACGTGTCCAAACCATCTTAGCCGAGCTTCTCACGTCTTCTCTGCAATTGGTGCTACTCCTATCTTATCCCTGATATATTTATTCCTAATTCTATCCAGTCTCGTGTGTCCACACATCCACCTAAGTATTCTCATCTCTGCAACTCCCATTTTTGCTCATGTTCACAATTCATTGCCCAACGCTCAGAACCATAGAGCATTGCTGGTCTAATCATAGTACGGTGCAACTTGCCCTTAAGTTTTAATGGTACTTTACGATCACACAAGATCCCTGATGTAACACCCCAGGTTTCCCACAATTTAAAAACAACAAATTGCAATTTTGGAGCTATCGTTGGCGATAGCGATATTGCCCGACAATAGTGATCAAAACTATACAGTCGTCAAAACGATGAAATCGATTTGCTACCGTTGGCCATAGAGATATCGCCAGACAATAGTGTGCCACGTAGCAGACTGCTACGTGTCAGTTGGCTGTGAAGCGGTTGTTGAACGGTGCTGACTTGGTCAAGTGGCCACCTCTGAAGCTATCGTCCGGAGATAGCAATATCGTCCGACGATAGTATTGAATTAGAATTTTCATCTTTAATCCAGGACATCCATTTATTTTGTTCTGAGGATCCGATGGCTAGATTTAATCACGGGTGATAAGGGTTGGAGAAGGGATTTCTTTTCTCATTTCTTCTTGAACACTCTCTCTCTTCCAATTTGAGAAAATAAGAGAAGGAAAGGGTGTTGGTGCTTAGCCCTTAAGGAGAATATTTGAAGCTATTGTAGGAGTTTCCAAGGTCGATATCGCTAGTTGAGGCTAGATCCGCAGAGAGGAAAGCACTGCGAGTGATTCCATCCGGATCAATTACAAGTTCATGGCTCCGAAACAATCTACGAGGGTAACGTCTCACCTTCCGAATACTTCAACATGATAATCCTCTTATTTGGCATCATTGCATGGAAGTCCCCATCAATTGATAGTGTGAGATACTTATTTTTGGTTGATATGGAGTAACCTATAGAATTTGCATATAGAGCTCAGATCGTTGTACGGGCATAAGCATGCTTTGTGAAGCCCATCTGGACATGTTCATTTGGATTGATGATGATTGATTTGTGTGCCAGAGAAGACTCCATGGAAAACGAGAAGTTTACGGAGTTTTGTGGGTACTACAGGTTGTTGCAGAAGTACTGGAGGGTGTCTACAAGAAACACCTAAGTTGGCAACAAAAACGAGATTATGTTGCTATCGTTCACGATAGCACTATCACTGGCGATAACTCTTCTGGTTGAGACCAGTAAGCAGTTTTATGTGTTGGGTGTGCCATACCCAAGGCTGACAGATTTGTGTTCTATCAATATCGCCCGATGATAGTGATGTCGCGACGATAGCTCCCAGTGAGCTGTTGTTTGATTGTGAAGCCCAGGTCTTGAGGATCGGGTGCATAATATTAAGCTGTGAGGCTTGCAGTACCTAGCTTGGTGGCCTTGTGTGTCGACCGAAGGGATAACGCTGGTTATCACATTAACAGGCTGGGGTGAGGCTGACCCGCATCGTGCAGGTTGTTCGCAATGATTGAGTTAGGCAAAGATGATCTGAACCTTTCCACTATGAGTCAGTGAAGAGGTAGCTCCTCGGTGTACCAGTCCTGGGGAAGTCCGGGAAGCGTAATAGCTTATGACCATTTAAGTGAGTGATGCTTAGGATGGAGGTGAGACTTGAAATTTAGTACACCGAAAATGTGCCCTGAGCCCACGAAGCATGCGATTGTGCGTGCAGACATTTGTGATGATTGTGGAAACATATATATACTGCCACGATGCTTGCTTTGCAGGGAAGGTGTACCAACACCCCGGACATGTGGTGGTGGGGGGGGGGTCGTTATAATTGTGGTCAGCTAAAGCTGACCATTGCTTTGTTTTTCCACGTCTTTGTACAATGAACGTGTGAAGGTACTGGCGAGCCGAGCGGGATGTAGCGTGCTGAAGCCCTTTTGCTGTGCTGACCCTCGAAAGCCCAAGTGCTTGTTTACTATTTTCATGTGTTGTCGGTCTGCATGCTGATGTATGAAATTCACTGTTGTATAAACATAAACACCGGTTTGTAAGGACATAAGGCCAAACCCTTCTATATATATTCATTTTAGTGGTTTTAGTGGGCATCCTTTGATGAGTTAATTATATAAAATGCTTCTATTAGTGCTGAACTTTGTGTTAGTTTGTTAGATGTTTAGTTTCATTCCGTAACATCGCAGTCTGTTCTTTGAATATGGCGTCGGGCTCCGACCGGACCTTCTGTTATATTCTTTGTGACGGACGTGGTGTTACAATTTGGTATCAGCTTCTGGTGTCGGTTCCTTCTCGTTTGAATTCGTGGTCAAATTCTTTTTAGGGGGATGAGCACGTGTGTGCGTCGCCGTTATAACATGAAATAATCCATGAATGGCCACATAGGAATGAAAAATACACATGTTTGAGGAATCCGTGTGTTCCTATGATTACAGTTTATAATGCTAATAGTCGCTTAATTGTGTGTTTCACGATTATATGTGACTAGGAGAGGTGTGGGACGATCGCAACCCCGATACTTTGTGGAAATAGGTGCACATATGGATATGCCTACAACCACTCTTTCCGATGAAACTATTCAGTTGATTATTGAAGCTGTGTACAACATGATCACTGCTCAACCTGGAAGGCTCGTACAACCTCCTGCCTCGGAGGTAGCCCTGATGCCGGTTGGGGTAGTTGAGTAGATCGCAATGAGAAATGCATCAAATCAATAGTTGAACCTGCATCTGGAATAGGGAGAGCACACAGTTGATGAATATCTACACAAGTTCATTAGGCTGAACAGTTATGCGGGGTTTATGTTGGAAGGTGAGGAGCAAAAGACCAACATGTTTTATGATGCTCGTGACCTGAGGTAGGAGGTCAGTTTGGGCCTCTAAGGTAGGAGATGTTGTCTCTGATGTAGGATCCTTTGTGGATCTGAGGTAGGGTTTTTGTGACCTGAGGCAGGAGGCTAGGTCGTGCCTCTGAGGTAGCAGACTTGGTCTCTGAGTTGTAGGATCTGTGGATCTGAGGTTTGATTGGAGTTTGGACGAGTCTAGCACTGCGCTAGATATGCAGAGGGGGAAGTTGACATACCCAACTCGGCGAACCACTTCCCAACTCGGCGAACCACTATAAACTGTTGTGTGCTTATGTTGTGGCTGTGTTGTGCCGTATTTTTAATTCCGCAAAATATTCAAGGAAGGCTAAACACCTATTCACCCCGCCCCCCTCTAGCAGAGTAGAGACATCCCTTGAATTTCATTCACATTAAGCGTAATCAGAATAGATCCATTGAAAGGTATAAAGACAGGTTGGTTGTTAAAGGATTCACTCAGGTTGATGAAGTTGACTATTAAGAAACGTTTGCTCCTGTTGATAAAATTGACTTCTGATCAGATTCTTCTCTCTATTGCGACTCAACAATAATTACTCTTTTATCAATTTGGATGTCAAGAATGCGTTCTTGCATGAGGATCTTCATTGAGAGGTTTATATGACACCTCCACCAGGCTTCTCATTTCACACATCTAATCATGTATGCATGTTCAATAGAGCTATTTATGGCCATAAACAATCTCCCAGGCATCGTTCGAGAAATTTAGCACTAAACTTCTATAATCTGGTTTTTTAGAAGTGACTACAATCATTCTGTCTTTATTCACAAGGATGCCTCCCATACGACTATACTTGTTATGTATGTGGATGACACCATTCTCACTAGCTACAGTGCTAGTCATTTTCTTGAGGTTAAGAAATGACTTGCCTCCATTTTTGATATTAAAGATCTTGACGCTCTTTGGTACTTTCTAGGGATAGAAGTGGCTCGGTCTATGAGGGGATCTTTATCTTTCAATGAAAATATGCGCTAGACCTCCTTGATGAGACAGGTATGCAGAGGCTAAACCTGTAGAGAGTCCCATTCACTTGAAATATGACATACACAAACAATGCTCCTCAATTTTGATACAAAAATTGTAGTTTTAGCGTTTAATGGGTAAATTGATCTACCCGACTATAACTAGACCGAATATTGCATTTGTTGTATCAATGCTAAGTCAATTTATGCATGAACCACTTGTTCATCATTATGAGGCTGTTCTGAGGAGAGAAAATATTTGAAAGGATCGTCTGAGTAGGAAATTCTGTATAAAAATCAAGGGCACTTTAATATATCGGGGTACTACGATTTTGATAGGGCTGGATCATCTAATGATAGAAAGTCCACTAGTGGATATTGTATATTATTTGGAGGGAATCTTGTGTCTTGAAAAAACAAGAAAGAAAATGATGTGGCCCGATCATCAGCTGAAGCTGAGTATAAATCTATGGCCACTTCCACTTGTGAACTAATATGACTTAGATCTATAAGCAAAGAACTAGGGTTTGAGGCCCATGGAGCTATCTCTTTATATTGTGACAATCAATCGGCTATCAACATAGCCAATATTCCTATTTTTCATGAAAGAATCAAAAATAATGTGGTGTATTGTCATTTATTAGGAGTTAAAGTTTAGACAAAAATCATTTCTACTTCATTTTTTACATCAGAGAATCAACTTACTGACATGTTTGCTAAAGCTATATCTGGGAGAGGATTACAAAAGAGTGGTGCCAAGTTGGGTCTCATGATCTCTACAAAGTTAGCTTGCAAGCGGGTGTTGAAAATAATATTATTCAAGCTAAATGTGACCCACATTAGGATTTGAATGCGGGACCTATATACAATGTTTTGGCCTCTCTCACCCGGTTCAACCTGCAATGCCATCGTAAGCTGCACCAAAGTATTTTCCTCTTTATTTCTTCAATCCGGCCTACCACACATAGTAACCATGTTAAAACCTAAGAATCCTACAATTTTTAGACGGATGTTTAGATTCTAAAATGTCACCACTGAGGAAAAGGAAAGGTTGTTGTGTTAGTTCCACATCATCTGTGGAAGGGACGAATGCTTGGTTTTTAAGTGTGGGTGGAAGACTCATTGTTTGAGCTGCTTTCGAGACGAGAAGACACAAAAGCAACCAAGAGTGATATCAAAAGTACATATTTATCTAGAACTTTTCAAGATATCATTGAAGAATCCTCTTGAATATGTTTACCTTCTACTTTCATGGATAACTAAGCTTTTCTTTGCTTCTCCAGCAAGGAAGTTATGTGTGCATTGTGACCACTTATTGCGAGGGAGGTGACATGTATGTATGAGACTAATACAGCCTTGCTTTTAGCTATCTACTATCTTGTTATCATCATTCTTAAATATGGATGCAGGGCTGAGAAAATAAAGATGGCAAGAGGATCACTCTTTTCTGAAGAGGTGAGAAGAGATGAAATACAACTCTCTTGTACTAAACTTCCACATAGTTAGGAACACAATACCATTTCATCTCTGCTGTCTTGAAACTACAGAGAGTTTACAAATGGCTGACCCAGCTTCTCCTCGCAGTTGATTACCTGCATTCTAATCGGGTTCTCCATAGAGATCTTAAGGTAAACTTCTACTGAACTTTTTTGAATGTCTATTTAGTTGGTTGTGAGAACCTATATTTGTCTCTGTCTTCTCCATCTTCCTCTTTTTAGGTGATCCAAACTTTGTTAGAAGATTACATCTTCTTACAATTTTCAATTTTCTTGAATTTTGATTCCAAATCTATATTGAATTTTGAGTATGTAGTCAAGACCAACATGAATTTTGTACTTGCACGATGAATGATCAATTTCTACTTTATTTCAGTGCTCAAATATATTCACCACCAAGGATGATGATGTTCGGCTAGGTAAGCAACTTTCTAATTTTATATTTTCAAATAGTTTTCCAGTATTTAGATATCAAACATATATAGTTCACACTTCAATGATGCCTGAAATTTTATTCTAATTTTGTTAGGTGACTTTGGACTTGCAAAGCTGCTTTATTCAGAAGATCTCACCTCTTCGGTACAACATATTGTATTTAAATAGTTATAATGAATTTCTGCACATATCTTGATATTCTTCTCATAATAAGATGCATTAGTTTAATGCTTCAATTTGACATAAATCTATATTTCGAGATCAGTTCCTGGGCACTGAAGTAAAAAAAAACGAAATTTATTTATATTCAGCAAAAAGCTAAAATTGCATGTTCAACTAAAACTAGAACATTTTGGAAGATTTTCTCTACAGCTATAGGTGTGAAATTATGAAGAGCAACAAAAATTTTTATCTTGTGAAATTGATGGGGGACCATCGGCCATTAACAAGACGGGGCCCACTTTCGTTTATTCTCGCCGGAAGTCTCGATCGGATTGACGATCCGATCCCATGGATGCGCCCGGATGCGCATCGCATCGAACCTTTTTGATATATTATATCACTGTATTTGATTATATTTTCATGTATTTGGCACGCAGGATCTTCGGCCAATCACGGCCGTTGATTCCGGGTGCCCTAGTGTTTCTAATACTATAAATAGGAGTGTTTATGGCTGGGAGGAGGCATCGTTGGTTTTGGAGGAAGCTTTTCCCGGAACCCTGCGGTCAAGCAACGGTGCAGATGCCGTGAAGCCATAGGTGCTGACTCCCAGCGGTGGAAACTTGCACCCAAGGTAACCCCTATCCTTTCCCCTCCTTCCCCTTCCCCTAACCCGCCTGGCAGCCCACTTCCCCGCTCCTACAGTCGCCCGCTAACCCCTGCCCAGTCGGCATTCACCCCCGCTCCACCCTCACCGTCCACCTTCCGCAAACCCCCGATCGGCCCCTGTAGCAACCCGCCAGCCCGACGCCGCCTCCCCTTAGGCTGCCGGCTCCCCTCGCCCCTCCAGAAGCCACCCCCGCTCCTCCTCTCGCCCTCTAGCAGCCACCCGCAGCTCTCCCTCCACCCCGCCAGCCAACCACCATCCTCCAAGCTCGCTCCGATCCAGAAAACCCTACCAGATCCGTATTGTCCACTACCATACCGTCCTCCCACACTCGAATCTACTTCCAAAACCTCCGGATCCTCCCCGTCACGGACATCTCCTTTATTTGTGATTGTTTGTTGTATGGACTCTTAAATTCCAGCATTTAAATATTATTGGCATCCTTTATATTAGCTTGAATATTCTGCTTGTGGAACTTTGTCTTGTGAAGGATTTGATTGTAGGAAGGAGCAATCGCAGCGCGCTTATTTTGGCCCTCTGTTTTGAAGAAAGCCGTGCTCAGTTGTTTTAATTGAAAATTTGCTCTTGCTAATATTATTGATTGCGTCGGTTATGAAATCTTTGCTGGATAATTTGCTAGGCGGATTTTGCATTGTCATTTAGTGTCACACGCGTCCACCCACCCGCATTAGTCTATACTGCACGACACGCACCCTACCCTACATCAAATTGGTATCAAAGCTCAAGATTAGGCCATTTGCATGCTCTGTAGTGGTAGGACATTTAGGAATAGCATGGCAGAACCACAAGTAACCGACGACCGAGCGGGAAGCTCGAATTCGGGCACCGCGTTTGCTGAATTCCAGCGCCTCATCCTAGATCGTTTTGACACCTTAGGCACCCAGTTTAATGACGTGCGGCAAGACCTTGTCGAGGTAAACCTACGACTGGACCACTTAGAGAATGTTAGGGACATGCCAACACATCGTGACGATTCTTTGGAGGGCGACCCTTATGTTCCCCCACGTCCCGACTAGCGCCCAAGAGTGGGCCAGCCACCTGTGGAACGTCATCGCCGTGACATTCCCTACCGGGCCCTAGCCCCGCCGGCAAGGCGAAACCCTGAGCCAACACGTGATAGACCCCCACCTCCACGTGAAGATTATCGTATTCCCCATCAGCCGCAACATGACCTTAGGGACCGTGTGCCTCCACCCGTTTGTCGCGACTAGCACTGAGATGAGTATTACCCACCGGATCGACGAAGATTTGATTACGACTATGATGACTATCCGGGGGACTACCCTGACCCCCGGAGAGGTGGCCATGCCTTCGACATCACTCGTCGGATTCGCCTCGACGCCCCATCGTTCGACGGCCGCTTGGATCCAAAGGCCTTTAGCGATTGAATCCTAGACATGGATCACTATTTTGACTGGTACGATATGAGAGATGAGCGTTGCGTCCGTTTCGCGAAGATGAAGTTGGTTGGACAAGCCAAGGTATTTTGGATTAGCGTGCAGAGATCTGTCGAGAGATAAGGATATTATCCCATCACTCGTTGGGATGAAATGAAGGAGAGACTGAAGGATAAATATCTCCCCGCCTCTTACCGTGATCAGTTGCTTGATCAGCTACATACCCTACGTCAGGGGACGCTTTCGGTAGCCGAGTATATGGCTTAATTCGATGAGTTGGTCGTTAGGAGCGATATTTCGGAGGATCCCATTGCCACCGCGTCTCGATTTAAGGCTGGCCTTCGTTCGGAGCTCCGGAGAGAGTTGATTCCCCATCGCCTCGAGACTGTTGACCAGATATTCCAGCTCGCCCTAGAGTACGAGCAGTATCTCCGTACATCGGGTACGAAGCAGTTCCCTTCGCGCACTGATTCTTCGGCATTCAAGAAGCCCACCCCTTTCCAGACTACCACGGCTACCCCGCCCCCACGGGTCACCGCTGACATGATGGACAAGGCCATCGCCACCGAGGGTCATAGACTTGGGGGTATCCAGTGTTTTAGATGTTCCGGCAGAGGACATGTGGCAACACATTGCCCCACACGAAGACTGCTAGTTGAGGAAGAGGAGCAGGGCCTAGAGGGAGCCGAAGATATTACTAAGAGGTCGAGGCTACGATTGAGGAGGGATGAGAGAGCGAGGATGAGAGATCCCTAGAGATGGGCGTAGTGCGACGCCTCCTATATACCCCCCGCAATGACGAGGATTGGCGCTGCATCACTATCTTCAATACGTATTTTCCTAGCGCAGGCGGACCCTGCAAGCTAGCCATTGATAGTGGGAGTTGTGTCAGTATTGTGGCCCAGAGAGGTTTAGAGCATATGCAAGTGAAAGCCGAGCCCCACCCTCATCCTTATCGGGTCATTTGGGTAGACAAGACCGCCATCCAGGTGACACAGCGGTGCCTCGTTCCCATTCGGCTTGCTACATTTGAGGATCACATGTGCTCTGACGTAATTCCTATGGATGTTGCCCACGTATTATTGGGACGACCTTGGTTGTATGACCGCGACGCCACATGCTACGGCCGGTCAAACATGTACACATTCTACGATAAAGGTAAGAAGATCACGTTGTCACCCACCCGACCCAAGGAGAAATCCAAGGGTCAGATTGAACCATCCACGAGCACCATGTCATCGAGGCCACTGCATCTCCTACGGTGTAGTGAGTTCCTGCGAGAGAGCAAGGATGCTGGCATATTTTACATTATTGCTGACACCATGACTTCTGAGAGTCCGACGGTGACCCCAGATCTTCCCCCGGAGATTCAGACTTTACTAGAGGAGGTTGTTGAGATCATGCTTGAGGAGTTACCCGATGAGCTCCCACCGTTGCGAGATATCCAACATGCCGTTGATCTAGTCCCGGGAGGTTCTCTCCCTAATCTGCCTCACTATCGTATGAATCCAGATGAGTACGCCGAGCTCAAACGGCAGGTTTACGAGCTTCTCCGGAAGCAGTTCATTCGAGAGAGCCTGAGTCCCTATGCCGTCCCCGCCCTTCTTACCCCAAAGAAGGATGGTAGCTGACGCATGTGCATCGATAGCCGTGTCATCAATAAGATTACGGTGAAATACAGGTTCCCCATTCCTCGACTCGACGATTTGTTAGATACCATGTCAGGTGCCAAGCTCTTTTCTAAGATCGATCTACGGAGTGGGTACCACCAGATTCGGGTACGAGAGGGTGATGAATGGAAAACGGCCTTTAAGACTAACGATGGCCTGTATGAGTGGTTGGTCATGCCGTTTGGGCTGTCAAACGCCCCGAGCACGTTCATGAGGATCATGACACAGATATTACGGCCCTACATGAGCAAGTTCTTAGTTGTGTATTTTGATGATATTCTGATTTATAGTCAGACCCATGGCGACCACCTAGCGCAGTTGAGACTCCTTTTCGAGACCCTTCGTGGTGAGAAGTTATTCGTGAATCTAAAGAAGTGTTCATTCTACGCCGAGCCGGTTCAGTTCTTGGGGTTTATCGTATCGTACACGGGAGTGTCAGTCGACCCTGAGAAGGTTAAGTCCATTCGCGAGTGGCCCTTGCCTACGACAATTCATGAGGCCCGCAGTTTCCATGGTCTAGCTACCTTCTACAGGTGGTTCGTTCGGGGATTTAGCACGATTATGGTCCCATTCACTTGTTGTTTGAAGAAGGGCGAGTTTCAGTGGACCCCCGCAACCACTCGAGCGTTTGAGGAGATTATGGAGAAGTTGACCACGGCACCGGTCTTACGACTCCCTGATTTTGGCAAGGCTTTTGAGGTCGCGTGTGATGCTTCAGGAGTAGGAATCGGTGTTTTGCTGAGCTAGGAGGGACACCCGGTCTCCTATTTCAGCGAGAAGTTAAATGAAGCCAAGCAAAAACATTCCAATTATGATAGAGAGTTTTATGCGATCATTCAGTCGTTACGATACTGAAGACACTACCTCCTTCCCCGGGAGTTCATTCTCTATTCGGACCACCAGACGCTTCGGTACTTAGATTCCCAGAAGAAGTTGGGGCATAGACATGCAAAGTGGGTTGAGTACCTACAAGATTTCCATTATGTTCTTAAACATCGCGCTGGTGTTGAGAACAAACCCCCGGACGAGTTGAGTCGGCGGGTCACCCTTCTACAGACCTTGAGAGCCCACGTGGACGGACTTGAGCAGATTATCGCCGATTACCCAGGCTGTTCGGACTTCGGCGAGATATACGTAGCATTATCCCGAGACCCACCCGAACCTGTCGACAACTTCCAGATTTGGGGAGGTTACCTTTACCGGGGTTCCCACAAGTGCATCCCAAGCACATCGTACAGTGACTATCTGATTTGGGAGTTTCATGTGGGCGGAACCGCCGGGCATTTTGGTAAGGATAAGTCCATAGCTATCGTCGAGGATCGATTTTATTGGCCCGAACTGAAGAGGGATGTGGCCAGAGTTGTCCGACATTGTCGCACGTGTCAGATTGCTAAGGGAACTAAGCAGAATACAGGATTATATACACCCTTACCAGTCCCACACAGGCCCTGGGATGACATCAGCATGGACTTTGTTCTTGGGCGGCCGCGCACAGTTCGAAAGAACGATTCCATCTTTGTACTCGTCGATCGATTCTCCAAGATGGCCCACTTCATAGCCTGTTCTAGGACTACTGACGCATCACGTGTCGCATCCATTTTCATACGAGACGTCTTTAGGTTGCATGGCCTGCCAAAGTCCATAGTCTCAGATAGGGATGTTAGATTCGTGAGTTATTTTTGGAAGACCTTATGGTACAAAACAGGCACTACTCGTAAGTTTTCGTCAGCCTATCACCCAAAAACGAACGGGCAGACCGAGGTGGTGAACTGCAGTCAAGGAAATTTGCTTAGGTGCCTTGTCGGGGAGCATGTAGTGGGTTGGGACTCCGTCCTTCCCGTTGTTGAATTCGCATACAATAGTTCGGTCAACAGGTCCACCGGTTTGAGCCCATTTCATATAGTATTAAGGTATGAACCCAAGAAGCCTATCGACCTTCCCTGCCCTTTAGAGTCCCGCTCGAGTGAGTCCGCCGAGTCATTTGCACGCCATTTGCATGAGTTACATGAGTCAGCCTGCCGGCAAATTATTTCAAGCAATGAGAGCTATAAAACCCGTGCAGATTTAAGCAGGCGAGAGTAGGTTTTCAAGGAAGGCGAGCAGGTAATGGTCCGAATCCGGGCGGAGAGGCTCCCACCGCCTGCCAAGAAACTAAGCGCTAAGCGAATGGGTCCCTACTCGATCATTAAACGGATCGGGACGAATGCCTACGAGCTGAATATCCCTGTCAGTATGGGGATCCATCCGGTATTTAATGTTGAGGACTTGACCCCGTACTACGAACCTCGCGAATATTTGGACCCGAGTCGGGATGATCACCACCCCTCCACCCCACCCCCAGTTGCAGTCTCTTCTTACTCACCACTACCCCCGTTTCCCCCACCCCCAGCTGTGAGAACCCCTGGGAATCCCCCACCTATGGTGACACCGCCTGCACCTTTGATCGCACCGGGATCCACTTCACGAGAGCAGCGTTCTGAGTGTATTTCTGACATTATTGCTCATGAGTATGTCCCTACCATCACCGGACGCTCGTGTCGCTACCTGGTTCGTTGGAGGGGCAGTCCGGCCTCTGAGCACACGTGGATTCTACCTACTGAGTTGGATCGACTCGCCCCCGAACTTCGACGTCAGTACAATCATCGCCATTCCTCGGAGATGAATTCTTATCAGTCGGGGGGAGTTGATGGGGGACCATCGGCCATTAACAAGACGGGGCCCACTTTCGTCTATTCTCTCCGGAAGTCTCAATCAGATTGACGATCCGATCCCACAGATGCGCCCAGATGCGCGTCACGAACCTTTTTGATATATTATATCACTGTATTTGATTATATTTTCATGTATTTGGCACGCGGGATCTTCGACCAATCACAGCCGTTGATTCCGGGTGCCCTAGTGTTTCTAATACTATAAATAGGAGTGTTTATGGTTGGGAGGATGCATCGTTGGTTTTGGAGGAAGCTTTTCCCGGAACCCTGCGGTCAAGCCACGGTGCGGATGTCGTTAAGCCCTAGGTGCTGACTCCTAGCGGTGGAAACTTGCCCCAAGGTAACCCCTATCCTTCCCCTTCCCCTTCCCCTAACGCACCTGACAACCTCCTTCCACTTCCCCGCTCCTACAGTCTCCCGCTAACCCCCGCCCAGTCGGCTTCACCCCCGCTCCACCCTCACCGTCCGCCTTCCGCAAACCCCCGAGCGGCCCCTGTAGCAGCCCGCCAGCCCGACGCCGCCTCCCCTTAGGCCGCCGGCTCCCCTCGCCCCTCAAGCAGCCATCCACGCTCCTCCTCTCGCCCTCCAGCAACCACCTGCAGCTCTCCCTCCACCCCGCCAGCCAACCACCATCCTACAGGCTCGCTCCGATCCAGAAAACCCTACCCGATCTGTATTGTCCACTACCATATCGTCCTCCCACACCCAGATCTACTTCCAAAACCTCCGGATCCTCCCCGTCACGGACATCTCCTTTATTTTGTGACTGTTTGTTGTATGGACTCTTAAATTACAGCATTTAAATATTATTGACATCCTTTATATTAGCTTGAATATTCTGCTTGTGGAACTTTGTCTTGTGAAGGATTTGATTGCAGGAAGGAGCATTCGCAACGCGCTTTTTTTGGCCCTCCGTTTGGAGGAAAGCCGTGCTCAATTGTTTTAATTGAAAATTTGTTCTTGCTAATATTATTGATTGTGTGGGTTATGAAATCTTTGCTGGATAATTTGCTAGGCGTATTTTGCATTGTCATTTAGTGTCACACGCGTCCACCCACCCGCATTGTCATTTGTGATGTAGGGCAGGCTGGGGTCGCGGGAAACTAAACGTACTACGGGGTTTTACGAAGAGGACGACCCAACACAACACGAGCTTCACAAATTCCAAACGATTAATTTTGCGTAGATTAATTAAATAATTTTAAGCCCACGCAGAGATCCACCAAGGGGGGTAGTGGCAAAGGAGAAAGGCACCTAGGCGTGGTTACGAATCGGGAGCGCAAGGATTTAAATTAAGATGGATTAGCCCTGCAAGTTAGCACAAAATTAAGTAACACAAGCACACTTCAATTGATAAACATAGCACAGAAATTTAAGCAAAGTAAACCATGCTGAAACTTAAATCCAAAAGACAACTTACAACCTTACGTGGAGCCAATCGGACAAAGGTGGGGCACCGAATATTGGGAGGAGTAGATCCGGGTCGGTGGAAACCAACCGTAGGGAAGTGCGGTGGATTCTCGGGCTGCGGGGGTTAAGGCGGGGCTGATGTGGGCGGAGGGTTGGCGGATGGCTGTCGGGAGCAGGGGAGGGGGCCTGGGGTGTGGTCGTCGGGACTGCAGGGGGCTGGGAGTGGGGCGGCGACGACTGCTGGACGGCGGGAAGCTGGGCGGCGGGCTGCTGGGTGACAGGGGATTGAGCGGAGGGGTGCTCAGCAGACAGGGCCCGGACAGAAGTGGCCGTCATAAAGGCTCCGCCCCATTCTGCTTCTTCACTTCTTGAGCAAGCTTCCTCCTTTCCCGCAGCATGCCCAGGCTGCAGTTTGACCTTGCAGTCCCGCTTGAAGTGCCCACGCTGATGACACCGGTAGCACTTCAGATTCTTCTTCCAGTCCTTAGGAGCATTGCTCCTCTCCGGCGGATATGAAGTTGAAGTCTCCTTCTCACCAGCGGCCTGCACCTTCTTCTTCTTCCCTTCCCATCCTTTCTTCTTGCCTGAGAAGAGAGCTTCGCTGCCTTCCTGATTCAGGTTCACTCCAGCCATCTGCCTTGCTAAGCTCTCCTGCGAGGCAAGCAGACTCTCCAGCTCCAGCAACGACGGCTGAGTAGCCCACCCTTGAACAGATGTGACAAAGGTCACATACTCCTTCCGCAAGCCGCGGATAATGTGCCTTTTCATCTTTGCCTCAGAGATAGGCTCATCAGGATCCAGTGCCGACAGCTCAGCACACAAGCTCTTCATCTTTAAGAAGTACTTGGAGATGGAAAGGTCTCCCTGAGTTGCCCTGGCCAACTCATTCTCTAGGAACTGCAGCCGCGCCACATTCTTCCTATTGAACAACTCATCAATGGTTGTCCAAATATCAGCAGCCGACTCACACCCAACGATGTGATCAAACAGCTCCGGAGACACGGCTCTCTTCAGAATGAACTCCGCTTTAGCATTCGTTCTTCTCCAGAGCCTCACCTGCTCAGCAGTACCGAAAGCAGCAGTTACTTCATGTCTGTCGTCTCCACCGACGACTTCCCACAGCTCCTCTCCAAGAAGATAACTCTTCATGCACGACTTCCACTTCTTGAAGTTAGTCGGCGTTAAGAGTTCAATGCCTAGACCTCTTGCAAAGCTCCCTTCCATTGCAAACACCTGTTGGTACCCTTCAGCAGCTCCGAGCAACAACACAGGTTGATCACCACTCAATCACTGAGTCACAACACTGGCTGACTTCCGCTCACGCAATTGAATCACCGAAACCTCAGAAACCTGGCTCTGATACCATGTTAAATTTTCTCAACGTGGTCAGCAAGATAGCCCAAACACCAAATTAATATCTTCGGAACTACCCAGTTCGCACGCTGAACCTGCGGAAAACCCAAGGACTAGAGGTTTCACCCAACAAAACAATGGAAGCACAAGAAGGTCTTTTTATGCATTCACTTCTTTACAATCCGAGGCATACATAGCGAGACATGATTTCGCTAGTATTACAGCTGTAAACAGAAAGAACCAAAAAACAAGCCGGGCGGACAGAACCGGAGTCCGCCGAGACCGCCGAGGTCGCCGAAGCCGCCCGAACTATGCTGCAATCCGCCGAATACCACGGAGTCCGCCGAAGCCGCGAGGCCGCGCGGACACACCGTTATTCGCCTTCTGCTGAACCCGAACTGAGGAACACCCCTACCCGCCTGAAGCCGGCGGACAGGTTATTGAAGCTGGCAAAGTTGAAACAGAACTGACAAGCCACAGAGCGACCTCCTGCTGAGTCCGCAGAGACCGCACACTTCCAAGCACTGACCGAAGTCACAGCCAAACTCCTGGCTCCTTGAAGTTATCCGCGCGACCTGCACACAGCAAACCGTCAGCCTGAAACAAACCGCGCGGACTGGCAAACACAGACCGCAACACTTCGCTCAACCCAAATTACTGTTCACTCACGTTACTTAGGTTACTGTAGATGTGCCAGGGGGGTCCTATTTATAGGCCAGGTGAGGAGTGTGGACACCGCCCAAGAGATAGCGACACCGCCCCAGTCCGCGCGAATACAAACGACCGTCCGCTCAGTCCGCGTGGACTTAGCCGGTCACCAAGGAAAACCGCCAGGAGCAAGACAACCATTGACGAACCCGCTCCAGTCCGCCTGAGCTAAGCGGACAAGGCATCAGCCCGCAAAGCTCCAACCACTGCAGAACAGCAACCCCCTTCAATGGCTGTCCGCACCAACCCGAGGCAGTCCGCAAGACCCACACCTCAATCCGCCACAAGTCCACGACCAAAGGCAGCTAGCAACAGACTGCCCGGTCACAACGGACTTGGCGGATACGGCGGACACCATGAACTTGGCACAAGGTGTGACCAAGCCCAAAACCATCAAGGAATAATGCGAGCATGGCGGACACAAGTTTTCGTCCGCCAAACACCCTAGCATAGACCGCCACCAGTCCGCGAGCACCTCGCACTTGTCCAACGCAGTAGCTTCCTCCCGGACTCCAAACACCAGTCCGCCAACCGGTCTCCACAGCAAGACCTGCTGTAACACCAGAGCTCGACAAGGCCTCAGTCAAGCTCTAGGCTCAGTCCGCAATAGCCCAACCCGCGGACACGCCAGTCCGCAAGCTTCCCGCGAACAAGATCCAACCCGCCTATCAGCACAAGCTTGCACCCGCGGCCTCTGAGCAAAGCACCAGTCCGCAAGCCTCTCTATCCGCAGATACCAGGCCGCACCAAACCGCGGACTCCATGCAACAACCCGCTCAGAACACAGCCGGCTTCCACCAGACTTTTCACTAGGCCGCAAACCTCAGTCTGCCCAGTCCGCCCAGTCCGCCCAGTCCGCCCAGTCCGCCAAAGCTGTCCGCCACAGGCCGCCCGGCCTGTCCCGTCACCCACTTCCACTTCACAAATTTCAACAGAGTCGGGCGCCGAAGAACAGGTATCCCTCGGAAACCGTAAACCCATCAATAGTGTCTGGAGGGTTCCGGGTGAGGGACCTATAGATATTTCCAAAATCCGAACATTCGGCATACTCAACAACGAGACGCTCAAAACCAGTGACATGTGTGCTCATCGCCTGCAGGAGGCTAATCCGGCGACTCAGGGCATCGGCCGGCTTGTTTTCAACACCCGCGCGGTGTTTAATAACGTAGTGATAGCTCTGCAGAAACTCTACCCACTTGGCGTGCCTATGACTAAGCTTTGACTGGGACTCAAGATATCGTAAAGCCTGATGATCAGAGTACAACACGAACTCCTTGTGCAGGAGATAGTGCCGCCAATACCGCAAGGTCTGGACGATTGCATAAAATTCACGGTCGTACGTGGAATACCGCTGGCGGGTCTCGTTCAGCTTCTCGCTGAAATATGCAATGGGATGGCCCTCCTGGCTAAGTACTCCACCGATCCCTAGGCCTGAAGCGTCACACGCTACCTCGAAGGCTATGCTAAAATCTGGCAATCTAAGGACAGGGGCGGAAGCTAGACGATCCTTGATCTCCTCGAAGGCCTTAGTGGCGGCCGTGGTCCACACGAAGTCTCCCTTCCGAAGGCAGCTCGTAAAGGGGGCCATAAGTGCGCTAAAACCTCGGACAAACCTCCTGTAGAAGGTGGCCAGTCCATGGAAACTCCTGGCCTCGTGGATGGTCGTGGGGACAGGCCACTCACGGATCGCTCTCACTTTGTCGGGGTCCACAACGATGCCTGACGCCGAGATAATATAGCCAAGAAAGTGAACCGATTCAGCCAGAAAATCACACTTCTTCATATTGATAAATAAATGCTCGTTCCTGAGGGTATCGAACACTAATCGGACATGGTGTAGGTGGTCAGTGCGCTCCTGGCTATAGATAAGAATATCGTCGAAGTACACAACTAGGAACTTGCCCATGTAGGGCCGCAAGACCTGAGTCATCACCCGCATGAACGTGCTAGGGGCATTCGACAATCCGAACGGCATTACCAACCACTCAAATAGACCATCCTTCGTCTTGAATGCCGTCTTCCATTCATCCCCCTCGTGGACCCTAATCTGGTGATATCCGCTCCTAAGGTCGATCTTCGTGAAAATACGGGCTCCAGCCATAGCGTCAAGTAAGTCGTCGAGGCGGGGAATCGGAAAACGGTACTTCACTGTGATCTTATTGATGGCCCTACTGTCAACGCACATGCGCCAGCTCCCGTCCTTCTTCGGGGTGAGAAGGGCTGGGACCGCGCACGGACTCAAGCTCTCGCGTACGAAGCCCTTCCTAAGTAAATCATCAACCTGCCGTTTTAGCTCGGTATGCTCGGTTGGGCTCATACGGTAGTGTGGGAGATTGGGCAAAGATGCCCCCGACACAAGGTCGATCGCGTGCTGGATATCCCTCAGGGGGGGGTAGCTCGTCGGGGAGCTCTTTGGGCGTAATGTCCATAAAGTCTCTCAAAAGTCGCTGTAAATCAGGATCAGTAGGAACGACACTCCCACTAGGAGTGTCCGGGGCCAAGGTAGCCGCTACAACAAATACGATCCCCGAGTCTAAGCCCTCCCTCATGAAGTCATGCATCCTCAGAAGGTGCAGGGGCCTGGAGGACCCCACACCGACGGGCGAGTCAACCTTGCCCTTTGATGAATCCTTGGGCTGGGTTGGGGTCAAGGTGATCTTTCGGCCCCGATCATAAAATACGCATGTGTTCGATCGCCCGAAGCACGTCACGTCGCGATCAAACAGCCAGGGTCGACCTAAAAGGACATGGGCTACGTCCATCGGGATAACGTCACACCAGACCTTGTCCTCGAAGGACGCGAGCCGCAAGGGTACTAAACACCGCTGGGTAACCTGGATAGCAGACTTGTCCACCCAGAGGACACGATAGGGCTGGGGGTGCGGCTCGGTGGTGATCTGCATCCGCTTCAGCGCCTTCATGGCGACAATATTCACGCAGCTTCCCCCATCGATAGCAAGCTTGCAGGGGCCGCCCGCGCTCTAGAAATAAGTATAGAAGATGGTGGTACGTCGCCAATCATCCTCCGAACGTGGAGCATGCAGGAGGCGGCGTATAACTCCTAGCTCTAAAGATCTCTCTGCGTCGCTCTCCCAGTCTTCCTCCACAGTTGCTACTATATCGCCCTCAGTCTCTCTCGCCGGGTCTATACTTTCGTCTTCCTCGTCCTCAATCAACAGGTTCTGCATAGGGCATTGTGCGGCATAATGACCTCGTCTAGAGCATCTATAGCACTGGGGGCCACTTGGCCTAGGAGGCCCGGTCATAACAGCCTTCCCTTTCACATCCTCAGGGATGTGGGGGGGACCGGAGGCCTGGGGGTGAGGAGGGGTGGGCCTCCTGAATGTGGGGCCATCAGTCTTAGGAGCTTGCTGGCGGGTTCCGGTAGTCCGGAGGTAGAGCTCGTACTCCAGGGCCAACTCATAAATCTGCTCGACTGTTTCCCGTCGGTGGGGAATTAGTTCCCTCCTAATCTCCGACCGTAGGCCGTACCGAAACCGGGAAGCCGCGGCACTGCTTTCCTCACGAAGGTCACTCCTCACCATTAGGTCGTCAAACTTGGTCATATATTCAGCTACTGACATCGTGCCTTGTCGAAGTGCATAGACCTGGTCTAACAATCGATCACGATATGACGCGGGGAGGTATTTCTCCTTCAAGCGCCTCGTCATATCTTCCCATCTAATAATGGGCCGATAGCCGTCCCGCTCTAAGGCTCGCTCTACGCTAGTCCAATAGTTCATCGCAGATCCCACTAACTTCATACACGCGAATCGCACCTTGCGTTCATCACTCATGTCATACCAGTCAAAGTAGTGCTCCATCTCCCGGAGCCAGTCACTAAATGCTCCGGGGTCTTGATGACCGTCGAATGTAGGAACGTCGATACGGATACGACGGAGGATGTCATCCTCCCTAAGTGGTACCCCTTCTCGATGTTCGGGATAGCCGTCAAAGCGGTCAGGACGGGCGTAGTCGTATCGGGGCCGCTCAGGGTTCCGTGGGGCATCATGATCATAATCAGGGGGATCTGGATACCGTCGGGGGGCGTTGTGGTCGCCTCGGCCTTCGTAGGCATCCTGGCGCGCACGAAGCTCATTGATGCGAGCGCCCAATTGATCAAAGTGGTCTAAGATCGTGCGTTGGAATTCAGCGGGGGACAATTCCGAGTTGGAATTGGAGTTGCCGGCCCGCTCATCAGTGAGGTTCGGATCAGACATGTTGTGTCTAAATGGCCTACCACTACGTAACATACGATGCGCTCAAACCTGGCGCTTTGATACCAATCTGATGTAGGGCAGGCTGGGGTCGCGGGAAACTAAACGTACTACGGGGTTTTACGAAGAGGACGACCCAACACAACACGAGCTTCACAAATTCCAAACGATTAATTTTGCGTAGATTAATTAAATAATTTTAAGCCCACGCAGAGATCCACCAAGGGGGGTAGTGGCAAAGGAGAAAGGCACCTAGGCGTGGTTACGAATCGGGAGCGCAAGGATTTAAATTAAGACGGATTAGCCCTGCAAGTTAGCACAAAATTAAGTAACACAAGCACCCTTCAATTGATAAACATAGCACAGAAATTTAAGCAAAGTAAACCATGCTGAAACTTAAATCCAAAAGACAACTTACAACCTTACGTGGAGCCAATCGGACAAAGGTGGGGCACCGAATATTGGGAGGAGTAGATCCGGGTCGGTGGAAACCAACCGTAGGGAAGTGCGGTGGGTTCTCGGGCTGCGGGGGTTAAGGCGGGGCTGATGTGGGTGGAGGGTTGGCGGATGGCTGTCGGGAGCAGGGGAGGGGGCCTGGGGTGTGGTCGTCGGGACTGCAGGGGGCTGGGAGTGGGGCGGCGACGACTGCTGGACGGCGGGAAGCTGGGCGGCGGGCTGCTGGGTGACAGGGGATTGAGCGGAGGGGTGCTGGCGGGCAGAGGGCTGGACGGCGGGCTGCTGGCGGGCAGAGGGCTGGACGGCGGGCTGCTGGCGGGCCGGGAAGGCTTGACGGGGAGGCGGAGGGGCTGGGTAGCACCGTCGGAGGCGAGGAAGGGGACGGGAGGCAGCGGGAACCCTAGGCGTCGCACCTTGGGGGTGTTGGCGTCGCACCAACCGACCGGTTGAAGAGTCTCTCAAACATTCGGTCCCCAACCTTTCCTCTTGGCTCCTATAAATAGAAAAAGAGGCTAGGGCATCCGGAATCGATGGCTCAGATCGCCCCAATCTTCCGGGTGCCCAAATAATGTCAATACATGTCCGAAATAAAGAAAACGAAATACGAAAAATACTCGCGTCGACCTTCCGGACACATCCACGGACTCGGATCGTCCGGAAGGGCCCTCAAAGTGCAGGATCATAAAATCACGCCCGCTTTCGGCGGGAATACACGTGCGTGGGCCAATGTCGACGTTGACCTCCATCAATTTGTAATGCTAATAGTCGCTTAATTGTGTGTTTCACGATTATATGTGACGCACCCTACCCTACATCAGAAGTTTTGTAGGGTGTAGTTAGGAGTTAATATTGAATTCAACTGACACAACTCTCAAAACTTTCTTAAACTCTGTGATTTTATTTTCACACACAAAATGAGTTAAAATAAAATCATCGTTCTCTGAAATATGTTTTCTATCCACATGCAACCAAATGTGCTCTAAGAAAGTTTGAAACATCTGATATCCAGTAAAAAATTGCCTACTAGCCTTGAATTCAACAAGAAACCTGTTGATATTTCTTGCATAACAATCCGTTTGAAGTTTGTTTAGTTAAACCTCTGCAGTTTGTCTCCTCCTCATATATGTTATTGGGGGTGGGCTCCTGCCCCAAAATAATATATGTTATGGTGTATTTTACTTCAGATTTCTAGGATATTTTGGAGAACTCATATGTATTGCAGTAATATATAAACAACAATACTATAGGGTTTCCCAGTGCCAAACTTATAAACACATATTAAAGCTTCTTTCAATAACCCTAATCTTCTTAGTGAACATATGGTGCCCTTGTTTTGAGCTGAATCATGCAATTTCTTTTGCTGTGTTAGTCAATGTTTTTTCTTTCATATTGATCCATATAGCCGACCCACTGTAGTGGGATAAAGGGTTGAGTGTTGTTGTTATTGATAACAAAACTAAAATGTAATTAGGGCCTATTTGTTTGTTCGAAGTTAAAAAAATTTATATTACATAAAATGATGTAATCTATTAAACTCACTATTTGATTGGATATAGTAACAGTAATTTCGAACATTGCAAACATAAAATGAGTAAAATACATCACAGTATTTTCCAAACAATGGCTTCTATCTGCAAGGAATGAAAAATCAGTCCTTATGAACTTGTAGTGTTAATTGTTGTTTAGTAGTGATTCTGGTTGCATGCTCTCAAGATTGTAGGAATTCCAAACTACATGTGTCCCGAGATACTAGCAGATATACCTTATGGTTATAAATCAGACATCTGGTCATTAGGTAAGGCTTCCACCATTAATGAAGCCACTTCAATGACTAATCTTGATAAGAAAGCTCATAATTTTCCATATTTTTCGTTCGAGACAAGCTTCAGGATGTTGTATGTTTGAGATTTCAGCACATCATCCCCCATTCAGAGCCCCAGTGAGTAATATTGGACCCCTTTTCATTTGAATTTTGTATCTAAAATGGCAAATTTTATCTAATTTTCCTTCATTGCTGTTGAAAATAATCAAATAGGATATGGCAGGGCTTTTAAACAAAATGAATAGATCATCCATATCCCCCATGCCAACCAAGTACTCCTCATCACTGTGAGTATCAGCATCTGAACATATTATTATCCTGTACATAATACTTGGTTAATGGTTTACTCCATCCAATAACAGGAAGAGATTGATCAAAAGCATGCTGAGAAAAAATCCAGATCATAGACCAACTGTAAGTTCTAACAATCTAGATAATTAAATCATGGAAAAGCTAAAATATTTACTTAATCATTTATTTTTTAGGCAGCGGAGTTGTTGAGGGACAGCCACTTGCAGCCATATCTTGCTAAATCCTTCAATCCTTCTCCGCTCTTCCTTGCAATAAAGCCCACCATGACCACTTATTCAGAAAAGCAGGGTAAAAGGAGGAGAGATGTAAAGCTAACGAGTTCGAAAGTAGAAAACAATGATCCGGAACCCAACCTAGCCGTAGAACCGAGAACCGATCCGAAACCAAACTTTTATAATAAGGTTCATGATTTTGAGTTGAATCGATTTGAACAAACCCGAGTTGCACACTTAGATTCTGAAACACTTGTTACAAAATTTGTTCAAAGGACTAGTGGAAGAACTTCAAACAACGTCATAATGGATTCAACTCTTTTATCAAAACAAACGAATTCGGGTAATGATCAGCAAATGATAGATAAAGTTAGTTGCATAGAACAATGCAAGCCAGCTTTTTTTTCACAATCAGGAGACGGGAGAACAAACATAGTAACGTTACCACATCTACAAAGAATGAAAGTGCCTTCGTTCTTCGTAGATGATACTGGAGAAGTATCATCGGCGAGTGCGATGGCACGTATGCAAGTAGAAAACTTGCAGGCAGAGTGGGAAAGCTTGAGCGGAATTCAACAGCGAGCTGATGCATTGGAGTCTTTACTCGAACTTTGTGCTCAGTTACTGCAGCAAGAGCGGTTGGATGAACTTGCTGGTGTTCTGAGGCCATTTGGGGAAGAAACAGTTTCTTCAAGAGAAACAGCAATCTGGCTTACAAAGAGTCTCATCACCTTTACTGCAAAATTTGGCAGGGAGGCTAAAATCCAATAGGAGTGCTTGGAAAATATGAGACTTCCCATTTTGTGTTCATCAGTCTTGTAATAAATTTTTTTTCCAGATGAAAGACTGAAATTATGGAAACAAATTTCTCTGTATTCTTGGAAAATGCTATATTCAAAGTTTAATAATAAATGAGTTAGAGCTCCAAGATATACATGATGATGTTTGTAATGCGCCCAATAACCAATACAGGGTTTGTTCCCGGCTTCATCAAGAACTCAAGCCCACATTCCCTATGGATTTCTTTTGCTTCTAAATCAGTCCCCCACTGTTACACTTTGAAGTGATTAAGAATTTGAGAACACTTGAAAGTTAGGAATGATTTATCCCACAAGATGGATTGAAAAGGGGGTTCTCCTTCTTTATAGGGCTTGATGAATTTTCCCTCCAAAGAATAGATTTTTTTAGAATATCTATATTGGTGATATCTAAATACTCATTCTTCCATGCCTATTTCGTATATAGCACTGGAATCTTCCATATTATTTCAGAAGATTACTCGTCTTTGATCTTCATTGTTAGGATCTCTTCATGGATTGCAAAACAAATTACTGGTGTCTGGTGGGTTATGATCTTGCAATCCGGGACACTAACATGCAACATGAAAATAATACATTTTGAAAAATCAAATTCATTTGGATGCCGAATGTTTAGATGGAATTGGTGGGAGAGAAGAATCGGCCACCCAATTCCAATTCCGGTGTTTTGCGCACATCTTAGTTGGGCAGAATAGGAATTTTCCCCAATTCCATAAGAAATGCTAAATGCCTAATTTCACTCCCTTCAATTCCAACTTAAAGAGGTCGGATTTCTACTTCCCTTCTCCTGTTGCTTCCCACTAACTTGAAGCCCACCGCCTACCTCATTCCTCCCCTCCGACAATGTGAAAACCACCTCCTAGAGTGGCCAGCTTTCACTCCCAAGTAATACAATGTTTTTTGTTATTCTGCCCCTTTCTGTTTTTTTCTGGATTTTTCTTTGAAGTTTGTAAGTATTCTAGTAATTTGAATTTTTTTTGAAGATTTGAGGATTTAATATATGTTTCATGTTTTTTTAGAATCCAGTACATGTGTGAATGTGTATTTGGGTGTATTTTTAGGGTAGGTGTATGTGTGTCTGTGGATGTGTGTTAATGGTGGATGTATGTTTACATTCATATTGTTAGTTTGTGTGTGTGTGTGTATTTGTGTGGGTGTCTGTTATGTGTGTTTGTGTGTTCATACTGATGTATTTGAGTGTGGGTGCATGTTAATGGTGGATGTGTGTGTTTGTGTTCATATTATTGATGTTTGTGTGTGCACGTGTGTTTATATTTTTATATATATGTGCTTGTTTGTTTGTGTATGTATGTGCTTGTATTTGTGTATGCATGTGTTTATATGTTCATAATGGTGTGTTTGTGTATGTTTGTGCGTGTGTTGTTGGTTTCATGTTTGTGTGTTCATGTTTTTTGTATTTGTTTGTATATATGTGTGTTCATAATGATGTGTTTGTGTATGTTTGCGTGCAGGTAGTTTTTGTAATTGTGTGTTTGTTCATAAATCATAATGATGTATTTATTTGTGTGTTTGTGTATTCGTAATGGTGTGTTTGTGTATATTGTTGGTTTATGTGTTGAACCCGAAAATCACGGCTCAACGAGAAGTTTGGACCGGAGGTGTAGCTCGCCCCTACTTCTTCCGAACAAGCACACTTGGCTGAAGATTTAGAGTTCTGAGACCTCACCACCAGAACCTCAAACAGACCCTCGAGCTGCAACGAGGCCTCGCCAAACGCCCGGAAGATCTTAAATCGCTTGCCCTCCCAATCCAATGTCGGACCGGGCACCTTCGGAGGGCTTGGAGAGCTCCCGACTACCCACCCAAAAAATAAGGTGAATAGTGTTGTGTCCATTAATCCCAATGTCCTAGATTTGTAAGAAGTCAAACAGGTCAATGGTATACATATAGTTGTATTTGATGTATGTTTAAGTTCATGCATCTCGGCAGTTGAAGAAGCACGAACAGAACTATCTGGTGCACGACCTTGAGATGGGGGCGGTCGTTTTTGCTTTGAAGGTCTGGCGCCATTATGTTTATGAAGTCCACTGCGACATCTATTCCGACCACAAGAACCTGAAATACGTGGACACGCAGAAGGAACTGAACATCAGGCAGAGGAGCTGGGTGGAGTTCTTAGCAGATTATCAGTATGAAATGCACTACCATCCAGGGAAGGAAAACGTGGTGGCGGACGCATTGATTCGGAGAGCTGCCAATTCCGAGGTCGGGCCCCAGGTTATGTCTATGGAGCTGGTAAGGAGATTGGAGGATATGCACATCACACTAGTGTCGCCCGAGGACCCCGAGCTTTACATGGAATATTTAGCTACGGTGAGTGCTACAGATGATATTCGGGACCGAGTCAGAGAGGGAAAAAGGCGAGATGTCAAATTGGAGCCGATATTCTGGGCCTTGGAGAATGGTACAGCAGGAGATTACACGATGAGGGACGGCATGGTATGCTTCAGAGGTCGGACTTATATACCGGAAGGAGGCCAGGTCCGGGAAGATATTATGGCGGAAGCCCACCACAGCATATACTCGGTGCACCCGGGCATCACGAAGATGACTGCGGATTTGAAGAAGACTATGTACTGGCCTGGCATGAAGAAGGATATCACTCGGTTTGTGACCCACTGCGAAGCTTGCCAGCTAGTGAAGGCAGAGTGCAAAAACCCCGCGGGTTTGTTGCAACCACTCCCGATACCAGAGTGGAAGTTCGAAGACATCGCGATGGACTTTATTCACGGGCTTCCCCAATCACGAACAGGGAATGACTCGATTTGGGTCATCGTCGATCGGTTGACTAAAGTAGCTAGGTTCATTCCGATCAGGAAGGACGACACTGTGGGAATATTAGTACGAAAATTTGTGGAGCAGTTCGTTCGATATCACGGGGTGCCCAAGATGATCGTGTCGGATCGGGATGGCCGGTTCACTTCCAGGGAGTGGAGATCCGTGCAAGCTTACTTAGGCACGCGATTGACCTTCAGGACTGCATTTCATCCCCAGACGGACGGGCAGACAGAACGCACCAACCAGACACTGGAATATCTTTTGAGGCTATGCATTTTGGACCGTGGGGAAACGTAGGAGAAACTCTTACCCCTGGTCGAGTTCTCCTATAACAACAGCTACCAGTCCAGCATCAGGATGACGCCTTACGAAGCCTTGTACGGAAGGAGATGCCGGACCCCTCTTTCTTGGGTTCAGGACGAAGATCCGAAGGTGTTGGGATCAGAGTTTGTTGAAGACACCGAGGCTCAGGTGAGGCTGATCAGAGACAGGATGCTAGAGGCGCAGAGTAGACAGGCTAAGTACTATGACGCCCGACATCGGCAGGTGGAGTTCCAGGTGGGAGACCGTGTGTTTCTGAAGATCCGGCCCATGCATGGAGTCTCGCGGGTGCGTGGTCGGAGGAACAAGCTCAGCCCTAGGTACATGGGCCCTTACAGGATCCTGGAGCGGATCGGGCCCCTAGCCTACAGGCTGGAGTTACCACCAGAGCTGGAAGCTCTGCACGACGTCTTCCATATTTCTTCGCTGAGGAGGGCTCTGCTACGCCCGGAGCAGCAGATTTTGACCACCGAAGGGCCGGTAGCTTCAGACCGGTCAGTTCGTTTGGAGCCGGTTAGGATCGACGACCGAGGAGTACGGGTCTTGCGACGCAAGAAGGTCCCACTAGTCAAGGTCCTGTGGAGGAACCACGGCCAAGAGGAGCATACCTGGGAGCCGCAGGACTTGATGCGACAAAGATACCCAGAGCTATTCAGTCAGGTATACCTCACAAACCCCTCAAGATGTTTAATTTATTTTCCTGCTTTAAACTACTAAGGGCTGTTTTAGGCAGGTAGAGACTTATCTTTTGTTTATTGGGGGCTTATCTTTTGTTTATTGGGATCTTGACTTCATCATTTGGGTGAATTGGTCATAGATTTAGGTTTTCCCTTAAAACCTAGATTAGCAAACATAGCATCGTGATGGGATGTTACAAGTTTCTCTCTTCGGTAGAAATTTCCGTAGGCTTAACCTTGATTTCGGGGATGAAATCTTTGTTTTGTTTATTGGAATTTATAACATCCCATTTCCAACTAGACCCCTAGGAGTGGTTTTGTCCATGACTAGGTCATGACAAACCCTAGGAAGCCAGAAACGGGCCAGGAGATAGGAGGCACGAGATTGGAAATCATCATGGTCTGCATATAGTAGAATTCTAAACAATAGTTTAGGATGACCATGGGGCTACACCTTGACCCCAAGACCCTACCACAACACCCCCTAATACCTTGGGAGGCCCATTAGAGCCATAAGGACCCATTGGGGTCAACCAAAGAGGCTCAGTTGACCTAGGTCAACCCTAGCCCAAAATGGGTCAAACTAGCCTACTTAGGGTCAATTGACCTTCCCCTACCCAAGTGGACCCCACCTATGCCCTACTAACCCTAAAGTGAGGTCAATGGACCACTAAGGACACATTGGGGTCAGCCCTAGAGGCCAAGCTGACCTAAGTCAACTCGAGCCCCTAATCTGGTCAAAGTGCCCTTACTGAGGGTATGTGACCTCCAAAGTGTAAGGTAACCCTACATGACCCTTCATAGACCTTAGGAGAGGCCAATGGGTTACCAAGGACCCATAGGGGTCAACCCAAATGGTCATGTTGACCCAAGTCAAATCTAGCCCTAAAATGGTCAAAGTGCCCTTACCAAGGGACATGTGACCACCAAGATGCCCAACCAACCCTATTCAAGTATTCCTAGACCTTAAGGGAGTACAATGGGTCACTAAAAACCCAATGAGGTCAACCCAGATGATCAAGTTGACCCAGGTCAACCCTAATTTGAACCAAGTCAAACCTAGCCCAAAAAGGGCTAACCCAAGCCCAAGCCACTTCTTCCTTAGGCTAACCCCATTTCCATGTTCATCATAACTAAGTGGGCTGCAATTAGCCTTTGGGGTTGACCAGTCAACCAGGGGTGACTAGGAGAGAGAAGGGAGCTTCCCTCCATGTTAATGGAGGAGAGAGAAAATGGGGGAGAGGAAGGGAGAGAGTGGAGCCGGCCAAGGGAGGCTAACAACCACCCTTAATGGCTTCAATCAGCTCCTCTAGGGAAGAGGAGTTGATTCCAGCCGTTTCCCGACCACCAAGGGGTGGATTCATCCCCCCTCCACTCTACCCGAGCCACACCGTAAATGGTGTTGATGGTCATTGAAGAACCAGCCACCCCCCTCCCCAATTGCCATTTAAACACCATCAGTGGGCAGAGGGGAATATTTTCGAGCGTTTACCTGGAGGTGACGGGCCGTCCCACTGTGCTGTTGCAGAAGCCGAGCGCCGCCGCCGTCAACAATGGCATCCCACCGCTCTTCCCGCATCCAGGCCGCCAGGAAGGTCCTCCCCCTCTCCTTAACTCGCGGGTAGATCATAGGACTCCTTAGGTTTAAGATTCGGGCTCAATTGAGCCCGATCAAATCCAGGATTTTTCATGGTTTCGGCAAGAACATTTCTTGCTACATCCGCCGGAAAACGCCTCTCCGGCGGCAGAGCCGCCGCTTGGCGATATCCACCACCTCAACGGAGGTGGTGGTGGCGGTGGTCGGCCGGGGAAGGGGCTGGATCGCCGGCGGCAGAGCTTGGAAACGGCTCCAGGCGGGAGGAATCCTGGCCGTCGGCTCAAGGAGGAAGATGAAGGGATCCCGTCCCTTTATGCTTCAAGATCCGTGCGATTGCATGATTAGACTATAAGATATATAAGTGAATAATTTGATTATGTCATAGTTTTGGTATTATTTGGATTTAATCTTTAAAAATACCTAGGCCCACCTGGTGGGAAAACATCCAATATAAAAGTTGTAGGTATTTTTGTCTACTTTAGTTGAAAATTGGTTTGAACCAATTTGGGTGCATGGTCTGACCAGGACACCCATTTTGGTGGGATATGTAGCAAGGGCTAGGCAGTCATTAAACTGAGTGCCCACACTTCATCCCTAGCCCAAATCAATTGAAATTTTGGCAGGGAGCGTAACCTAGGGCCTGCCCAAAACTCAGAATTTTTGGAGACACTTTTCTTAAAGTTTTTGCTTTTATTTAATAAAGCTAGGGTAATTTAATTAAGTGGTCAAATGACCTCCAAACCCTCCCAAATTTTGGGGAGTGGTCCCTGGCTTCCAGACCTAGTCCTGTACAAAAGTTGAGCACATTTGGATATGTTTTGGTTAGGGAATCACCAAACCCTAGTTTGGCCTTAAGAGGGTATTTTTGACCACAAGTGCACTATGGGCTTAGGGTGGTCCCCTCCCCTCAACAGAGGCAGAGGTTTTGGACACTGAGTTGGCATGGACAATGTCACCCTCTTGAGGAAAATGAGATGTTTTAGGCTTGATTTGCCCTAGGGTTCAACCTCAAACCCTAAGGAAGGACTTTTGGGGGTTGTGAAGGACATGGGGGCAAATGCCCTTGCATGACCTTGGAAACCCAGTAGAATTGAGGCTAATATAACCTAAGATCTCTGGTAGGAAATTTAGAAGAATTAGAGCAAGGTAGACACCTCAAAACTCTAACCCTAGTTTTAGGGTAGGAGCACTAATTTGAAGAATCAGCCCCTAAACCTTTTCCAAATGTTTTGAAACTTGGGTAGAATAGGTTTTAGGCCACCTAGAACCTCTGGTAATATTTGTAGAATTTTATGCGTCTTATTCTTGGTACTTCATTTGTTAATTACCAAAAGGCCCAAAATGATGTTTGATTTTATTATGGATGTTATGTGCTTTAAAATATGATGAAACTTGGTCAGAGGTTATTATAGGGCTAGTTGATCATCTCTGAATTTTATCACAATTTTCAATTAATTTTATTTGGTACTTCCTTCATTAGTTTCAGAAAGGGGCTTTGGTAAAGAAAATTCTTTATTAATGATATATCTGTTTTAAAAATCATGAGGTTTAGGTTTTGAGGTATTTAGGCCAAAAAGTACTTGTAGAAACTTATTTATAATTTTTAGAGGTCTGTTTTCAGAACTTTCTTACAAGGCCATATTTTTTTGAGAATAGGATAATTAATTAATTTGGGGAATAATTCTTTCAAACAAATTATGAAAGTTTACATAGAGGTTATATATGCCCTTAACATCATCCTGGAATTTTCTCTGAATTTTTGGAAGTATGTTTATTGTACATCCCCTTTTAATGAATTATTTTGGAATAAATGAGAAATAAAATTTAAGGGTTAAAATCTTGCTGGAAAATTTGGAGATTCTGGATTTTTAGATGATTACCCATCTTGCATTTATCATAATTTTAGTGGAGCTTTATCTTGAATAAACTTGTACTTCCTGTTCAACCTTGGAACTTTTGGCTTTTAAAATAAATAAATAAATTAGCGTTTAAATTATGAAAATTAGGAAATTGTGGATTCAGTCTACATATGCCAATATAGATCTCTAATAATTATTATATGAGCATTGAGTGATCATATGACATACTTCCCTTTTTACGGGTTATATAGCTTAAGTGGTCGACATTTAGTAAAACTGCAAGAAATCATTTGGGACATGAATTAGAGCACATGTGATGGGTCTTGTTGGTTTGCTGGAAGGATAAATAGAATTAGGTGCATCTTTGGAAGATAAGTGAGTAGGGTGTTATTTTGTCTAGGGTTAGAGGCGCTCGGGTCCGACGAAAGATCGTCCTCCCCGAGGTGTGTGGAGTCAAATCACCCTAGGATTAGCCTGTCGTAACATGAGGAAGGAATGAGTAAGGGAATCAACCAATAATAAAATAAGTATCTTGCGAAAGGGAACGCTGGGCGTAATCCCAATATAGTTCCTAGTGCCCCTTGAGATCCCTTCACAGAGAATACCGGGGGTAGTCCTGGGTTAACGTAAACTGTATTAACAAGCTGAAAAGAGTAACTTAGTAATTAGGGTTGCACCTTTCACAAACACTGATAGCACCGGAAGTTAGCTGGGAGCTTCGGCTCGGATGGTTAAAAGACGGACTTTGGGTCCGGGGAGCTTCGGCTCGATTGTTTGAGACGGACGTGTTGGTCCGGGGAGCTTCGGCTCGGTTTTTGATTACGCTAAATTTGCATGTGCATAAAAGAAAGGAAATTAAGGTGGTGGGTCTTCGGTATTGGAGGGTCGATGCACCGACGCCAATACGTTGACTCGGCAAGTGTGGTTAGCACTTCGCCAACAGAAGTCCGGTGCGCCAGCCGGCAAGAGTACGCAGGAGTCCGCTTCATGCACCAAGCGTTGAGGCGTACGATAGGTCTGACCGGTAGTGCTTTACTGGTTTAGAGGTGGGCGAGGCCCAACCCACCGCTTCCGTCTGCCACTACGGAGGTATCCTGGGAGGTTACGGCTCCAGAAAAGGGGAACTAAAGGTCTGTGTGCACAGAGTCGGGTGTGTGCGTTGCACTTGCATGTCCATCATACCCACTTGCATGTCATAGCATAATCGAATCATTTAACCCCTGACACCTAATGTATAAGTGGAATGGGACGCTTATACATTAGGACCTGCAAAACGACCCGTTGGTCTATAAGCTTGTGTGTGCAAGTTTATAAATTAAGGTTAATTTTGATATATATACTGTTGTTGATAACCGACACCCCAACGTATAAATTGGTATGAGACTTTTTATACGATGAGAGTCTTGCAGAAGACCCCTTGGCTTATGTGTTCTCACATAAGTGAAGGTTACTTTTCATATTTCAGCTTATTGTCTATACCTGTTATAAAATTACTAGTGTAGGTCCGCTGCCATCTGTTTTTGATATTCTCCACCTTCAAGTCCTCCCTTTTCTTCCTCTCCGCTCGGTGCCTAGGAGCCGTGGGGGAAGGGGCGGGGGATGATAGGACTTAGTCTTTTAGACTAACGATTTTCGAACCGCATCATTTAGGGGATCGTGGAGACCAGCATGGAGGAGCAGCCCCAGAGACCGGTGCGCTTGGAGGTGGGGCAGTCTAGCTCCGGAGTTCATATAGCCGGGACCGTGAGTCTCGACCTTGAGTAGTTTTTCTGCTTTTGCTTCCGCATGAGTGATTTTGTAGTGAGGATATGATGTACCGGGCATAAGCCCGTATTTGCTACTCTGATGTTTTATTCTGTGGACACTCCCTTCGTGGAGAATTATTTACTATGATATGTGATTTTCTGTGAACTGATAGTTTCCATTTACTTCTTTATGCTACTTTTCTGTGGTCGAATTGGCCGGCGGAATCGGCGCTTTGTGGTGTTGACCCTTCAGGGCATGAAGGGGTCACCGCAAAACGGCGGTTCTGGGCCTAAGACACCGGTGTCGAAAGGGAAAAAGAAGGGTGTCTTACATCACGTCATCGCCAAGGTGCTCACGCTCAAAGTCAGCCAGCAAGCCCTCCTGCGGACTCCGTTTCTCAGACCGCACCCCTCTCTGCGCCTTTAGCCGCGCGGCCTGCCGGCCTCTGGTTCTGCAGTCCGCGCGATCTCCGGATTCCATTAACCGCGCGGCCTGCCAGCTACTCTCTTCAGTCCGCGCGGCCTCCTCTGACATTCTTCTTCCTTAGCCGCCAGCTTCATTCTTGTACTCTTTATTGCTTTGTTGTAAAGGTGTATTAGCAAGTTGTAGCTCTCACTATTAATCAAAGGAAAGCCTGTCGCAAGAGTGACATTTAATCCGCGGCGGACGAAGTCTGTTGTTGCCTCTGCTAGCGGCCCCCTCTCTTCCTCTCAGCTCAGTTTAGCTCTCTCGGCATCAACCTGTAAGAGCAACCATCCAAGTAACTGTCAGCTCAAGCCTTCTCTGTTGATCAAGCTTGCTCTCTGCTCAGCAAGCTTGCTCTCTGCTCAGCAAGCTTGCTCTCTGCTCAGCAAGCTTGCTCTCTGCTCAGCAAGCTTGCTCTCTGCTCAGCAAGCTTTTTATCTGCTCAGCAAGCTTGCTCTCTGCTCAGCAAGCTTGCTCTCTGCTCAGCAAGCTTGCTCTCTGCTCAGCAAGCTTGCTCTCTGCTCAGCAAGCTTGCTCTCTGCTCTGCAAGTTTTTTCTCTGCTAAGCAAGTTCCTCGCTGCTCATTAAGCTTCTCCGCTGGTCGATCGCCATAGTAACCGTCTGCTCGACAGCTCTTGATCATCCTCCTCTTCTCATCAGCCTTCGCGGCTGCTCTCAGCACCCTCTCCTCTATCCCCGCAACCTCCTTGACAAGCGTTTACTCCACTCTCGAGCACTCAGAAGCTTCCTTCCTTCCTCTTCCCCCGCAGTCTTTATCCCTTTCTCCGCTTAGCTTGTGAGACCGAACACACTCCCTCCGTGTTAGCTGCCCGGTGCCGTTTTCGCGCATCAACAGTTAACACGCGGCCTTCAGATCCGAACAGACGGTGAACAGCGACAGTTTCCCATGTCAGATCGTCAACCAGCCGAGAACTTTGCTCCAAGTTCTAGAGATGATCCTCTCTGGGAGGCCTTCGAGCAATCACGCCGTGAGAATGCTCAGCAGTTCCCAGCAATCAACCAAATGCTCGCTGCATTCACGCATCGACTAGACTCGCAACCAGCAGCAGCTCCAGTTGCTTCAGCTGCTCCGATCAATCTAGCCCCGACATTGGATCATCAGCAAGCTTGTCCTCCAGCTTGCCCGCCGGTCTATCCTCCTTACACGGCAACCTTCCCGAAAGGGCCAGCGGCTCCTCTGCGACCTCAAGATGAATAATTTGTTGCTCGCCAAAACTTCTTCCAGGAAGCATCCCGGGGAAGCCCTGCTAGATTTCTCTACTTTCAGGGAAGTCACCCTTACCCCGCAGCTCCTGCATTTGCTCCTCCTGCAGCAACTTTCCCTTTTACCCTCCTGCTCCTTTTGCAGCTGTAACTTATGTTCCTTTTTATCCTTATGCTGTAGGAGAACAGGAAGAGCCTTCGCCATTTGCAGAGAATGTTCATCATGAACCAACTCCAGCAAATTTCAGAGAACCCCGGTTACCAATCTACACCGGAGAGACTGATCCAGTGAAGCACTTTCAAGCATTTGAATCAGCTGTTGCTCTCAAGACTCTGTCAGATGCAACCAAGTGCAAGCTCCTTGTAACAACCTTTGATGGGCAAGTGAGGGACTGGTTCTATGGTCTTCGCCCACACTCCATCACTTCCTTTGCTGATCTACGAAGGGAGTTCTTGCTCAGATTCTCTACCTCCACGAAAAGAAAGGACGGTCTTGAAGCCCTCTTTGAGATAAAGCAGCGAGAGAATGAAACTTGGTCTCAGTTCGTTGATCGTTTCCAAAGTGAAATCCTGGACATCGAGATTGTCAGTCAAGAAATGTACCGAGTGACTCTTATCCACGGTCTCCGTGAAAGGCCTCTCAAGTTTGAAGTCAATATCCGTGCACCAAGAACATAGCAAGAGTTGATTGCCTTAGCCAACTCATACATCCGAGGCAAAAAAAGCAACCCAGGCTTCGTCTCCAAGCTCATATCAGAGCAAGATCCTTTTCACAAACAGCCTCCGAGGTCTCCTCACAACGATTTCCCAACTCATTCGAGGAAAGGAAAAAGGTTTCAGCGCCATCGATACTCTTTCCTGAGCCGTGATCGTGCTCAAGATTCATTGCTACCGCTAGCTTTTTCTCAAACAGCTGCAGTCTGCCATCAGCGAGATGATGACTTGCATGAGTCCGAACTAGATGAAGCCGTGTTGGAAGTAAGTCAGATCATGAAAGATAGGGCTAGCTATAAAAAGCCTTACCGACCAGCCGATCAAAGGTCTAGAGATTCAGAGCCTTACTGCGAGTTCCACAAAGAGCCAGGTCACCTGACCGAGAACTGCCGAGCACTCCGCCAGCTTGTGCAAAGGATGTACTGGCAGGGTAAGATGCGTGACCTGCTTCCCAAAGAAGATCGCCCTGATCCAGCAACCTCAACGGGCAAAGAAGTTGCAGATGCTCCTTGCTCCTCAAAAGGAGTGAACCTAGTCGAAGAAGCCCCTCTCCTTGTTGTTAACAAAACTGTCGAATTCTTCAATGCCGATGACGAGGGTGTGCTTGGAAGGCTATTCTAAGCCAGCAAAGGACTTCATAGTCCTCCATATTCTCTCACAACCATGATGGGTTATCTCTACTCCTGCCTTTTCAAACATTCTCTTTACAAAACACTTCTTAGTGTTCATTTTTGCTTTTCAACAAAGCTTTTATAAGGGATCTCATACTGACACAGTTCCCTTCTTGTATTGCTTCCTCCTCTATTCCCTCTTCTCCAAGAGGTCCCTCAGCCACAGAGATGTCGCCGAGTCTTGCTATAGGCCCCCTTGGGATTGGATTCCGACGTAAGACCACAACGACCACATATCACGGGGAGTGTTCGCATATGTGTAGTGGGGGCTATCCAACTCTCATGCGGAGGAATACTAGACTTTGGATCCTAGCCGGCATCTAACACAGAGTGCGTGCTAGGGAGGCCTCATGTGTTAGCTCTGCTGTGCTCTGTTAGGATACATCACAGTTACGATGTTCTTTGCTTGACAAGCAATGACGAACAAGCGTAGCCTTGTCTCTTCGATCATCTCACGACTGTGATGGCCGAGCGTTCTCTAGTGCTCCCAATCCATGCTTTCGCGGTGTCCTCTACTGCACTGATCAATCCACAGACAAGCTATAGGCCTCTTGGCGCAACCAGTCTCATTGATCAGTGATGTAGTAACCCGAAACATGTGATCAGTGCCTCTGGCGATCCTTCTCAGGATTTCCCTTTCTTTTCTCCTTTGTGCCCTCCTAGAGGATGCTCGACCAGCCCGCTTCGAGTAGGACTATACTCGGGATGATTTTCTCAGGCAAGAGATGCATAAGGCCCACGGGTGATCTCCTGTGGCGGCATCCGGTCTTTCTTAGTCATCTCCGAGTATAGACCTATTTTTTGTCAACTGCCTTCTTCCACAGGTGAACAGGTTAATCCGACCTATCAAAAGGATTTCTAGCATTCACTTTACTTATGCTCATCTTATGTGCATCGCTTGCTCAAGCTCTATCAGATGATGGTTCACAGAGCTATTCATTACTCTTATCAAAATCTAATGGTATCAAACATTGATCAAAGAATCTTGCTCTCCTTGATCATCAAGCCATGCTATTGCAATCTAGTTAAGATTGACAGAATTCGTCAAGTTCCTTCTCTGCTAATCTGATCATGTCCATCCAGTCATATCAACAGTTAACGCTCGATTTATTGATCTGGGCTTCATGATAAAGAATTCATCAGGCATTTTCCTTGTCATTTGGTCATGTCCACCTTATCTCATCAACAGTTAACACTTGCAAGCCTTCTCTCAGGTACTTGCAATCTCTTTTCATATATGTATGTCTGCTTTTAACTCTTTTCTTGCAGAGACTAGCAGACACTTGCAAGCCTTCTCTCAGGTTCTTGCAAGCTCTTTTCATATATGTATGTCTGCTTTTAACTCTTTTCTTGCAGAGACTAGCAGACACTTGCAAGTCTTCTCTCAGGTACTTGCAAGCTCTTTTCATATATGTATATCTGCTTTTAACTCTTTTCTTGCAGAGACTAGAAGACACTTGCAAGTCTTCTCCCAGGTACTTGCAAGTTTCTTTCGTATATTGTCTGCTTCTAACTTTTCTCTTTGTAGAGATCAACAGACACCTGCAAGCCTCATTCAGGTACTTGCAGTTTAATCCATTATTCTATGTCTGCGGCTTATTCTTTTCCTTGCAGTGGTTAGCAGGCGCCTGCAAGTCATATCCAGGTACTTGCAGCTTGTTCTTTGTTTACAATACCTGCTCCTAACTCTCTTCTTGCAGAGATCAGCAGACCCTTGCAAGTTTCTTCACAGGTACTTGCAAGCTACTCACATATACCACGTTTGTTCCTAACTCTCATTTTGCAGAGATAATCCGATACTTGCGAGTTTCTTCACAGGTACTTGCAAGTTACTTTCATATACTGTGCATACCTTTAACTCTTCTTTTGCAGAAACCAGCAAAGACTTGCAAGTTCCTTCCAGGTACTTGTAGCTCATTTTTCCTTCTTGTATACTATTCATCCTTCCTTTTTTACAAGCCTCCATCAGGTACTTGCAAGTTATTATGCTTTTATGTTTTCCTCTCACTTTCATTTTGTAAAACTTAGTGGAAGACATATCTTCTTCATTTTGCAAAAGCAAACTCAGGTACACACACGATGTACCACCCGTACGTACCTACCCTAACTTTCCTCTTTCAGGAAAATAGATAGGCAACACCAAACTCCTAAGGAGAGGCTTCAGGTTCTATCTCTCCTTGCCCAATTCTCTTTTCGTTGGGGTGGATCACGATTTTCGTGGGTCTCCAACTTTTTCGAAGTTCTATCCAGAACTTAAAAAAGTGCGGGGATTATGTTAACCCCGAAATCGGCGATCCTTCCCAAGCCGGCCAGCTCGCTCGTCACGGCCTGCCCCGGGTTCCTCCTGGAGGCCGTGATGCCCTAGGGAGGGCGGACAGAATTCTCTGTCCGCTCAGGCCACGCGGCTTGCACGGTCTCAGCGGTCTGACCGACCAGGCCGCACACCTTCCCTTGGTCGGCAGGGTCCGCAGACTGCTTCCGCAGTCCGACTCTGCAGGCCGCCCCCGTTTTCTCAGCTCAACCGCAAGGTTGTCTCCGCAGGACTCTCTCTGCCGGACTCAACTACCTACCTGCCCTAGGCCGCCAGCCGGCTACCCGCCAAGACCAGCAGCAACGTCCCGTTCATCGCGAGCTCGGCGGACTCGAAGTACGGTCGAGACTTCCAGTCTTCCTTCACCGCTGAACCCCAACAGCAACAACCAGGCTCCATCTCCAACATAAGAGGACTCGACTTTGCAGCAGCCGCGAACTCGGCAGGCTTGGCGGACTCTCTATGCAGTCCGCCCTTTCCTTAGTCAGCACCAGCTTCTCAGCAGCAGTACCAGTTTCCTCCTCAGTCCGCAGTCTTGGTGCGGACTCAGACATTAGTGGCGGACTCCTTCCAGCCCGCCAGGCATCAGATCATCCAGAAGGCAGTACCAGTCCGCATAACCTCGTGCGGACTCGCCGGACTCCGCGGGCACTCTCCTGCTCACGCCCCTTACAGCTCGCTCAGTTCAGCAGCAGCGGACTTAGCTGATTCTCCTTGCAGTCCGCCGCTTGTCCTTCAACATCTGCCACCCCAGCAATAGGCGGACAGTCCCAGCTCAGCATTGGCGGACTCCTCGAACCCGCATCGCAGTCCGCCACTGAGTCTCCCATTTTGCCGACAGCAGCACCAGCTTCAGTATCAAGCCCCAGTCCGCGCGGCCTATTGCGGACTCGGCGGACTATGTCTCCTTCTCGCTCAAGTTACCGTCTCACCGGGGGTAATGTCACTGCAAGCCGTTACCTGCTCGGGCCTATAAATAGCCCCCCATGCCTCTCATGTGGGGGATGTCACGTCATCGCCAAGGTGCTCACGCTCAAAGTCAGCCAGCAAGCCCTCATGCGGACTCCATTTCTCAGACTGCACCCCTTTCTGCGCCTTTAGCCGCGCGGCCTGCCAGCCTCTGGTTCTGCAGTCCGCGCGATCTCCCGATTCCATTAACCGCGCGGCCTGCCAGCTACGCTCTTCAGTCCGCGCGGCCTCCTCTGGCATTCTTCTTCCTTAGCCTCCAGCTTCCTTCTTGTATCCTTTATTGCTTTGTTATAAAGGTGTATTAGCAAGTTGTAGCTCCCGCTATTAATCAAAGGAAAGCCCGTCGCAAGAGTGACATTTAAGCCGCGGCGGGCGAAGTCTGTTGTTGCCGCTGCTAGCGGCCGCCTCTCTTCCTCTCAGCTCAGTTTAGCTCTCTCGGCATCAACCTGCAAGAGCAACCATCCAAGTAACTGTCAGCTCAAGCCTTCTCTGTTGATCAAGCTTGCTCTCTGCTCAGCAAGCTTGCTCTCTGCTCAGCAAGCATTTTCTCTGCTCAGCAAGCTTGCTCTCTGCTCAGCAAGCTTGCTCTCTGCTCAGCAAGCTTTTTCTCTGCTAAGAAAGTTCCTCGCTGCTCATTAAGCTTCTCCGCTGGTTGATCGTCATAGTAACCGTCTGCTCGACAGCTCCTGATCATCCTCCTCTTCTCACCACCCTTCCCGGCTGCTCTCAGCACCCTCTCCTCTATCCCCGCAACCTCCTTGACAAGCGTTTGCTCCACTCTCGAGCACTCAGAAGCTTCCTTCCTTCCTCTTCCCCCGCAGTCTTTATCCCTTTCTCCGCTCAGCTTGTGAGACCGAACACACTCCCTCCGTGTTAGCTGCCCGGTGCCGTTTTCGCGCATCAACAATAACAAAACTAAAATGTATTTCGGGCCTATTTGTTTGTTTGAAGTTAAAAAAAATTATATTACATAAAATGATGTAATCTATTAACTCACTATTTGATTGGATATAGTAACAGTAATTTCCAACATTGCAAACATAAAATGAGTAAAATTACATCACAGTATTTTCCAAACAATGGCTTCTATCTGCAAGGAATGAAAAATCAGTCCTTATGAACTTGTAGTGTTAATTGTTGTTTAGTAGTGATTCTGGTTGCATGCTCTCAAGATTGTAGGAATTCCAAACTACATGTGTCCCGAGATACTAGCAGATATACCTTATGGTTATAAATCAGACATCTGGTCATTAGGTAAGGCTTCCACCATTAATGAAGCCACTTCAATGACTAATCTTGATAAGAAAGCTCATAATTTTCCATATTTTTCGTTCGAGACAAGCTTCAGGATGTTGTATGTTTGAGATTTTAGCACATCATCCCCCATTCAGAGCCCCAGTGAGTAATATTGGACCCCTTTTCATTTGAATTTTGTATCTAAAATGGCAAATTTTGTCTAATTTTCCTTCATTGCTGTTGAAAATAATCAAATAGGATATGGCAGGGCTTTTAAACAAAATGAATAGATCATCCATATCCCCCATGCCAACCAAGTACTCCTCATCACTGTGAGTATCAGCATCTGAACATATTATTATCGTGTACATAATACTTGGTTAATGGTTTACTCCATCCAATAACAGGAAGAGATTGATCAAAAGCATGCTGAGAAAAAATCCAGATCATAGACCAACTATAAGTTCTAACAATCTAGATAATTAAATCATGGAAAAGCTAAAATATTTACTTAATCATTTATTTTTTAGGCAGCGGAGTTGTTGAGGGACAGCCACTTGCAGCCATATCTTGCTAAATCCTTCAATCCTTCTCCGCTCTTCCTTGCAATAAAGCCTACCATGACCACTTATTCAGAAAAGCAGGGTAAAAGGAGGAGAGATGTAAAGCTAACGAGTTCGAAAGTAGAAAACAATGATCCGGAACCCAACCTAGCCGTAGAACCGAGAACCGATCCAAAACCAAACTTTTATAATAAGGTTCATGATTTTGAGTTGAATCGATTTGAACAAACCTGAGTTGCACACTTAGATTCTGAAACACTTGTTACAAAATTTGTTCAAAGGACTAGTGGAAGAACTTCAAACAACGTCATAATGGATTCAACTCTTTTATCAAAACAGACGAATTCGGGTAATGATCAGCAAATGATAGATAAAGTTAGTTGCATAGAACAATGCAAGCCAGCTTTTTTTTCAAAATCAGGAGATGGGAGAACAAACATAGTAACGTTACCACATCTACAAAGAATGAAAGCGCCTTCGTTCTTCGTAGATGATACTGGAGAAGTATCATCGGCGAGTGCGATGGCACGTATGCAAGTAGAAAACTTGCAGGCGGAGTGGGAAAGCTTGAGCGGAATTCAACAGCGAGCTGATGCATTGGAGTCTTTACTCGAACTTTGTGCTCAGTTACTGCAGCAAGAGCGGTTGGATGAACTTGCTGGTGTTCTGAGGCCATTTGGGGAAGAAACAGTTTCTTCAAGAGAAACAGCAATCTGGCTTACAAAGAGTCTCATCACCTCTACTACAAAATTTGGCAGGGAGGCTAAAATCCAATAGGAGTGCTTGGAAAATATGAGACTTCCCATTTTGTGTTCATCAGTCTTGTAATAAATTTTTTTTCCAGATGAAAGACTGAAATTATGGAAAAAATTTCTCTGTATTCTTGGAAAATGCTATATTCAAAGTTTAATAATAAATGAGTTAGAGCTCCAAGATATACATGATGATGTTTGTAATGCGCCCAATAACCAATACAGGGTTTGTTCCCGGCTTCATCAAGAACTCAAGCCCACATTCCCTAAGGATTTATTTTGCTTCTAAATCAGTCCCCCACTGTGACACTTTGAAGTGATTAAGAATTTGAGAACACTTGAAAGTTAGGAATGATTTATCCCACAAGATGGATTGAAAAAGGGGTTCTCCTTCTTTATAGGGCTTGATGAATTTTCCCTCCAAAGAATAGATTTTTTTAGAATATCTACATATTGGTGATATCTAAATACTCATTCTTCCATTCCTATTTTGTATATCGCACTGGAATCTTCCATATTATTTCAGAAGATTCCTCTCGTCTTTGATCTTCATTGTTAGGATCTCTTCATGGATTGCCAAACAAATTACTGGTGTCTGGTGGGTTATGATCTTGCAATCCGGGACACTAACATGCAACATGAAAATAATACATTTTGAAAAATCAAATTCATTTGGATGCCGAATGTTTAGATGGAATTGGTGGGAGAGAAAAATCGGCCACCCAATTCCAATTCCGGTGTTTTGCGCACATCTTAGTAGGGCAGAATAGGAATTTTCCCCAATTCCTTAAGAAATGCTAAATGCCTAATTTCACTCCCTTCAATTCCAACTTAAAGAGGTCGGATTTCTACTTCCCTTCTCCTGTTGCTTCCCACTAACTTGAAGCCCACCGCCTACCTCATTCCTCCCCTCCGACAATGTGAAAACCACCTCCTAGAGTGGCCAGCTTTCACTCCCAAGTAATACAATGTTTTTTTGTTATTCTGCCCCTTTCTGTTTTTTTCTGGATTTTTCTTTGAAGTTTGCAAGTATTCTAGTAATTTGAATTTTTTTTTGAAGATTTGAGGATTTAATATATGTTTCATGTTTTTTTAGAATCCAGTACATGTGTGAATGTGTATTTGGGTGTGTTTTTAGGGTAGAAGGTGTATGTGTGTCTGTGGATGTGTGTTAATGGTGGATGTGTGTTTACATTCATATTGTTAGTTTGTGTGTGTGTGTGTATTTGTGTGGGTGTCTGTTATGTGTGTTTGTGTGTTCATACTGATGTATTTGAGTGTGGGTGCATGTTAATGGTGGATGTGTGTGTTTGTGTTCATATTATTGATGTTTGTGTGTGCACGTGTGTTTATATTTTTATATATGTGTGCTTGTTTGTTTGTGTGTATGTATGTGCTTGTATTTGTGTATGCATGTGTTTATATGTTCATAATGGTGTGTTTATGTATGTTTGTGCGTGTATTGTTGGTTTCATGTTTGTGTGTTCATGTTTTTTGTATTTGTTTGTATATATGTGTGTTCATAATGATGTATTTGTGTATGTTTGTGTGTAGGTAGTTTTTGTAGTTGTGTGTTTGTTCATAAATCATAATGATGTATTTATTTATGTGTGTTTGTGTATTCGTAATGGTGTGTTTGTGTATATTGTTGGTTTATATGTGTTGAACCCGAAAATCACGACTCAACGAGGAGTTTGGACCGGAGGTGTAGCTCGCCCCTACTTCTTCCGAACAAGCACACTTGGCTGAAGATTTAGAGTTCTGAGACCTCACTACCAGAACCTCAAACAGACCCTCGAGTTGCAACGAGGCCTCGCCAAACGCCCGGAAGATCTTAAATCGCTTCCCCTCGCAATCCAATGTCGGACCGGGCACCTTCTGAGGGCTTGGAGAGCTCCCGACTACCCACCCAAAAAATAAGGTGAATAGTGTTGTGTCCATTAATCACAATGTCCTAGATTTGTAAGAAATCAAACAGGTCAATGTTATACACATAGTTGTATTTGATGTATGTTTAAGTTCATGCATACAAGTTGGTCTTTGTCACAATGATTGGACATATAGTTCAAGAGACAATGACAGGTGGACTCAAAGTGATAAACTGGAAATTCAAATAAATGGCTAAGTCCAGAAGCGTTGTGTGCGACAAGCTCACTCAATGCCATACAACTAAAAGCACTGAGAGAAGGCTAACAGTCAAAGCTTACAGTATTGAAAAGGCAGAAATGTGACTAAGTCCACAGGCGTTGAGTGAGCTCAACTCACTCAACGCATATGGCCAGAATTGTTGAGTCAAGGATATTCTATCAACGCCAAAGTATAAGGAGACAAAAAATTTGATTAAGTACAAAAGCGTTGAGGGAAGCTCATTCAGTCAACACCAAGTCAAAAGGCTTTGAGTCTAGTCTTCCTGTGAAGAAACAAGAATTCGACAAAGTCCAGAATCGTTGAGTGAAGCCAGTTCACTCAACGCACTCAACCCCAAACTTCAGCAAGAAGGCAAGATTGCAGAAAATCAGGCTAAGTATAAAAGCGTTGAGTGAAGCTTATACACTCAACACTCTCAACGCTTTTAAGCAGAAATGACAGAAGAATATGGCTAATGCAAAAGCATTGAGTGAGGCATATACACTCAACGCTCTCGACAGAGCTATAATATTTCTAAGTCCAAAATTGTTGAGTATGACATATTCACTCAACGCCACTCAACGCCAAGCAGAGCTGAAGAAAATTCTAAGTCCAGAATCGCTGAGTATTGCTTATCCACTTTTCGTCGAGCTAAACTCTTAGTTCGTCGAACTAAGTTCAAAGTTCATCGAACTCAGCTTTCACTTCTCGTCGAGCTTAGCTCTGAGTTCGTCGAACTGAGGTCAGAGTTTGTCGAACTCAGCTTTCACTTGTTTGTCGAGGTTATGATTTCTGGAAAGATGCTTGATTTTGCTAAGTCCAGAATGATGATGACGTCAGCAAAGTCAACAAGTCCACGAAATTTCAGATTCGTTATTTAAATGCTACAAATCGACATTAACGTCGCCGTCAGTCTACAGAATCTCAATTTGATTAAGCTGAGGTTTTAATTGCCGTTAAAACTGAGACACATGTTAATCATCCTGCAAATCAACGGGATTATAAATAACAGCTGAGATCGAGATCAAATTAACTTTTTGATTAACTTTAATTGATTCTGAAATCGAGAAGAGGGAGTTCGTCGTCTTCATCCGTCATTGTTACAGAGCCAAGAACTTCAAATTGATAAATCTTAAGGGTTTCTGAGTTTGCTGGTGTAATCAACATTTGCTATAACAAGTACAAAGGATATCTCTGAGGAAGACGAATCAGTGTAGGCAAGCCCTAGCTGAAATTGTTTCACGATTCAATCTGAGCCAAATCTAAAGATCATTTTCTGAATCGAAGAAGAAGAAGATATCTGTGCCAGATTCTGACTGGACAGAAGGATAAGGCAGTGGAATTGCAATCTGCCTTACAGGTTAGCTGTTTAAAGATCTTCTTCCCCTCTTTCATCAGCAGGAACAGAATCAAGATTCTGAGGAATTTTCAGCACAAGCCGCAGACCATTGAAGATCAATTTTATTGTTGCTGGGAAGTAGATAGGGTTGAGATTTTCTTAGCCCAGGAAGAAATCAACTCAGGGAGCAATTTCTCTTGAGTCGAATCAACATTCCTTTTTCAAAATCTGTGGATCTGTGATAGATCTGTATTGAGGCCTAGATTGATTAGGCTGTGTGAGAGATCTGTGTGATCTTATTGTAAAACCTAAATTATAAAGGCTGTGAGAAGGATCTGTGAGATCTGTGTTACGATCGTGGGCCTGTGATTGAATCCTTGTGTTGATCTGTGTGAGGCTGTTTCTCCCAGCCTGTGTTAAGGGCAGTTGTGCCTGTGTTTGGTAGTGAGGAGATTACTGTGTGTAGGGCTGTGCGCCTGTGTTGTAAGTCTCACTGGAGAATGACTGATCCGGTGGGATCGTGTTGTAATCTCTGAGGAGCCATAGTTTTTTGGAGAAGAGCCTTGTCTAACATACTGTTAGAAAGGCGGAGAGGGACAGTGGATGTACCCATACACTGGGGAACCACTATAAAATCTGGTGGGCTGTGTCTTGTGTTTTCCTGTGCTGAGTATTGTGTTCTTGAAAGTGAATTAAGTATTCACAGTAGAACATAAGTTATAGAAGATTTTAAAGAACTATAAAAGACTTCAATAACCTATTCACCCCCGTTTAGGTGATTAGCTACCCTTGTAATCAAAAACTTTCAAGTGGTATCAGAGGGATGTTACTCAAAAAAGACTTAACAGTCTGAGTAGATCTCCAAGGTAGCTGTCAGAAGGTTAAGATGGGTTCAAGAGAGAATCACAAAGAGATTGGATCCATGAAACTTCCTCTCTGCAGGAAAGAGACTTTTGGCATATGGAAGGAAAGAGTCAGATTGTTCATGGAAGCATCTGATACTAGGATCTATATCAGAGTTCAAGAAGGACCCTTCATCCCAATGAAGACATCTGTCCTTGATGCAAATCTTAATACTCCAAAGAAGTCCACTGAAAATGACTAAGGATGAAGTCATCTTAGTAACAATGGATAAGAATGCATAAAACATTATAGTTTGTGTCATAGATGACTCCACCTTTCAAAACCTGGTGCACTACAAGACCTCAAAGGAAATGTGAGACACCTTGATAGTGTACATGGAAAGTACTGAGGAAGTGAGAGATGATAGAAAGTCAATGCTAAATCTAGATTATGAAGCTTTCAGACAGATCAGGGAGAAGACCATAACTAACTGTTATGAAAGGTTCTTCAGGACAGTTATTAAGCTAAAGACCTATGGCATGGACTTTAGTAATTATGAGATAAATGATAAGTTTCTTAGGTCTCTTACTAGAGACTGAGACATTAAGATATGTGTCATTAGAGAAGTGGCAAAACTGACAGATACTTCACCATCCACACTGTTTGGTAAGCTGCTTTCATATGAGATGCAGCTCACAGCAAGGAAGGAGGAAGAGAAGACTAGCAGAGGCCAGGCCAAAGAAATTGTTGTGGCCTTCAAGCCAGATAGTTGTAAGAGGAGCAAGGAGAAGAATCCTTCTCCCCTAAGAAGGTCAGCTGAGTCAGAAGGTTCAGATCAAGAGGAATCAGGCTGTAATATGTCTGATGAGGAGTTTGCTGCTTTCTCAAGGCAGCTTATGAAGATGATGAAAAATAAGGGGTGGAGGAGCAAACCTACCTCTTCCTTCCAACACAAATAGGAGTACTACAAAAATAAGAAGAAACCCTCCAAAGAGGGAAGGTATGATCCAAAACCTGGTAAACATTTTTCTAAAAAGGTTGTTTGTTTCTGTTGTAGCAAGCCGGGTCATGTTGTAGCTGATTGTCCTGAGAAGAAAGAGGCTGGTGAAAAAAATCATCACCACAAGAGAAGCAAGAAGGATAAAACCTTCATTGATAAGAGTGAGAAAAGCTGGACTGAGTCTTCTTCATCAGAATCAGAAGAGGATGATGAAGCCTACATTGGGTTGATGACAAGATCACATAAGGAATCCTGCTAGGATCAGACTGGACCATCTAAGGTACACTCTTCATCCACCTCTTCGTCTAAGTCTAAGTATGTGATTGGTCCAGATTCAAGTGCTTCTTCATCAAGAGATGAAGATGGCTCTGAATCTGAGGAAGACAGAAATCAAATGATTGAAAGATATGGTGAACTTCTGGAAGCATTCAGGAGTAAGTTGCTGACCAAACAACAGGCTCAGGAGATTGCATCTCTAAAGCTTTCTACTTCCCAGCATTCTGAAACAATAATTTTGCTAGTGCAGAAAACTAGGAAAGTTAGCCAGCTAAAGAATATTACTGTTATTCAGATGAGCACCATAACCTTTAAGAATAACCATATCAGGAATCTTGAAGGTAAACTCCAAAAGGAGAAGGAGCTAGTGGCTAAGTTTTCAAAGTCATATACTGTGTTGTCTTTGATAGATTTCTTCCACTCCCAAAAGGATAAGAAAGGGTTAGGCTTCAAAGGGAACACAAGAGCTGCCAATCCCAAGAGAAAGGGCAAAGCTCAAGTGCAGCCACTAGCTTCTAAGACTTCTGTTAAATTTAATAAAGTGCAACTACCTTCTAACAGGTATGACCATGAGAGTATTTTTGGTCACTAGAAGAATGCTAGACCCTCTAGTGTGAATAAAGATGTTCCACAATATGGTGGTAGATACAACAAGGGTGCAAGTGCCTTTAAGGCAGCCTATGAGGAAATACAAATGGCTCATCATGGATCATTTGTGTTTGGTGCACCAGCCCCTTCAGTCAAGGGTAAAGATGCTGATTATTCTCCAGATCTTCCAGCTCACTCTATGATAAAGGGCAAGACTGTCAATAGACCAGACCTGTGCATCTCTGAGGCCATCAAGAGTATGCTTTCTGAAAAGGAAGCAGCTTTTAGAAGGGATTAAGATATCCCAAGCACTTCTACTTCCAGACCCACCACTTGTGAAACTAGGGCTGGGAAACTAAAGAGCAAGACTGATGTTGCTCCTTCTAGACCAAGAGCTGCTGTTGATACAGCCACTAGAACTGCTCTGAAAAAAAGTACAACATCCATGAGTGTTGGAGATGTGGCAAGATATGCCACTTTGCCATTGATTGTTGGCACAATAATAGTGTCTAGAGAGCTAATGTCAGCTTACTTGTCAGAAGAGCTGTAGGTAGGCATATTCATTTTCAGCCTAACATGCACATAGGACCCAATAAGAATTGGGGTCCTAAGATTACATGATTTATTTCTTGCAGGTGAGTCCAAGTTGTTCATACCCCTATATAGTACTTGGACAGTAGTTGTTTCCAGGAACATGACTAGAGCAAGTGCATCATGAAGGATTTCCTTCCAATAAAGGATGGACCTACGGTGATGTTTGGTGGATCAGATAGAGGGATCACCAAAGGTTATGGTAAGATCACTAATGGCTTAGTCACTTTCACAAAAGTGACTTATGTGGAAGGGTTGCAACACAACCTTATAAGCATAAGCTAATTATGTGATCTTGGCTATGTCATTTCTTTCCATAAGGATAAGTGTCATATAAGAAGATCAAGTGACCAAGATGTCACTTTGACTGGTACTAGGAGTAGAAATGTTTATTGTCTTAATTTTCTGTGTCTATCATCAGACTCTCTCATTTGTCTAGTTGCAAATGAGAAAGCCTCACCTTGGTCAAATGACACAAAAGCCTAGTTCATTTAAATTATAAGACTATAGAAAATCTCTATAGTAAAGAGTTAGTTAGGAATGGTCCTAACATGAAATGATCTAAGGAAGGTATTTGCTCTGCATGCCAAAAGGGTAAGCAGACAAAAGCTTCCTTCAAAAGCATTGAGAGTAAAGATTCTGTGAGGTGTTTCTACCTCTTGCATATGGACTTGTTTGGTCCAATGTCAGTTCATAGGTCTAGGTAGAAGGTCTACACCTTTGTGGTGGTTGATGACTTTCCAGATTGTTTGGGTATTCTTTTTGAAAAAAAAGTCTGAAACTCCAGATGTCTTCAAGACATTTGTCATGCAAATACAGAATAAGCTGAACAGTACTATGGTTAAAATTAAAAGTGACCATAGGACTGAGTTTCAGTCTGAATGCATGACAAAAATCTGTGAACATCATGAGATTCACCAAGAGTTTTCCTCTCAAAGAAACACCCCAGCAAAATGGGTTAGCTGATAGGAAGAATAGAACTCTCATGAGGCTGGTATAACTCTATTAAATGACACTTCTCCCCTAATATTTCTGGGCTGAGGCTGTAAATACAGCTTGTCATGTCCTTAACAGGGCGTTCTATCACCAAGAAGCCACAATAAGACTACTATGAGATTTAGAAGGGTAGAGAACCAAACCTTGCATATCTCAGAATTTTTGGGGGCAAGTGCTTTGTGCTCAACAATGGGAAATCCTAATAAACCTAAGTTTGCTGCCAATCCTATGAGGGGATATTTGTTGGGTACAACAATCATAGTAAGGCTTATAAAATCACAACTGACAAGGTAAAGTTGTAGAGGAGACAGTTAATGTAGTGTTTGATGAAACAAATATGATTAACAATGAGCTGTCAAGCTCTTCTTCTAGTTCTACAGGTACTGAACTAGTGTTGAAAAAGCTCACTCTCAAGGAAGCTGCTCCAACAATGCAAGAATAAGTAAAGGGTGTGTGCACTCCAGATGAAGCACATGACTTACAGGAAGTGGATGGAGATCAACATCATGAAGAACATGATGTTTAAGCAATACTGCCTCCAACAGTAAGACATCTAAGAGATCATCCAGACCATCAGATATTGGTGATGCAAGACAAGGAGTAGTGACAAGGAGCATGTAACATCTATTTCCAACTAGACCCCCAAGAGTGGTTTGGCCATGACTAGGTCATGACAAAATCCTAGGAAGTCCAAGAAGACCAAGAAAACTAAGAATGTGGGTGCGACCACTATGGTCCGCACATAGTAAATTTCTGAACTCTTGTTAAGATGATCATGGGGCTTCACCAAGACTCCAAGACCCCACCATGGTCTCATCAACCCATTGTAGGGTCCATTAGAGCCTTAAGGGTCTATTAAGTCAAACCCAGGGTGCCCAAGTTGACCTAGAACACTGTAGGGCTAAATTGGGCAGTGCCCTAACTAAGGTCAGGTGCCCTGGTAAGCCCAACTAACCCTACCAAGGACTTCTAGACCTAAAGTGGGATCAATGGGTCACTAAGGACCCAAGGAGGGCGCCAAAGGGTTAAGTTGACCAAAGTCAACTCTAACCCTAAATGGGTCAACCTAACTTACATTGGGTCAAACTGACCTGCACAAGGTCCAATTGAAGTTCCCTTAGCCAAGTGCACCCCACACATACCTTCATAACCCTAGTGAGAGGCAATGGGTCCACCAAGGACCATTGGGACTAATCAAAAAGTCTAAGTTGACCAAATTAACTCTAGCCCTAAAGTAATCAAGGTACCCTGCTTAAGGGTCCACGTGACCTCCAAAGGGCCAAGACAACCCCACCTAGACCTTAGGGGAGGCCAATGGGTCACCAAGGACCCATAGGGCCAATCTCAAAGACCAAATTGACCTAGGTCAATCCTAGCCTAGGTTTGGGTCAAGCTAGCCAAAATGAGCTAACTCAAGCTCAAGCCAATTCACTTGGGCTAACCATGTTTTGGTGGATGAAAATACATGTGGGCTGCCATTGGGTTAGGTAGAATCAAAATTCAGCTTGGTGAATGGGAGAGAGAAAGAGCTTCAAAGGGAAGAGAGAGAAAGAGAAGAGAAGAAATGGAGGAGATTTGGGCTCATCCTTCCCCTTCCCCAACCCCCCATTCAACTCACCAGGACAAGGGGAGTTCAACCAGCTACTCCTTGACTAGCTGGAGCCAGGCTTCTTCCCCACCTAAAATGGCCCAACAATGTTGACTAGAGGCCATAATGGCAAAGCCCCCTACAACCACCTAACTCCTCATTTCTTCTTCTAAAAACTTCACTGGACTCCAAGGAGTCATTCCACCCTTTACCTGAAGTAGCCAAGCAGTTTCATAGTGCTGTTGCATAAATCCGACCACCACCACCACCAAAATGGCTTCCCGGCGATCCGCAAGGCTACAGCCGCCCAGAAAGGTCCTCCCACTCCTTCTCTCATGTATAGATCATAGCAATCACTAGGTCCAAGGTTCGGGCTCAATTGAGCCCGATCCAATTCGGGATTTCATGGATTTTGGCCGAACATTCTCTTGCTAGAACCGCCGGAATAGGACTCTCGGTGGCTATTCCGCCGCCTGGCGACAGCCACCTGGCGACGGCCACCACCTCAACGGAGGTGGTGGTGGCGGGGCGGCCGGGGAGGTGGACGGATCGCTGGCGGCAGCGCTGGAATGATGCTCAAGGCGGGACGAATCGCAGCCGTCGGCTGGAGCTTGAAGATGAAGGGATGCCATCCACTGTTGCGCCCAGATTCGTGCAGGGGATGCATTAAACTATAGGCTTCATATATTTTCATTTGATTTCTGTGACACCTAATATAATTAATGTTTGAATTTTTAAAAATAGTTAGAGGCTCTGCATGAGAAATGGTCAACACATGATTTGTAGCCCTTTGGGTCTACTTTATTTTAAAAAAGGGGTTAACCAATTTGGGTGCTGGTTTGACCAGGGCACCCATTTTGGGGGCCTACACATAGGGCTAGGCAGAAATTAAATTGAGTGCCCACACTTTATGTTTGGTCCAAATGAGTTGAAATTTGGCAGGGAGTCACCCTAGACCATATCTAGGTGCTGCCCAACAATGGGAATTTTGGGGACAAGGTTTCTATAGTTTTGTAAATTATTTAATTTATTTAGGATAAATTAATTTAAGGGCCAAATGACCTCCAAACTCACCGAAATTTTGGTGAGTGGTGCATGAGGTCATTATAGTGCTCTGGTTTAAATTTGATCACATTTAGATGTGGTTTGGAATATAATCATGCAAACCCTAGCTTTGCCCTAAAAGGGTTTTTGGTCAAAAAAGTGCACTTTTGATTTTGAGTGACCAAATCACCTCAACAGAGGCTGAAATTTTGTCCACTGAATTGGTATTGCATTTAGCATCTCCCCATGGAATGCGGGGTAGATTGGAATTGATTTGCCTAAGATCCTAGGCCAAACCCTAAGGAAGGACCTTTGTGCCTTGTGAAGGGCATGAGTCTAAACACCTTGGATGAACTTGAAGTTTGTATGGAGGGGTCCTAGGGTAGATAAAACCCTATGGTAAAAATCTTAAAGGATTTTGAAAAAGTTAGGGCCCACAAAACCCTAACCCTAGCTTAGGGCATAAAACTTGTAGTGCTAATTAGGTTAGCAAAACTCCTTGAAATATAATGGAATTTGGTAGTGTGGGCATAAAGATATATTGAGCCTCTGGTAATGTTTTTGGGAATATTGGACCAACCTTTTTAGCACTTCATTTGTAACCCTTGGGATTGCCCTAATTAATAATTTGACTATTATGATCACATTGCAATTGAAAGGCATGAAAATTGGCAAAAGTAGTTTTAGACATATTGATCATCTATAAAATTTAATAGAATTTTTGAATACATATTTAGGGTATCTACTTCACAAGTTCATAACTTTGGGAAACATGCTAAATAATTCTTACAGAGCTCAAAACTTGATGAAAAATTATGAAACTTGATAAGAAGTGTTCCTGTTTCAGTATGCTCATGTGAGAATTTATTTGGAATTTTTAGATGGATTGATATACTTTGTTTATTAACCCATTAACTTGGAATTTTTATGAGAAAATCAAGTATAGACTTCATTATTCAATGATAAATTGTGAAACTTGATCTAAAGAATTTATATGTCCTTATAATCATACTTGGATTTTATCTGAATTTTTGGAAGTTTTATTGTTGTACATACCTCATAAAATGATTTATTATGAGATATATTTGAAAATAAAATTAAGGACTAAACCTTGCTGAAAAATTGGAAGACTTAGGCTTTAGAGTTGATTATTCATTTGTAATTAACATAAATTTAGTGTAATATTATCTTGTCTGAAATTTGTACTTCATGTTCAAACTTGGGCTTTTTGACTACTAGAATAAATAAATAAATTATCAGACAAATTAGAAAAAATTATGAATTTCTGGATTTATGCTAAAAATATCATTATAGCCCTCTAATAATTATCATAGGGGTATTGGATGATTATTTGGTTTACCTCCCATTTTACGAGTCATATAGCTTAAGTGGTCTGCATATAGTAAAAATTGCAGAAATTACGTTTGAAGTATAATTTGATGTATGTCTTGGGATTAGTGGTTTGCTGGTTTGGATAGATAGAAAGGAGTTCATCATTGGAAGGCAGGATTTATAGAGTGAGAGGTTGACTAGTAGTGTTAGGTGGTGCTCGGATCGGCGAAAGAACGTCCTTCCCGTAGGAAGAAAGTGTTTAAAGCACTAGAGCTAGATTCAGTAAAATTAATAAAGGGTTGGTAAATCGGGTAGCAACCAATAATAGTAAGTGCCTTGCGAAAGGGAGCTTTGGGCGTAATCTCATCATAGTTCCTAGTGCATTCGAGAGGCCCTTCACGAGGTATACCTTGGGCAGTCCTGGGTTAACGTAAACTGTATGAGTGATAAATCTTAAAGAGCAACTAGAATAATTAGGGGTTCACTTTCACACACCCGGTGTCTCGGGAAGTTGGTTTGACTCGGTTGATACCTGGGGGGGGGGCAGGATGGCCCGACGAGCTTGGCTCGGTTAATGTTTGTGATGGACGGGATGGTTCGGGGATATTTGGCTCGGTACTGATACATAAGGTTGCATGTGCATAAAATAAAGGTGGTGGGTATTCGGTATTGGAGTGTCGATGCACCGACGCCAATACATTGACTCGGCAAGTGTGGCTAAAACTTCGCCAACAGAAGTCCGGTGCGCCAGCTGGCAAGAGTACGCAGGAGTCCGCTTTGTGCACCAGCGTTGAGGCGTACGATAGGTCTAACGGTAGTGCTTTACTGGTTTAGAGGTGGGCGAGGCCCAACCATCGCTTCCGTCTGTCACTACAGAGGTATCCTGGGAGGCGCTCCAGAAAGGGTGAACTAAAGGTCTGTGTACACAGAGTCGAGTGGGTGAGTTGCACTTGCATGATCACATCATAACCCACTTGCATGTCATAGCATAAACGTAGCATAAAACCTCTGTCACATATTGTATAAGTGGTATGAGACGCTTATACAATAGACCCTGCAAAACGACCCTTTGGTCTATAAGCTTGTGTGAGCAAGTTTATAAATTAAGGTTAAATTCTTTATATATTTATTGTTGTTATTAACCGACACCAACATATAAATTGGTATGAGACTTTTTATACGATGAGAGCCCTGTAAAAGATCTCTTGCTTATATGTTCGTATAAGTTAAGGTATTTTTCATACTTTACTTTACTGCCACATGTACTATAAAAATTGCTAGTATAGGTCCGATGTCATCTGTTTCTTTATTACTCTCCACCTTCAAGTCCTCTCCTTTCTCCCTCTCCGCTCGGTGCCTAGGGGCCATGGGGGAAGGGGTGGGGGATGATAGGACTTAGTCTTTTAGACTAACGGTTTTTGAACCACATCATTTAGGGGACCACGGAGCCCAGCATGGAGGAGCAGCGCCGGAGGTCGGCACGCTTGGAGATCGGGCAGTCTAGTTCCGGAGTTCAGACAGCAGGGACTGTGAGTCCTGATCATTATTAGTTATAGTATTTGCTTCCGCGTTGAGAGATTTGTAGTGAGGACATGATGTACTGGGCATGAGCCCAAGATCTTATATTTTTGTTGTATCTGTGGACGCTCCCTTCGTGGAGATTATTTACATATATATGTGATTTCTGTGGACTTGCTTTACTATTTTGCTACAGTTGCGATCAATTTGGCCGACAGGATCGGCGTTTTGTAGTGATGACCTTCTGGTGCGACGGTGTCACCGTAAAGCGGCGGGTTCTGGGCCTAAGTCCCCGGTATTTTAAAAAGAAAAAAAAAGGGGGTCTTACAGTGGTATCAAAGTGGACCTCGATCGAAAAGTAACAGTCCACAACCCCTGGGTCACCCCCGCGCAAGTTTAGTTTGGGGACAAACTAAGCAGCGGAAGCAGTGGTGTGCCCATATGAGGGATCACATGTAAATGTCCACTTCTTATTAAGTATTGAGTCGATTACCTACTAATGTAGTTCGTTTTGCAGCCCCAGCTCAGCCCACCCCACAAGGCGGAGCTCAACAGACTCCAGACGTTGTACCACCCCCCCGGTCCCCACTCCATTCCTACAGTCGGAGATGGGACAAACTCTGACAGCATTTTGGAAGCTTTAGGGCCCAACAGGTTCCGCTCCACAGCCGAACCTGGGGGCCAACTGGTTGAGCATCTTCCGAGGACTTTCTCCCCGTCCTACTTGGGGACAGAGTCGCAGTTCGGATGGAAGAGGGCTGGATTATGTACGAAAT